>OZ025275.1:2696307-3233807 GCA_964019165.1 Mastigias papua | reverse complement strand
TCCGAGGTTTATTTTCAACAGATTATCTTTGTATTTTAGAATGGTTGTCTCAAGAAAATTAATATATACAATCCAATATAAACTTACAAAGATTTGAAAGAAATCATTTTCCGCATTAATTCTGAAAAGCCAGTATACGCTCCAAATGCAAATGTTATCAAGCTAAATATGAATGAAGAGAAATGGGTAAAAGATATAACTTCATGATGTTCCGCTCGGCAATCAAGTGCTCTGACCACTTGGCCACTCACATGCATGCTTGTACGGGACGATCAAAGTCCTTGTATATAAAACAAGGTAGCAATAGACCTTTCAAGAAATTATATGATTCAGAAAGGCCAACAGAGACATTGTAATTCCGTTCAAAGTTGTGTGTGTATTAAACATATTTTATTACGAAGTCGTGCCTCGACTTGCTTTATGAAGTTCCCATTTTCAATCGCCGATTTCTAACAAACACATAGTTTTGTTGGCATGTTGATTTCAGACATAATTTTTTTCCCTATCGCTTTTGTCACATTGTTCCAATCCTTGGAAGGGAAGCGATAAAACAAAGGATTTCACGCCACATCAACGGCTGAAACAGTTTGTCTCATCTAGATGCATTTTAAAATACGAGATCAAACATTCAAAGCACAGCTTTAGCTATCTAAAACGCACCAATTTTTATAAGTTGGACCGGGATGAGAATTTGCCATCTTGGTACCAAAAGTTGTTTAATTTGTTTCCTATTTTCGGGATCTACAATTACCTTACTTGTTGGAAGCCTGGAATTTCTGGATGGATATACGCGCTGATCGATACGAAAAATGTCCAAACAGATAAGCTACAATTTTCCCCTAACAAATTCAAACAAATTGAGGCTCAAAAACTGCCGGCAAAAGAGTTTCCCATATATAGCCTACAGTCGTCTAGGTGCTGAATTTTTCATGAGCATAGTATTACAGTTTCATCTATAGCCAGCTTAGTACTAGTTTCTTATAAACCAGATTCATATTTAAAAAGGCATAGATTAGGTATTTGAATGCATGAAAGAAAAGTGCTGTCTCAGCACACGGAAACCCCACTTTCTCTGGAACAAGTTTGACCACACTTCAGTACTACAGTCAGGTACCTTAATAGTTTATGAATTTCAACTGCATATTTAGTGTTGCAGACATTGTAATTGTTCAGTGCTGAAACACTGCTATGTGGGGTACAACAAGTTTCAGCGAAGACTTCCCTATGAGCCATTTACTACAAGGATTACGTACAATTTATGCGAATCTGGCTTCTTAATTCTCAATTGTTTGCAGTGATAAAAATATCAACAAACTGAAAAGTTCCATAAGGGTTATGTCGTTAATAGTAAAAATTACTTAGGTATTTTGGCCTTCTTGATGTAGATTACTTATAAAGTGGTACCTTATAAAGAAAGCATAACTTATGGTAAGACGGCTGACAATGCCATTGCCTACTTGACATGTCTTGATGAAGTTCAAGCATATGGTGACAAAATCAGCCCACCTTCTTAAAGAGCTATCCCATTTCATGGGATACCAGAACCTGAATTTGATATAATTTGAAAAAGCACGACCCAACTCGAAACGAAGTAAGGCAGTTGTTCAATGACACGTGATGTTTAGATCGCTAAATTCAAGCCACGTGATCCGCCGAACAACTGGCATTGATATACGATATGCTTGCTAGGTAATGTTTATATGCGTAGTAAACAGTGGACTGAGCTGCGAGTAAACAGAGATAAGGTAAATGTACTTTGCAAGAATTAGTTTGGTGTGATGACACTCAAATACTGAGTGCGCTCATGTGCAACGGAATCGTAGTCCTCTCTAATTGCAACCAATATTGTATGAAGCAGCAGCAACTATCTATGCGAATATTACTAATATACACTTTTTTTTATAAGAAACCTGGCTCAAGGCCTAGCAGCAAAAGTTTCCTAATTTCTGGCCACATTTTAGTTCTAAAAGTTTCTCAAAAGTTTCTTAATTTACCGAAAAGAAATGCTGTGAAAGCAAAAACAAAATTGGCCTTTAAACACATAAACATACTGTAATGGACACTATAAGATCCTTGAAGGAAAAATGTGTTTCCGAAACTGTGAAAGACGGCACAGAAATTTATAAAGTTTCTTAACTCTTCCCTCGTAGTTCCAAAAGTTTCTTAAATTTTAGGCTGTCTAGTTCTAGGTTTCACATAAACAGGTTTCTTATTAAAAACGGGTATCCGTAATCGAAACTTGAATTTTCTAATTCTTCACTGAAGACGAGCAGCAGCAATAGCCTGTGGTGAATTGACTGATTCCCACAATATGTAATCGCGTTTACTATGAGCTCTCGGTCAATCTCAATCACAGAATCCCAAGTCCCAAATTTACGGCAGAATAAACACACAAATATAGTATACCATTAAGCAATAGAACAACGAACATTAGATAAAATATGAAAAACCAGTGTATATGTGTAAGAAAATGAAAATGTCCCAAATACCGAGTCCCTTCTCTAGTTTGTTCTTCAGTCACGTCGCAAGTCACAGATAGATCTCTCTCCGCCCTTCTCCAGTCTAAAACTAAAGCTACTCCACAGCGTCCAGCAAAGCAATAAATCTCCCACACACTCCCCCTATTTGACCCCAAAGGGCGTCAAATATAAAGTCAAAGTTCTTCATTAAGTTCGTAATTGCAAATTTCGTGAATGTTCTTGATTGCATCATCTGCTGCTCGTCTCTTTGGTCTGAACTCTTTTGCATTTGCGTTTAGCCTCGGCTCTGCACATTCCCCTGTATTACAGCTCAGTTCTAATGGATACAAAAACTGTATTGGCCTTTCCAGCTCTCCGTTAGCAGTAAGAACCTTGACCACTCTTACAACTCCGTCCCTGCCTTGGATCATATCTGTTACTTTACCAATTTTCCATCTAGCCCGGTTCTTTTCCTCTCCCTTTATCATTACAATGTCTCCTCTCTTGAGGTCTGCTTGCTTCCCAGGGTGTTTAAGGTTATGTCTCTCACGAAGTGCTCTGACATACTCTGATCTCCACCTCTTCCTAAGTGCTTCTTTGCAGCGCAATAGGTACTTCGCTCTGTTTCTCAGGTCTTTACTTTCCCTTGAAGATGGTTCTTCTTCTGGGGTGTAGATAGATTTGCCATGTATCAGCATGTTCGGTGTAAGAACTGGCAATTCAATGTCATCCTCGCAATATGATAGAGGGCGATTGTTGATCACAAGTTGTATGTCTATCAATATCTCTTCCATTTCCGTAAATGTAACTTTGGCTGATCCCACAGTTTTATACAGTGCACCTTTAACAATACTGATCATGCGCTCGAATAGTCCTCCCCACCAGCTTGCTCGACTTAGGTTGAACTGCCATTTCATCACGTTTTCTGCTAGGTAATCTTGCAACCTTTCATCTCTTTGGATCTTACTGATCCACTTTGAAGCAGCTACAAACGTCTGCCCATTATCTGAAATTATCTTTTTAGGCTTCCCTCTGACAGCAATGAATCTCTTCAAACTTCTTAGGAAATCCCCAGTCGTCATACTCGGCAAAAACTCTATGTGTACTGCACGTGTCCAGCTGCAAGTATACAATATTATATACCCTTTCCGATCACTTTTTCCCTTTCCACGATACATGATAGGTCCAGCAAAATCTACACCGACCACATCAAAAGGTAGTGTTCCCTCTGTTCTCTCCTTTGGAAGATTTCCCTGGGGTGGAGTAGGGCAGGCAGTGGTATGAAACCGTTTGCAACCATGGCAAGCCTTTATGATTCTTTTCACAATGCTTCTAAGCTTGGGAATCCAGAAATAGTCCCGCACCTTTGCCATTGTCAGTGCTACTCCCCCATGCAAGGTTTGCAAATGAGCTTGCTCTACTAATTTTGCACTTATGTTGTTTCTAAAAGGCAAGTAGATAGGATAGTCTCCTTGAATTCTGCCTTTGCAGATGAGAATATCGTTGTCATTCCTTTCTAAGTTGAGCCTCTCAGAATCTCGTTTGAAACTCTCAGTATCTTGAACATCCGATTGTGCTCTCTTTATCAAAAGGAACTTAGTCTCTATTGTCTCATCGGTTGTGAGTGGGCCTTGGCTTGATTTTCTACGACAGTTGTTAATGAATCTTTTCATCCATGATAGAATCCTAACAGCTTTCCAGAATGATTTCTTTTCAACTAAATTGTCAATCTCGTCACTTTCCCTCTCTACATTAACGTGTATAATTTCTTTAAGTAACTTTCTTTCATTCTCTGACTCCTCTGATGCTTTGATTGGAATCTCTGGCGGCCAATTCTCTTGTTTCCTTAACCAAGCTGGACCTTCCTTCCACTTGGCATTTTCTTGCAACTTTAAAGCCCCTCTGCTTCCAATGTCTGCTGGATTTTCGCCTGTGGAAACATACCTCCAGTTGTCTTGATGTTGTTTGATTTTTCTCACCCTATTAGTAACAAATTGCTTGTATGCTCCACCCCCTAAGATCCAGTAAAGGCAGACAGTTGAATCAGTCCAAGCTTGCTTACACACAATATTCAAGCCTTCTAAAGCTTCTGCAGTATTTAATAATAAATTGCTGAGCATATGGCAACTAACAAGTTCTAATCTCGGTATTGTTAGATCTCTTTTGCTCAACCTTGATTTAGCAACCAGTATATGTTGATTAACATCACTTCCTTGTCTGACGATTGCATAGATGACAGCAGCGCAGCCATTTAAGCTTGCGTCTGCAAACCCATGAAGTTCAATGCCAGTTATATCACTCTTCCTCAAAGGAATAGATCTTGGTATCTTAACTTCAGTTGGAAGATTTCTTGTCCAATTTTGCCAACGTTTAAGTAAATCATCAGGAAGATTTCCATCCCAAGAAAGCTTTCTATCACATATATCTCTGAAAAGGATCTTTGCTGTAAGAAGAATGGGTGAAACTATCCCTAATGGATCGTAAACCTTTGCAATGGTGCGCAAAACTGTTCTCTTTGTAGATATTTCTTCATGTTGTGGAATCGTAACAACAAGAGTGTCTTCATCTTTGTTCCATCCAACTCCTAACAGTTTCACTTCAGTTTGTTTAGTTCCCAGACTTTCCTTTGCAAAACTTGTTTCATCCTTGTGTTGGAACTCTCCTTCAAGTTCTTTCGCATTTGAATGCCATTTATGAAGAGTGAATCCACCCTCCTTAAAGATTGCAACTGCATTATCTTTCAACTGCTTTGTCTCTTCTACTGAGATGGCTCCTAGACTGATATCATCCACATAGATTCCCTCTCTAAGCTCTCTCACACAATCAGGGTACTTTGTAGTAAATTTTGCAAAATGTTGCTCTAAAGTACCACCCAATAGAAATGGGCTTGCACTCAATCCGAATAAGACTCTTGTGAATCTGTAAATCATTGGTCCTTTGCTTTGTAGGTTATCAATCCAAATGAATCTAAGTGCATCGCGTTCTGCTTTCCGAATTTGTATCTGCAGGAATGCCTGTTTCACATCCCCGGCAAGAAATACTGGTTTGAATCTCGTTCTCAACAGTATATTCATGATCTTTCTTTGGAGTGGTGGCCCAGTTTCCAAACACTCATTCAGAGATGGCGATGACTCGTCGGCCTTTGCAGATGCATCATACACGATGCGAAGCTTTGTTGTCTCTGCATTCTCTCTTAAAATGGCTCTGTGTGGTATATAGTGCTCTATATTACCTTCCAATGATTCCGGTGCTTTCTCTACAATTCCTTCATTCAGTTGGTTCTGTATGATCTCGTGATAGTTTGCTAACATCTCTGGGTTTGATTCTAGTTTCCGCACAAGACTGTTAAACCTTCCTTTCGCAACCTTATAATTCGTAGGCAGTGCTGGATGCCCAGCCTTCCAGGGTAGAGATGTCTGATACTTCCCGTCACTTCCTTGAGTCAATTGTTCTTTAAACTCCTCATATACTGTTCCTTGATCACCTTCAGGCTTGTCTTCCAGTCCTAAAACGTCAAGACTGCATAATTGCATATAATCCTCTGTCGAACTTCTGGCTAACATTAGAGTAGATGACAAATGCCCTTGTCCAGGGGACATGATGACCCATCCAAATTTCGTTTTTTCCGCCACTGGTTGGCCTAAGTCTCCAATTCTGGCAGCTGTAGATGTTTTGATTAATGCAAAGTCACTTGCTCCCAGTATTGCATGGATTGGCAATGATTCCTTCTTGTCTATATCATTCATCTTAACTCCTCGTAGGTGTGGATTTTCCTCAATAACAGCAGAATAATGGGGGTTGGGTAGCATTAGTAGTACATCCTTATCAACTCCATTCACCTCAGTTCTAATACTGAATTTTCCATCAATGTCGCTCAAGCTCACATCATATACATCGATCTTCTTGACTGTTTTTTGGAGCATCATCTCAATAGATTTGCATTCTTGTCTCACTGGTGGTTTATTAATCATTGAACTAAGCCTCGTAGAAATATATGAACTGCTTGATCCAGTATCTAATAACGCTCTGCATGAAACTCCATCAACTTGGAGAATGACAACAGGATGAATTACAGCTCTTTGATTTGTTGCTGTTAATAGCGGAGCACTTTGCCTTCCGTCGCATATAGAAGTATGGTGCCTTTTCTGACAGTATTGGCAGCTAATTCGACTTCTACAATCATTTGCACGGTGTTTTCCTCCAGTGCAGTTAAAGCATAGCTTCTTGTTACTGAGGATTTTCCTTCGCTCATCCACAGATCTCACAACTGTACAGTCTGTAGCTTTATGTTCAGGGTTTTCACAGTAGATGCACTGTCTCAACTTTGGCACTTCTTTAACCACGTAGTTTTTCTCATGCCTGTACTGATCTCTAGGAGATGACTTGATTTGTTTCTCTCCAACCTGCAAAGGGTTTCTATCAATCCATTCTCTAAGAGCTTCCAATAGCTGGTTAAAATCCCATTCCTTCCATTTAGGATCAGTCCTTGTCAAATCTGCTCTTATCCCGTCTAATTTGTCAAGAGTCATTCGCACATTTCCCTTGACTTCATTCAACTTCCCTAAAGTTTCTAGTGCTTGTACATTGCATAACAGTTGGTCATAAAAGTCGTGAATTTTTGGCCTAGATGTTCCAGAAATGATTGGCAGCGTCATTATTTGCTGTATATGTGCATTTATGACTTCTGAGGTGTCTCCATATCTTTGGACCAGTATTTCCTTAGCTTTGTTATAGCCTTCACTATTGGGGGGCAACTTATCAATAATTACCTTCACCTTTGGTACAACAAACTCTTTGAGGTAGGAAAATTTTGCTTCTGGTTTGATTGTGCTTTGATCAATTTGTGTCTCAAATATCCCCCAGAATCTAACCCAGTCAAGGTGGGTGCCTTGGAACTTTGAGATGTGTAAATCTGGTAGTTTTGAATTAATTTTGGACTTTTCAGCTAACAGTAACTTTTTCTGTTCTAATTCTAAGGTAAACTTTTCCTTCCTCATTTGCTTACCTCTTTCGGCTTCCTGTTCCTCTTTTACCTGGTTTTTTCTCATTTCTGTTTCGAAATCAAGCTTCTGCTTCCGTTCCATTTCTACTTTCCTGTTTTCTTCCTCTGTAATTCTTAGATTTAATTTCTCTATAGCATTCTCAAATGGTTTTAAGCCCCCCTCTGTCTCAGCTGTCCAGTTGTCAATCAATTCCTCGCTCTCGTCTTGATCTAAGTACAGCCCTTGAATATCACGGATCAAATCGTAAACCTCTTCCAATTTTGTTTTCAAATGCGAGTATTGACGTTGCATCTTATCCATTTTCCCCGCAGATATTATGCCTTCTGACGTTTTATTAAAATAGTTAAGCTTTCTTGTCAGCGAGTTTAACAATGTCTGTTTCCTGTCCAGTTCCGCCTTTGTCTCGTCGGTCTCTACTTGCGATGTATTTCTCCTACCTTTTGTTGCCATTATTGATGAACACGATTCACTAGTTGGGTGTATTTCGTACTGATATCACATAAATGAACACATTAAGATTGTCCCGTCGGAGGTGCCACTTTGTGGTGAATTGACTGATTCCCACAATATGTAATCGCGTTTACTATGAGCTCTCGGTCAATCTCAATCACAGAATCCCAAGTCCCAAATTTACGGCAGAATAAACACACAAATATAGTATACCATTAAGCAATAGAACAACGAACATTAGATAAAATATGAAAAACCAGTGTATATGTGTAAGAAAATGAAAATGTCCCAAATACCGAGTCCCTTCTCTAGTTTGTTCTTCAGTCACGTCGCAAGTCACAGATAGATCTCTCTCCGCCCTTCTCCTGTCTAAAACTAAAGCTACTCCACAGCGTCCAGCAAAGCAATAAATCTCCCACAAGCCATCCATATAATTAATTAGGCCAAATGATTCCACTTTACTTAATTTTATAACATGTTGATAGTGTCGTGCCGAAGGACTTTTGAGTGGGGATGTGGCAGATGAAATCTACCCACTGGGTTGTACAAGACATCGTAACTACCGACAAGCCATGGTTGTTATGCCAACTTGTAGCGACGAGACTAAAAGGTACCGACGGCTTCTACAAAACTGAAGTGTGATTGTTAAAAGGCTGTTCCTCTAAAGTTTCTCATACATACACAAGTACACACTGGTGAGATTTTATGGGTAATTAGGCTACCACCAAACCACAGGAGCTCATTTCTATTTCGAATGAAAGGAAACACCCCGGTGCAATTATCTTGCACTCCCTTTTTAATAAGGACACACTTTATAAGAACACTGAGGCTCGATTTGTCAAAAAAATATGAACACTGATAGGACATGATTAGCCTCAGGTGACAGTTTTTACAAGCACTCTACTACTCGCTTGGCAAGCAAATTCGAGCGATTTTGTTAAAAAAACATTAGCATTCGTTGCTCTATTTTTGAAAGTAGCCCAGCCGTATTGCTTGGAAACTGTCTATATTGTAGGTAGTTTCTCAAATAGTTGCAAAATGTCACTCTTAAAAAGATAAGAACTGTTGTAAGGACCTTGAAGCTTTGGATTCATGGCTCAGTGGTAATATACTGTCCCTGAACGTAGCTAAAACGCAGTCAATGACCATTTCAACAAAGCACAAGCAAGCTGCATTAGAAAAGAAAAATGAACAACTTTGTCTGCAAATGCGCAATGAAACCCTAGGAGCTGTTCAAAACGCCAAGTATCTAGGAGTTCACATTGATAATTCTCTTGACTGGAAGAAGCATATTCAGGAAACATCTAAAAAAATTTCACGATCTCTTGGTATGTTAAAATATGCAAAAAGATATCTTCCTTTCCATGCGCTTAAAAATCTCTACACCAGTGTCATTGATCCTAGCTTCCGGTACTGCTGTTCTGTGTGGGGTGTGTGTGGTGCAGCCGAAATCCACCAGCTACAGAAACTTCAAAATCGAGCTGCCCGAATCATCACCGGTAGCAATTACGATGCCCCTAGTAAACCATTAATAGAAAGTTTGGGTTGGAAAACGATTAATGATATGATACAGTTTGAATCGCGAGTTATGGTATTCAAATCATTAAATCGGTTCACCCCACAATACCTCTCAGACCTGTTTGTGGCAAACTCCACCAATCCCTCATACAACCTAAGGAGTACGGACACTGATCTTACGCTGCCAAAGAGGAACACCTCGACTGGCCAGAAAAGCTTTTCGTATAGGGGTGCTAAACTTTGGAATGGTCTCCAAGATCCATCAAAGCGAGCCTCTAGCCTGATCTCCTTCAAGACGTTGTTATAGTCACTTTATGTCATTTCAGTCATCTCCTTTATTTTATTCTATTTTTTTTCCTCTAACTAGTATTTTTAATTTTTCAAATAGAACATTATATGTACTTATTGTAATTAAGAAAGTTATGTAGGATTTTACTTATTGTACTTAAGTTATGTAGGATTTTATTCCTATTTTGTAGTATATTTAGATGGAGGGCCCCTTGAAAAGCAGCTACGGCTGAAGGGCTACCCTCCCTAAACATTTATAATAATAATAATAATAATAATAATAAGAACATTTGAGCCTGCAATTATGAAAAAAATAAGAGCATCGGGCCTCGTCAAGAATTTTCTGGTTCCTTTAAAGAAGAGTGTAATGCAATGTGTTAAAGCCCTGGTAAATGAACATTCCTAACACTATCAGATAACCCCAAAAACAATGACTATAACCCCTTAATACGTCATGATGCTCCACCTACCTTGTGCTAAATACTTTTCACTTCAGCTATTATCGTCCATATTTCTGCGAATACACTCTTCAGGGTGCTAATACTGTTCATTCCTATTTAATGAAATGAGGTTAACTACCGTGACACTTTAATTCCTACGTCACTGAACGAAAGGTAACCGGAACAATAATGCGCTCTATATATTTCTCTTAGGGTCGCCGAAATCTTAGGGACATCTGATCATCACTAAAGCTGTGGCAAGGAAGATTATGCAAGAATCTCAAGTCATAACTTGGATACGCCATCATCATTGATAAAGGTCAGTAGCGCGAAAGAGCAAATTGTCAAGTAAAATCATTAAAATACGTGAAAAGTCTGTTGGTACTACAGAACTTCACTATAGCACGAGAAAGTGGGAACATTCTTTTAGCGTACTGAAAAGCTTTTTTTCGTCCGACACTCATCAGAGTATGAAACGTCGGATGATTCATATTTCCAACGTTTCATACTCCGACGTTTCATACTCTGATGAGTGATTCGACGAAAAGAGCTTTTCAGTATGCTAAATGAATGTTCCAGCGTTTTCGTGCTATAGTAAAAATCATTAATCTGATCAATTTAATGAGGAAACGGTGAACTCGAGATGTTAATCAGCACTAGGAATTCCTAGCTTTTATTTGCAAAATCTGCTTATTGACTTTCAGTTTGCTAACTGGAATGTTTTATGAGAACATTATTCATTTTTCGAAGTTGGGCTGAATTCTTTTATCTTTGACTTGATGAATTACATACCTTTGGCGGATTCTGTCTCTATGCGGTTCACAGATAGAAGTCAAAACTTAAAATCTACTGTCTTTAGCAAAAAGTCTACTGAATAGGTTCCATGTTGTCTCTGAGAGACTATCTCCACCAAGACTCACATCAGCAAACAGTCTAATAACCTTACGCTTTCTAGCATTCTTGTGGCTGTTCAGTGGGAATTGTCTGAAGAAACCAGACATAATACGTTCCAAAGACAAACATGCTCAGGGCATGTCTGAATGTAACAAATAATAATAATAATTTTTTTTATTCGAATTGTCCATTGACAATTACTGTATACCAAGAACCAAAATGAGACATCCCCGATAATCATTGGTTATTGTTGTTGCTTATTTTTTTCGAGCATGCTGTTATATCTAGCCTTTTTCAGCTAATTTAGGCCTACTGTGCATCCCGCATCCGGGCATACAAACCCTAGTTTTACGTTCCTTCCGAAGGGCGGTGGAGTGAGTTGTATTGATCGTTTATCTAGAAAGTCGCCCATCCAGTTGGTGACTTAACTTCAGTTAACCAAACCTGGCTAAGTCGCTTGGCCACGCACTCCAAACGACCAAATCATTTAGTTCATTACTACACTAAAACGCAGAGATGATACTACTGGGAGCGGCGGGGTGCAGTACGCCTTGTGATCAAAAGAGGGGATTTTTCCAGCAAGTTGTTCGGTTGTTTGTATAAAGGGCCGGGAAATTCTGGAAGATTTACTATGTCGTTCATTCATTAGCAGTTTTATACTTGCTAAGCAATATGCAATTTGTGAAAAATGAACATCCAAGCGATCCTGATCCATATGGTCGACAAGGTCGTTCACAACGACCATACCGATTGCATCGAACCACGCCTAAGCTTCAAAATAAGCAATATCTTAGGCTATTTGACCTAACAGAGATGAATTTCAATTTTGGATTTCTTTCAATCATGCCAGCCTCTACTGTATTAAACATTAATCCAAAAGAACGATCCCGGGGACAAACCAATGTGGCTTTGGGACGTAAAGCGAAGTAACAATATATGTATGGTAACCAACAAGGAAAACTTGTTCAACATTGAGTAAACAGCATGCTATTTCTCTTCATTTAGCTATTTTCAACTATGTCACGATGCAGGATAGCTTCAGTACTTTTTACAAGTCTACTATGTGCCTTTCTACCAAGCACGGATGGCAATTGTCCTACAGGAAAGACAGACAACTTTGCATTTTGCTGCTGCAAAAAGGTATACACCACACCATCCATAACATCATCAACAACAGTAAGAGAGCTCTCCACTTCATTCATGCCTTCTTCCTCAACAGCTAGTAGTCCTACTTCAGAATACTCAACATCCATCGGCACAACACCAACATCTTACTACTCGGAGGCTGCTGCTTCAGCGGTTGCAGCGAGTTCAAGCGTGGGAGCCAATAGTACCTCAAATGTAACAGTACAATCCTTTACAGGAAGTATAGCTACAACTTCTCTCTTTTCTCCGTCCTTAACACAACTGTCCTCTACAGGCAGTATATCTACGACTCCTTTCTTATCTTCATCGGTACTCCCAACTCCAACTCCTATTTATCGAAATGATGGATGCTTTGTAACCGAACAGAAGTATGGATATTACAACGAATGCTATTGCAACCATACGAGGTACAAATATGAGGGATTCAATAATTCAAACGGCTTCTACACAGACAATCCGAACGCAACAAATTATGAATACAAATGCTGGAATTTACCAAAGCCGAAACTCTACATCGGAGGTCTTATTGACACGGAGTCTGAGCTTGGCAAAAAGATCCTCATTGCTGCTGGCCTAGCTTTGGAGGAAATAAATAAAAACGACATGGTTTTACCAGGATACGAGCTTGTACTTTTGAAGCAAAATTCAACAAAGGTAAGACTGTATTCAAACCTTTAGCTTGAGTCATCTAATTGAAATGGCATTCAGGTCTTTTGATGAATCTGATAGGCAGCAAAACAAAAACTCATAGTCAAACATACTTTTTGTACGGTACCACTTTACAAGGAACCTACGTCTAGAATGTTAAAAAGGTCAAGGAGCTTGTATTACTAAAGATAAAATCCCCAAGGGACTTTTCCAGATCATTACTTTTTATCACTTCAAGCAATCGAGAATATTAAACCAGTTCCATTCACTGCCACCAAATTTGCGAGAAATGCGTGTAATTTGAGTTGGCACAGCTCTCCAGCAAATTTCAATTTTTCCATGCATTTGTATTATTTCCAAGGCATTGAATGTGTAGCCAACAGTGCTAAAAGTAAGGAACTATTACAGACATCTTAAGCACTACAATCAGGTCAAAAGAGGTTTGAAAATATGGGGTCTCAGGAGCTAGGCCTTGAAAAAATGTTTAATGACATTCCTGGGTCCGGGAGGGGCAAATGCCCTCCTGAATTAGATTGACCAGCATTTTATTATACATTTAGGGCTCAAGAGTATTGCACAGGTTGACTAGAGTCATCATGGCGGAAAGCTGTTGGCACAAATTGACATTCAACTTAGAATTCATTCCATCTGACTTTAATCAATTTTTGTCTATAAAATGACAGCCTTTCAATGCAGCAATCAATCAGCTTTGAAACAGGTGAACAAAAGCGGTTTCAATGCTGTTTCTAAATCATAATTTATCGAATTTTTATGGGTGAACCATTTGTGCTTGATACAGGTTGAGACTATTGGAAATCGGCCAGTAAAATTTGTCGACGGGACTCTGAGAAATACTTCTCTATTTCTGGATCAAAAGGTCATTAATCTCACCCTAGGTTGCTGGTGAACCAAGAGGGTACTCGTTTTGCTTACATATCACGAAAAGTTGCGAATTTTCAATAGCATTTTTAAAGGGACAGTTTCCTGGCCAAAGCAACACAGCAATGACATCAATTTTACATAAATTTTTGTCTTTTACGTTCAATATCGAGATTTCTTGTCATGAGTAAAGATAGCTTGCCTTCCCTTTTCTTGGTCAATTTCATTATTAGCTTCAGAAAGAGCTTATTTGCAAGAAGTATATTTATATAAATGCACTAGTTTTTTTAGTTATATTATACCATATGGCCACTAGGCACATGGCCGAAACCATTTGGCCTAATGTACTTCCGAAATATAAGAGATGTCGAGTAACTAATACTGAGCTGAGAATACAGTATTGTTGGCTTTATTTATCCAAATAATGAGCATTTGACAATCCCATTTAAGCCACAAATAACACTCGTCTGAAAAAGGAAGCTCCTTTCCATTGGCCTATCTTCCAGTCACCAAATACCTAAATCCACTACAGGAGGTAACTACCAAAATTTAAAGAAACAAGCCATTTCTTTGTATTTTGTACGACGTTATGCAATAACGATGAAAATAGGCTTTTCTAAGGTAACCAATAAATATTTTTTGTTTGAAACGATGCTGAGTATTCTTGTGATACTGTTTACAATCTTGCAAACCTGAGTTTCTTGGAAACCTTTCATACAAATCTCTTCCTTGTTTTGACTAATGTTTTTGAGTAACCATTTCATGGCTTGAGACGGGTGAAACCAGTTTTCCTGATATTCTTGTAAATTCATAATAGAACTACTACATACTAGAATCCAAGTGAAAATCATTTGATTTAAGTACACTTCTGTGAGAGCAGTTTGAAACGCAAATGAAATGAAAGCACAGATTTCTCTTGATTCAAATATCACGTAAGCATTTTCCAACAAACACTTTCCCGCCAAAATGTTAATCACAGGGCTCTCTGGTTTTCAGATAGGAGCTGTGATTATGGTCAACCTGTGAAAAGCTTGTTTGACTGGACGCCATATTGGATCAATTTGTGTAATATCTTTGAACCCGAAGTGTATAGCTGGAATAATCTAGAGAGAAGTATGAATTGAACCTAGGGAGGTGCTGTCAAGCTGATGTTAGACAAGAACATTAGACAGTGTCTTTCTGAATTTCTCGTGAATTTGTGTCTGTGATCTTGTATTTCCACATTAAAAAGGAAGAGTCCTCATCAACATCAGACTATTTACCTCCACGTTTTCCTCCACGTTTGCTTTAACGAAATAACACTGCTCTTGCACTCCAACCCTGCTGGCACACTGCTTGGTATCAATGATTGGTATCCATGTGAACGAAGATGAGGCTGATTTGAGGTTGTAGCCATGTTCGTTGTTGTAGTTGTTGTAATAGAGATTCATAGGTCATACTGCCCAGATCAAACTGTACTGAAGCTGAACTTTGCAGAGTAAAACTAGTGGTGTAAACTAGGGAGTAATACTAGTTAGATTTAGGTATCACAACGGTATGGACACATCAGATAGGTAGCTTTTGTTTTATCATTTTTGAAATTGATCGTATGGTGAAAATTTGATCTCAACCACTCTACGTTGGATGATTTAAGGTGGGACGTATATGCAGAGTTTGGCAAGCTCACACTCCAGATTTTCATTTCCAAGTGGTGCTGCACACCCTAAAATGGGCTTGGCAGGATGTTGAGAGGCGTTATTGGGTGTTGTGCAAGAGCTTTATTTGATTTCATAGGAAAATTTTTCTAGCCATCATAAAGAATGATAGCAACGAAACATTTGTTTTACAGTCGTGCTCCTGAACATAAAATACGATTTAGGGTGGCAGTCCATGCAAATGAGATTATATATAATATTTGTAAAATACTTAAATTATATTTTACCTCAACATTATTACAAAAATGTCAAAAATAAGATCCCCAGGGGGCTACTTCGATGATTTACGGTATATTTACGAACAGTATGTTAGGGCTGTATATGTAATGTGGCCCATATTTGTAACGTGGGCCGTATATGTCTGAGCTATATATGTCAGGACGGTATATGTCAGATAGCATTCCACACACGGAGGAGTAGAACTGGTGTGAAAATCTGGAGTATATGTTATATTGCTGAGGAGTGCACCTTCTCACTGCACACATATTCACAAATAGTTCATTTTCAAAGACAGGAAGCATCAAAAAACTGTATATGATCTTGTTTACATGGGCCATATATGTTAGGCCTTTATAGGTAATATGGGCCATATATGTAATGTAATGTTGCCATCCCCGCACAAACTTTCCATAGCACGCCTCAGATCTCAGGCATCAGTGCCCTTCTGTCTAATATTACCTCATGAAACTAGCTAGCTGTTTACAGACTCTCAGGGACTTGAACACATGACTAAAACTTGTTTTTAGCATTGGATCAGTGCAGGATCTGGTGTATTGCTTGATTACCTCAATCAAAACCCAAAAAAGGTTGCACTTATTGGACCTGATGACAATGACTTGGCAAAAACTGTTGGTGCTATTGCAAGCCTACCAAGATATAAACTTTTGCAGGTATGTCTATGCCACTTGTTTCTTTTCTGTTGTCTTACTGCATGCATGCATGACCTAAGTGCATTCCATGCACTTTTGCCCAAAGTACTTCAGCTTGTAATGAGGTTTTTTAGTGTTCAGGACAGAAAGATACTTTATTTTGGAACATATTTGGCATTGGTATATAGATTATGAATACTTAATAGTTAATGCATAGAACTCTGGTTGCTTTACTTAGCATCTTTTTAGATTGAAGCAGGTATCCTGTGAGGATCTTTGGTCTGATGTTGCATACCTTTTGATGTGTTGTTTTACTTTGAGTTGCCGTATACTTAGAAAATAAAGAACACTCTTTTTCTAGGTATCATATGGGACTAGTGCCATTGAACTATCCCTTGATCATTCTACATTCTACCCATACTTCTTTCGGACAAAGCCATTTCTTGACTTACTTTATAACAAAGTAAAGATTGCAATGCTTCAGTTGTATAATTGGGGTAAAGTTGGATTGCTATTCACAAATGATGTCTACTACCGCCAGGTTAGGCTACATTATATTGTGGTGGACTATGGTTTTTATGTTATATTACATTGTATTATATTTATATATTTTTTATATTTCTATATATTATGTATTATATATCATATATTATATTTATACTATATTGTGCTATTATTCATTATGTCATGTTATGGTATATTGTATTGTATTATATTATATTTTATTATATTATATTTTATTATATTATGTTATATTATATTATATTATATATTATATTATATTATATTATATTATATTATATTATATTATATTATATTATATTATATTATATTATATTATATTATATTATATTATATTATATTATATTATATTATATTGCATCATACTATATTATAGTGTATTATATTATGTTATTCTAATTGGTGTAAACCTTTTTGTAGCATCTAGATTCTCATATAAAAGCAACAAGAGATAGTAGAGTTTGCTGTAACTGTGCTGCATACTTTGTAACAGGGGAATCCAGCAAATGTTATTGCTATTTAGTCCTAGTTCTACTGTGACTAATTTGGTTATGTTTTTAGCTAGTTTGTCAGTATTTTTCCATTTACTGCTCTGCAAATTTAACAGAGAATCATATATAGAGATAAAGATTTAAGGAGTATAAGGATATAAGGAGTATGAGGATATAAAATATAAAGATATAAGGAGAAAGTGACTTTGGCAATAGGAGCAACTAATGACTTACCATTTGAGGATTCACTGGCTTTCAAGACTTGGGAAGAATTTATCCTGCTTGTGAAGGATATTGAACTTCAAACTCCTGTTTTAACACTGGATATTCCAATATCATCCCAATGATTCAATATAACTGTTATTCTTTTTTCAGTTGAATAGTAACTTGAGAACTCAGCTACAAACAACAAGGATTTCAATTGCAATTGAGGAGGAATTTGTTACAGATCCATATAGTGCTCTTGAACATTTTCAGGTATTGCTTACTTGCACAAACTTTGAAAATTAGGCATTTAGATACAACTTTAAGTGAGCTTTAGCACAATTCATGTCCTTGGGACTTGAGTTTGCACAACTTGGTTTGCATGTCTATTCTTACAGGTTTCTATATTCATTTTATATCCTTCATGTCTCAGATTTAGAGACAACTTCTCTCAGGCATTATCTGTTGATGTATTAATAAAGTAAAACATATACCCCATAGAATAATTAACTCCAATTTAAACACTGCACCTCTAGAATTGCATGTAAGTTTATGTGTCATATAAATAGGTAGTTACTTTTCAGATATGGAAAGAAATGAATGGCTAGTGATTTTCTGTAGATAAGGCATGGCAATGACACATTTTGAGTACAAAGCATGATTAGTGAAATTGGCATCAGTTTATTTAGAAACTTGTCGGTGGTGCCATAATTTGATTTTTCACTATAGCACGAAAAAGCGGGAACATTGTTTTATGTTATATATTTCTGGCTTTATATTTCGGTTCAACTTTCGGTCGCTATCCGACGTTTCATACTCTGACGAGTGTCGGACGAAAAAAGCTTTCAGTATGCTAAAACAATGTTCCCGCTTTTCTGTGCTATAGTGAAGTTCTGTAGTACCAACAGACTTTTCACGAATTTGATTTTTGAACTTGGATTATTTTTCGTTGTCAGCGTAAAGATGTTCATGTCATATTGGGCTCTTTCTCTGGAGCTGATGCCAGCCGGGTTCTTTGTGCGGTATGAATGAATTAAATTGTTTGGTTGCATATGTAGTGTATTTTTGGACTTGATGAAAAGTTAAATTTATTTTCTTCTATATTGGCTATGCAGAAACTACTTGAGAAATGACCAAAGGAAGAATAAATGATGGGCTTTTCAGGCCTTTTCGTTTCACGCGAGCGATCGCTCGCGATAGCATCAGCACACGCGCAGACCAAACCACGGGAGCTTTTGATCGCTCGCGCAAAACGGTAAATCTTGTCAAATATCGCCCTGTAATTTTGGAATAAAATCACTAGTCCCGTTGTTAAAATGTGTGAAAGTTGCTCTAAATGTATTTACCCATCTGGGGTGGTCGTTGCTGGAATTGTTTCTACTCTTATTCATTTTGCTTTCTTGTAAATGCCTATCTAAATCAACTTACACTACTTTTACTTCCACGCATTTCTATGTATATGTTTGATAAAATAGCACATGGTAGCGCCGTTGTTTTCTTTTCAACTCAATTTTACTGTCAAAACACATGAGTTTTGAAACTCAGAGATACAGATTAGAAACATCCTATAACGCGATTAGATATTTATCTTGAAAGACGGCGGAAGACGAAAGTGAGTGAGTTTAGATGGAACTGTACAAGAAGAAGATAACAACAGTTTGGTCGATGACGAATCTGATTTCGAATTTTGGAGCAATCCAGAAATTTCAGACAGTGAAAGCGAGTGAACTCTAAACAAGTAGAATTAAACGTTTCATAACACTTTTATTTGTAACTTGCCGTCTAAAAGCTAAAACTGTAATTTGATTTTGATACAGTATAATCCTGTTGTAACCTGCATTATGTGACCCTCTCATGTTACAGCTATCAATGAATTTTAACAGGGTATTTAGTCATTGCTCGAGTGCCTTTAGGATCATAATAATGGTTAATTTTCATTGACATCCAAGTGATTTCTAGTAGGTTTATACTGTTTTCATAAAGCTTTTAGCAATATTCGCTTGTTTTTTTCCGTGGCCAAGTGGTTCTTTATGCTACTTCTCAAATCAGCATGATTGTGCATATATCCATACCTGAGCGATCGCTCGCGCAAGAGAAATCACGCGAGAGTTTGTCCACTCGCGCAAGCTATTTCTTACGAAAAGGCCTGGCTTTTGGCCACAGAACCGGATGGTAGATAGAAATAAATTTGAGGATGTTTTCTACTCTGGTAATTCAGTAATCCCTCTTTAAGTAATATGTATGCCTGTATGTTGCCAAAGTTTCTCAGCGGTGGAAAGTCACAGGTGAACTTTAAACAAATGAAAAGAGAATTCAGCTTGCAAGACATGTTTCAACTGAATCCTCAATCATCTTCAGTTACAAGATTAAGTATGTATATTACATGATATATGTATATGTACATGTACATGTCATAGGATATATCTGTGCGTGTCTGTGTTTGTGTGTTTGAGTGTGTATTTGTGTATTTTTATGTATTTATTTTGGCAGTTTATAGCATATTTGTTGCTCAGTATGCAATTTTTCATGATAGATCTGTGTGAACATGTTGACCAATGGCACAAGTAGGGCAGTAGCTATTCTCATTTTTGTAATTTGAAAAACTTCTCTTACATAGGCCTATAAGCTGAAGATGTATGGACCACTATATGTCTATCTCTTTGTTGGTTACACATATTTAAGTGCTGTTGACGGATGCACCATTGAGCAAGTTAGATGTGCAGCAAGATACCAGTTCTTTTTTGGCAATAATGTTCAGTCGTGCCAGGTATGTGAACATTTGTATACATACTTATTTTTGCTGCTAAATTATCTGTATGTATTTGTGGCATAAATTTACTGAAGACAGCCATGTCATTCCACCAACTGACGGTGTTCTGTGATTCAAAGTGTTATTTCATTTGGCTACTAGCAATGTTGTAGGTAGCAAAGCCTTGATAACATGTGCTAAATGGTCATGAGAGTTAATCTGCATATGAGACAGACAGAGGAAACCTAAAAGGGATTTCTTGAATCACACTATCACAACATTATTTGACATTTGGTATTTGGGATCTGTCTATCAATACACTACTGTGCAGCATAGCCATCAAATGCTTGAGAGCTCTCATCAGAGCTATTTTCTCCCAACCTAATTGACCAATCATCATGCAGGATCCTAACCATGCATACATTCTACAGGCAAATGGAGGTCCATTTTGTATGATGATTGGTCAAATAGGTTGGGAGAAGATAGATCTGATCAGAGACCTCAAAAATTTGTTGGCTATGCTCAACTGTCCATGACTAATTACTATGTATTGCAAACAAATTAGCAAGTATTGTTAGTACAGCGAAAGTAACATGATTCCACTATTTAGTCCTATCAATAATTAGAGTTTATTTGAGATAAAGGAATTCTTCAATTGAGACAAGGCCTAATGATCTTCTTACAAGATTTGCAACTTCAGCCACTGCTTCTTCTATGTAATACAACAGTCCATTGAGTCCACTGAATCCATTCAGTCCTATAAATCGCAATGTTTTTTATTTCGTGATGATCAATATTTTGTGTCTGTTTTAGCATAATTTTGTTTCGAATTACACTGAAAGACTGAACAAAACCTTCTTTAACACGAGTGTTAACCCAACTCCGAACTCGGAGCAGCTCAGTTATGGACAGTATATCTACGATGCAGTCAATGTCATAGCGAATGTTTTGCATGCAGTGGATACTGACAAGGGCAATTCAAGTCGATTTTGGCTCAGCTATGTTTATGGAAGTAATTTATATGGGAAGAAACTTAAGGATAAAGTGGTTGGGTATAATCAATGCGGTGCTTCAGTATGTTGGCTTTTTATTTTGTTGGTTTCATTGCTGTACCATTCTTGACAACTCCGTTTCTTGTAAACCTAGGATAGCAGCTTATGTATTGGAAACTATATGCTTCCTGGGGCAAAGCCTTTGGCGAGATTTGCCATTGCATATGTAGGAGTTCCTGTCTGCCGACTATTTTGAAATGGAACTTAATTTTTGGGATTTTTATGCAGCTGTAGATTATGTAAGAATTTTATTATGAATTTTCGCTATGTTTTTGTTTTCTTGTAGTTATTAATAGTCTCATTTATCAACGAAGCTTGGTATAACTAAGCCTATATACCACACTAAACTTAAGGAAACTAATTTCTATTTATTATATTATTACTAAATTCCTTAGTTATAAATTCCAATTTCACTACAGCACGACAAAGCGGGAACATTCTTTTAGCATACTGATAGCTTTTTTCGTCCGACACTCAGCAGAGTGTGAAACGTCGGATAACGACAGAATGGTGAACCGAAATATATAGCCAGATGCGGGTACACGTGATATGATGAAAAATGCTTCTTTTTGGCCCTATGATTGGCCAATTAGCACCTATTCACCATTGTTTACGTGAAGAGTCCAAGTGAGAAAATGAACTCTTTTTGTTTACACCCGACTGGGTTTTGAGTCTTAATGTAAACTAATTCCAAAACACTTAAAT
The DNA here is from genome assembly GCA_964019165.1 of Mastigias papua. Classification (NCBI taxonomy): domain Eukaryota; kingdom Metazoa; phylum Cnidaria; class Scyphozoa; order Rhizostomeae; family Mastigiidae; genus Mastigias; species Mastigias papua. The sequence goes on along the minus strand of OZ025275.1, from coordinate 3,211,796 downwards.
GAAAGGACGATCTTGCTTGCCCTATGATCGGAAAATTCCAACTTGAGATATGTATTGCTTATCACTCTTGTTGAATAGGGTGTTTTTCAGTGTAAAATTGCGGATTGGTCATGAAACTGTGCGATTTTTTTCTCCCCAGGGGATGGTAAGCTTTGATTCAGATGGAAATCGGCATTATCCAGTCTCAATCATTCAAATGCGTTTCGGTGCGTATAATTAAAGAACTTTTCTGAAATTCTTCGCTATTGAATATTCACCGACTACTGTTGCCTTGATTGACTTTTCCTCACCTCTAGTCCAGTCCACGGCTGATGGGGCTGGTATGGTCCCTTTGGTATGGGCTGTCCTCGCTCTTTGTCAGATCTAATGCATATTCCTGAGGAGCTGCAATGACCCCTTTGGTATGGGCGTCCTTGCTCTTTAACAGACCAAATGCATATTCAGATAGAGCTGCGATGCCCCCCCTCCTTCCCCGTACATTTCCCGCTGGAGTTGCGATGATTCTCCTGTGCAAATTGGCTAAGAGCGAAGCATTGCGAGCAAATGACTAACTCTGAGTTCATGCTTGAAACTGAAACCCAATAGCTCAGTTGAAGAGTACTTTACATATTAGCTTATGCATTTGAATTGGTAATGGCATTTGGTATATATTTGCTAACTTAGTGACGAAGCTAAGGACAAAATAAAGAATAGATTTCGTAACGTTTCCATTTTCCTAGCAATCTTTCACAATTGTATCGCATGCAGTTGTACATGTTTTTTGTTTACCATTCTTCAGGACAGCTTTATTCCTTTGCATTCTATGATATCATAAACCCCAGTTCGTTTGGATCAGCATTACATATGCAAGCATGTTATCCGTTCTGGTTTCCTTCTTGCATCTTAGCGATATGACTCTTAAACAGCTTATTTTTTGAGCTATTTAAGCTTATTATTTAAATGATGAAATTTTACCTTCGTACTCTGCTGTATACAGTTATTTTCTCCAAGTTAACAATCTATATTTATATCTCTGCCTTCTTAGGAGGAGGTGATATGATCGTTGGCAGTTTTGATAACAACAGGTCATCAGATAAGCTCCTGATGCAGTATGTTAAGTGGCCAGGTGTGTGAATTCTGCGATATAATAATCCATTTGCCCGAAAACAGAGTGCAAGGGAGTAGACAACAACTTTTAATATTTCTCAATAAGTACAGTTGTTATGTAGGCCCTTGCACTCTTTGCATACAAGAACCTACCAAAATGAGATCATATATGCTCATTGTAGTTAAGCACCTGCCTCAGTTGGATCAACAATTGTTACAGGATAGTTGAGTTAATTCTTGATGCATAAGGCTTCCAGTTTTTTAAAGACCAGGTAAAAGTCAGTACAGAAAGTTTTAGTTGTGTATGTTTAGCTTTTTGTGCATTTCAACAAAGGATAATTGTGACACCACTCTACCAGTGAAAATCCTAGAATTCTTTAAAAACCATTAAAATTAATCGTTTTCGTTTCCATGACGGTTTAGCAAACCGAACCTTCAAATAGGAGCGTTTGTACCCTAACAATAATCTAAATGCCTTTTGAGTAAAAGAACTATTTGAACCTGGCCCTAAAAATGTAGGTCCTTTTGTGTGAGTTTAGGGGCAGTCATTAAGTATCGGGGAGACCAGTGCAGTGCTGAGGGAAATGAGCTGGGGTCTGTAACAATTTTCAAGCTGGGATGTGAAATAAAATCTCAAGAAAAACTAGAAGTGGTAGGGTGGCAGGTAATTGAAGAATGCACAGCTATTGTTGAATTGTGTAATATTTTTCACATTTGCATTCAATTCTATTTGCGTAGCTGGGACATCAAAATATTTTGGTTCCTCAGACTTGGGCTCCAAGTAATCTTTGCAGGCATCACTGGGGGAAATTTTTTAAAGCTATTGTTTCATTTACCTCCACTCCTCTCCCTCTGATTCTCAAATACTGCCCCTTTACTGTATTTCCATCATTCAGCCATGGCTTGGTCACCATTGGCGAGTGGCCAAGTGGTTAGAGGGCTTGACTGCTGAGCAAAACATCGATGGTTCGAGCCGAACCCTCGGATCAAAGTTGGAATGCTCGTCCACTGTCCACCCAGCAGCAGGTGGGTACCTGGTGGCAACACTGGGGAAGTTAAAGGCGGCGAGGAAAGGAACTGGCCACCCTTCCTCACTGTAAGTGTCCCTCTAACGGGCACTCCCCCAACGTACTGAATCGTACATGGGACTCACCTTTACCTTTACTTTGGTCACCAATTTAGAAATATAAAATTCTAAGGGTGAACAGCTTTTCTTTTTTGTTGTCTTATTTGAAGTGCAGAAAACATGGAGTCAGTAGATCAGTATGGTAACACAACATCGTGTATCTCTGGCTTCGTGTCCTCTGCACGTTATGTAAGACAACAGCGAAGAAAAGTTGTTCACCCTTAGAATTTTATATCTCTATAGTATCACTAATGTGGTTAATACGAATTATAGAATCAGATTATATCAAACGATAATATACACTTTTTTCATCTGTTACTCCCTAAAACGTAAGTCAGTTAGTTGAACATTCCACTATCTAAACAAGCAACTTAGTAAAACAGTTGAGCCATAAAAAACTTATTGTCTTAACGCAATGCCAATTCACGACAGTTTTTGCTGTACATACTTCAATACCCCGATGGGAATTAATGCTATAGCTATATCAACATCAAGAACAGGTGCAGTCCGGTAGATTTGTCATGTAAAGAGAAGGGATTAAGGACCCTTCTGTAGGCAGACATTATGGTTCACCCTACGCTGTAAACGAATATTTTGTAGACCAATAAGTACATTCCATCAAAGGGGACCTCGATCTTGCCAAACGAGAAAGCTGCTTTTCGAAGCAACCCAGTTATTAAAATGAAATGGACTTCACTAGAAATACCACAGTTACCCACTGACACCCTAGAGTTAAAATTCCCAAATTTGAATTTCATCACATTGGTATGATACATTCCTTTCTTCTAGGAAACAATGTTCCTTACAAAGAAGTCACTAGAGTAAACTATTGGCGATTCATTTCTAAAGGATTGTACATTGCTTACTGCGTTTTTGCTGGCTTGGGAATAATATTTGCATTGTTTTGTTTGTTTGTACTCATTTGGCGGCGAAAGCACAAGTAAGAATTTTGGTTTTTGAACGATGAGAATTGCCATTACCAGTTGTACTGAACTTTGTCAGTTTGGTCCAACTTTTTAGGCAGTTAAATCCAGCTTTTAGTACACTTTGCTTCAGCTTTTTTGCATCTTCCGTTCTGGCTGTTTGTGAAGTTTGTTCCAAATTTTCTCTAGCTGCCGTTATTAATGATATACAGTATTGAATGTTCCACGTATCATTTCTTCATTTTATCCATAATTCTTTGATCGTATGGACCTTTCTTCGTAACTGATTCATTGCACGAAGAAGCGGAAACCTTTTTGAATTTTTGATTTAAAAATTTTCCCGCTTTATTGCACTATAATAAAATTCTTCACTATTAACTAATTTATCATCATTCGTCGTCTAACTTCTTCGTTTATGACTTACTCAATCATTTTCCCCCGTAGGGAGATTCGCCACTCATTCTACCCACTGAACATAGTCATTATCCTTGGGTGTATTCTTGTCTATGTCTCTGTATTTCTATTTGGCGTTGACAACATTATTTCCCCGATTCTCACCGTGGATAGAATATGTAGGGTAAGTTTAATATTTATACATGATCGGCTCTTCATTTTGTCAATTCTTGTGCACGTTTTTTAAAGAAAGTTGCTCTTGGCTTAATACTGGGCCTTTTTTAGCCTTCTGTTAAACTGTCCTTGAAGGAAGGGATATATGACCAAGTCAACCGGCTTTGTTTATCGTTCTTAATGGTATATGATATGTTGTGAGACTTGATTGACTAATAATTATTAAATGAATAAAGTTTCTGGAGGATTGAACTTGAAATTGCAATTCGACAATATGTGTAGAGCTTTAATGCTAAAACAGCCCTCACCATACCCGTCCTTGCCCAAATTTCTCGTACTAATTTTCGCAATCTTAGATTTCTGTCTCAATTTCTGTTATCCAGGCGCGGCTTTGGGTATTCTCGCTTGGTTTTGTATTGGTGGTGGGGTCACTGATAGCGAAGCTTTGGATAGTTCAGGATGTGTTGTCAAGAAGAATTCTTATGGAAAAGGTAAGTGTACTCTTTTTCAATCAATCTAACGAAGCAAATTGCAGGAGAGCGCCTACAGTAAGGGAGTTGCCAGTTAGAATCCCCTATCTGGTAGAAGCTCGGCAGTCCAGGGAAAACTCTGAGGAGTCTGCTTAGAACAGAGCTGACTATCCTTCTCACTTACTCCGAGGACCAGGACTAGTGCCAGTTTTAGCAAAGACTACTAAGTTGAAATTGATGCTCCGGTAAGAATGTACACTACAGCTCGAAAAGGCGGGAACATTCTCCATGCATACTAGAATGTACACACTTCGCTGTCTAGTATTCCATGAATTATTTTATGATATTATTGCTGTATAGAAAACTGCAGTGCAACGAAAGAACCTTACTTGGTTGAACGTATTAAAGTTAATATAATTTTTGTACATTGGCCGTAGGGATGATTTTACTGCACTAGTATCCTTACTGATTGCATTTTGTTCCTTTCTAAGCCAGTGACATCTTCTCTGTTTAGACACGAAGGCGCAGAATAATGTTTGGTATTGTATTCGCTTGCCTTTTGATAACCATCATTATCTTGGTCTGCTGGCATACTCTGAATCCATTGAAGCGAGTCATTGAGTATATAAAGGATGAAGTAAAATTCTACTGCGATACAGATGTAAGTATAACAGCTACTGTCTCATCACACGGAGATTCCTTTAAAACTGTTGCTTATCCTTTAGTAGTTCAAAGCTGAGCTTATTTACTTTAAACTACTAATTCTAGTGAATACCAATTGTGGTCTTGTCTGTAGTGTGTGTAAGGACATAAGAGAAGTACTTATGTTTTCTTCTATAGCTCTAATCTCTCTGAGTAAAACTCACTGACTAAACTACTCATTTTTTATCATATTTATATACTGTATATTACAAAATTGCATAATTTTTTTGTAGGGTAGAAAGTGTTAGGTTGTGTCATAAAAGTAGTAGCGAGACGTTAGAAAATGCTGAGCAAGGAGAACTTAGGCCTATACAATGATTTATGACGTAATTGATGGTTGTGTGCAGGACTGTGCGAATGAAGCAATGGTATGAGTTGCTATGGGAGTAAAACAAATTGTGAAAGTGAATGATTATGAATGGTGAAAAGACAAGATATGTATGGGTAGATAGAGACGCTACATCGTATATTTTCTCAGCGGTTCGAACTGTGTGGGGGATAGTATTTTGTCTTGAAATAATTGAGGTTGGACTGATCGGTCTGGCATGTCACCAAGGACCCACACGCTGTGATAGGATCTGTTCTTGACGAGAAATTTGCATGCCACTCTTGAAATTTTAGCTTCCAGAAGTGACGGCAAGTCTAGTGGGCTCCTTGTATATTTCTAGGATATAATTTTTGTTATATTAGCACTTTAACATTATTGGTAACGTTTAACTGCGTTTTACCTTTCTTGTAGTAGGTTACATTCAGCATCAACCTGAATTTAATATTTTGGTTGGCATGAATTTGCTTTAGCTGGACAAAAACCCGCCCTAAATATATGAATTATTATTATTATTATTATTATTATTATTATTATTTTTCCTCATTCCGCCCCTGAACATAATTAATTGTCCGCTTGTAGCAAATTTGTGAAATCAATATTTATTTGGCCAATGGTTGACATAAATAATATATACAGCCGTCGGATAAGTTTGTGGCCCAGTTTTTATTCGATTGTTGATGTTATATAGAGCACCTTTTCAGTATACCTTGATAGAAAATTTATTCTACAAGTAATAATGAGTTTACGAAAAGAACATCCATTCCATCGCCTACAATAGACATTCTGAGTGGCAATAAGTGTTTCAAAAGGTATTGTAGCAAAGAGGTTCGAAACCTTTATGACTGTAGGCTTGTTTGCCAGGTAGTTTTAATCTTTCTTCGGAATATCCTACAGCATGTAATTGTTTGCTATTTGCTCTTATCGAATTTTCTAAACTTTGTATTTGGATTTTTTACATCTGTTCCAGGTCTGGCCGGACAACCCGTTCAGTATCAAAATAACTGCAGTAGAACAGTGCAAATGTGCGAACGAGGTTATATGGTACTTCGTTATAATCATATGGAAGGCACTGCTACTTCTCGTTTCCGTGTATTGGGCCTATCAGACACGTGATGTTTTCATACCAACAATCAACGATACTCAGAGATGCGGACTGTGCTCATATATCATTGCAGCCTGTTGTGTAGTTGGTCTCATCATTGCATTATCGACTAGGCTTCTGCCGGATGTATTTTTTGGCTTAGTTGGCCTTATTATTATAGCATGTGTTACTGCTGTCTTGATCATCTTGTTTCTTCACAAGGTTAGTGAAAGTGCCCCCTACGTAAAACATCACATATTAAATTGGACCTATATAGTTATACTATATAGTTATTTAATGTGAAATATATATATATATATATATATATATATATATATATATATATATATATATATATATATATATATATATATATATATATATATATATATATATATATATATATATATATATATATATATATATATATATATATATATATATATATATATATATATATATATATATATATATATATATATATATATATATATATATATATATATATATATATATATATATATAGTTTTAATTTAATTTTCTCCTGATTTTTCTGAGAATAATAATGTTTCTGTCTGCACTGAAAAAGGAGAAATCCTGGTTACTCGCAAGCTACTGAGTTCATATATATATATATATATATATATATATATATATATATATATATATATATATATATATATATATATATATATATATATATATATATATATATATATATATATATATATATATATATATATATATATATATATATATATATATATATATATATATATATATATATATATATATATATATATATATATATATATATATATATATATATATATATGAATATGTATCTAGCTTATGTTTTCATGTAGCTTGTCGGCAAGTGTGTTTTGCTTGATTTAATCTGGCTTTTTATTTTACCAGTGCTGTTCAATGTTTGTTTTAGCCCACAACTGGCGATTTGTTCACCAGATTATTTTATTGATTCATATACTGACAATAGGCTTATGCGTCATTGTCATATTTACAGTAGTTTTTTCAATTATGAGCTGCGGCATATAAGTAGTTTCTGGCACGTTTTACTGCGACTTTTACTCAAAGCTGACTTATTATCAGGAACGACATGTTATCAAGGGGTGGCTTATTACGTATCCGTGTACAATCACGTTTCTATCCGTTTTTGCGTTGGTCGTTTCGACCAAGTATCTCTTCAGTCGCATTTCTGAATACAGCCCATTTGATGCAACTTATGAACAAATGCGGCTTATGATCGAATTAATTGCGTATAATTTCTTACCATTATACAGCGTTCGTATTTAGCTACTGTCTTTCTAATAATACCGGTGAACAGTGCCATAGTCTTGAAGCAATGAATGATTGTTCGTGTTTTCACCTTGAATCTAATGCTACGAAACTCTTCCGCAGATACTGTTGGTGTTCTCCTGCTCAAGGGACAGAGTTATAGCAAAGAGTGCTACAGAAGAGGAGGACGATATCAATTGCTTTTCAAGATGTCTGTCCACATGCAACTGCGGTGGCTCGTTTTGCGGTTGCTGCACTCAATGCTGTAAGGGAAATTGCCCCAAATGCTACTTATGTTTGGCTGTGTGCTGTGCGCCGTTTCTTTTGTGCTGCGCGCCATTGTTACTGTGTTTGTCAAGGTTATTCTCTTGCTGTGGATCTAGCTGCAGAAACTGTTGTTGTGGTTCGAAGAGCCAAAGACATGGCACAGAGAAGGCGGGCGAACAGAAGTTTGTTGTCAGAGGAATAGGCGATGATAAATCTGCAGAGCTTGCGAGATTACAGCGGGAGCTTGATATGGTAACCATCCTATTCATATTCACCTTATTTTCTTATTTTTCATCTGCTCATAAAAGCTACTAAGATACACATACAAAGATATGGCAAGACCCAAGACAATACTACAGAGAACATGGCAATACATAGCAACCTTATTGCAATTTGCAGTCAACATACATAGCATCAGTCAACAATCACTATGCATGTACCGTTCTCTCTCTAATGAGCGACGCTATTTTGTTGGAAAGAGATAGGTTCTTCCTTCAGATATTCAGCGTTAGAGGGATTCTTGAAAGAGATCGTTTCCATAGGTAAGTCTATCCTATAAGTCATGTGATGGTATTCACTTATAGAAGCCGTAAGGATATGATGATTTGGTCATACATTCATTTCTAATCCTCCTAATCACGGTATTTGATATGCAACATAAGGGTGTCTTCTTTTAGTTTCTTATTTCTATAAGCAATCTATACTAACTAGTATTATTTCAATGGTAGAGATGCCCATTCAGATTTGAAATGTACTCAGCTTTACACAGAATTCAGATCCACTTTTCATTCACCTCTTTGTGTTGATTCCTCGTCAATTTTTTTCCTTTTCATGTTACAGAAAAATAGGTATATTCAGCAGATGAGGGGTAATGAGTTGCCGGCAGTCCGGCGAATGTGGACACAGACAACAGAACCAGTTGTGCTTTTGTCCGACACTTGTGATGACGATTCAGGATGGTAACGGAAATACAGATGGGAAGGGAAACAAGACTGGGCGCAAGAAAAGGAAGCGTTTCAGAGTCTTGAATAGAAAGTTGGATTTCTCAAATGTTAAAAGCAAAACGGATAGTAATTACAAGAATGGAAAGATTGGGCCAATTGTTAAAGTTGGTTCTACAGACAAAAATGCCCCTGACGATAAAGATGGTAAAAAGAACCGAATGGAGGATGATGGGAATTATCCTGTGGTGTATGTAGATGCTGGAACACCTTCAAATAATGATGCTGATCTCGCAAAGCTAAAGAGACTGCTGGCAGAAGTAAGATTCTCATATATCCATTTGCTTCTATTATTCAAGTTAGCGTGTAGTAGTATTTCTTCTTTCATTTGATGCAGCTTATATTTAATTTGTAATAGAACCTGACCTTGATTAGCTGTAGCACGCTATTCTTAGATACCAACTTAGAAGAATTTAATCATGTCATGTTATATCGTATCATATCATATAATATCATATTATATCATATCATATCATATCATATCATATCATATAATATCATATCATATCATATCGTATCATATCGTATCATATCATATCATATCATATCAAATCATATCATATCATATCATATCATATCAATCATATCATATCATACCATATCATATCATATATCATATGTCATATATCATATATCATATATCATATGTCCTATATCATATATCATATATCATATATCATATATCATATATCATATATCATATATCATATATCTTATGATATCAATCATATCATATATCAATCATATCGTATATCATATCATATCTTATATCATGTCATGTCATATCATATCATATCATATTATATCATATCATATCATATATCATATCATATCATATCATATCATATCATATCATATCATATCATATCATATCATATCATATCATATCATATATCATATCATATCTGGTTAGATCTGAATATACCAAAGTACTTTTTGTTCTCATACGAATGTGTAGAATGGAATCTCCCTAAGTTTCATGGTGAATTTGGCTAGAGACTGGTGGGAATCTTGGTAGAACTAGCATCTTTCTAGAAACTTTTGTCCTCCAAATATCAGTAAACTATTTTGATTTTTGTAATCTCTAGTTGAATATTTATTAGGCGATCGTTTTGTTGTTACAATGTTGAATGTAGCTGGTAGAGTTTCTCTTCTGGTATGTGATGACTTTGAGGATTCTAAATGTTGGAGTTGATAGACAGGGAGATTTAGAGGTCTGTCATGGCAACGTTATGTTAGAAGTCAAGTACTTGCAGTGCTGCCAGTGGTTGGTGTATCAGAAAGTGATGAGCTTAGCAAGTAGTGAAGGATAATTAGCTGACCTTTGGTTTAGTTTTCAATGTTGTGAACAGCAAAGATGGTGTTGGAAGAGTTTTTCCGATGTGATAATGATATCACAATGTCAGTTATCTTCTGTATGAAGCTAGAAGGAAATCGTCAAACACGAGTCAAAGGGAATCAGTTGCTTGCAAAGGTTAGCGGTTATTTTCAGAATAGTTCTGAGTTTAGAGTGATGTTTCAATATAGGGTTGTGTCTCTGGCAAAGTACAAAATTGATCCCCTTTGAAGTCTTAATCTCATCCAATCGCAAGGTTTTAGTTTTTCGAAGTTCGTTCATATTGCAATTCAAATGTCCCTCAGGACTTACTGTTGACCCTCAAACATTGTACTTTCATAGGTCGTCGTAGTTTGTGATGCAAGAATGTAAAACAGTTTTCTTCGAGATAATATTTTCTGTTGGTTGCTGATTTACTGAGAGGATCCTTTATGCGCTATGATTTTGTTATGATTTACTACCATAAATCCTCACATTGGCCTGATCGATAAAGCCCCAATCCAAGGACTAGAAATTGTTAATTAGCCAATCTCGAAGGAGGAGTCATCACAGGATATAATGGAGACATTATTATTGACTAAACTTTATATTTAGAATATGAATATGAATATGAATATATGCTACAGACTTTATGCGAAGTTTTGCCATTTATGGCTCATCAATGCTCCTCAGTTGAGTGTGAATGAAGTTGAATGCTTTAGCACACCCTCCGAGAGTGCTATATATAAAAATAGCTATATATATACATACATATATACATATATATTATGAATATATACATATATACATATATATATATATAATATATATATATATATATATATATATATATATATATATATATATATATATATATATATATATATATATATATATATATATATATATATATATATATATATATATATATATGTATATATAATATGAAGAAAGGAAATAAATAAATTTTGTTTTTTGGCATGTTTCTGAACATTTTATTAAACCCCCCTCATATAGGTCCCCTTCGGATATGCCTCCATAACATCAAAGTAAATGTGCTTAAAGGGGCTGATGGGGTATAGATATCAATTCTTTGGTTTCATAATTCGATCAAAAGCTAGACTAGATTTTCTATCCAAAGTACCTTCAGTTTGTCCCTTTCATGATTTATGCTCATACATGGCGATTTGTATATACATGTTTTTTCTAGGAAAGTAAGTCATACCGGAATAGTATTCGATTGCTTAAAAAGTTAAGAAATTTCTGTACTGGATTTTTGAGACCTCAGAAAATCTACTTAAACTCGGCTATTCTTGTTAAGGCAATCTTAAGAAATTTTCAGTAGTAAAATCATGGAAATACTAAGAAAGTTTCAGTACTGGACAAAGCAACCTTTCTTATAAAGAATGTTTATTCATAAATCTATTTTTTGAATTTATTCAATTCAAAAGTGACATACTTTTAGCAATTGAATTTGTTATTTTCCAGCGTGATGCAGAAATAGAGCGACTGAAAAACCAAAAGGATCATAGAAATGGACACAAACTCCCAGAGCTTGATGAATCATTGGAAGGTGACATGAAAATAGGCCCGGGCTTTCCCGCAACAGACCGAAATCCCCAGACCGTAGTCATTATAAATCCAGATGCGGAAAAACCAAAGAGCGACAACAATGATGATGGTAAGAGGAGAGGAACTTCAGGTGATGAAGAGGATCTGGATGCTTTGATAAAGGAGCTTGATAGTGAGCAAACTCCACGTGGTACTTATAAGCGGAATAGAAATAAGTTTAAGATTTACCAGCAAAAGCTTGATTGGTCTCAGATTCCATCAAAATTGCGTGCGGCTGGCTTGATTCACCAGAATGACCCTGCTGGGCCGAATGATGACAAGGAGAATGTTCCCGGTAAGATGAACAAAGTCAGTCCAGAACAGAAAAGTCCTGCTAGAACTTCGTTATCTTTGGACCCACAGAGGAATAATCCAAGATATAGTAGCAACAAGCGTTTGTCAAATATCAAGATTTTCAATGAGAAAATAGACTACAGTAAGATCCGTTCCAAAATTAAACCGCTAATCTCAAATGAACAGTCTAGAACCAGTCTATCATCCTCAGAGAATGGCAGTCTGAGAATTTTGAATCATCCGTCAGAATATAACAAAAAAGCCCGAACTACTCCTTCAACATCCAATGCCTCACTGAATAAGCCAGATGCTCCTAGGACTGACAGCATCCGCACTCTAAATGAGCCGAAAGTCAAATCATCACCAGATTTCCATGGTGATTCGACAACCCATAGTCCTCCGGAAAGGCAACCCGACAAGCCAACAGACTCTGTGGGTACAATACCACCTGACAGTTCAAGCAACTCTGATAAGCCATCTGAGCCCACTGCAGACACACTTGCTGCTTCCAAGCCTGTACAGATTCCCAAGTCGGAAGTTAAGATTTTGAATGACCCCAAAGACTATAGTCACATCAAATCGAAACTTGTTCCTGATCCACCTCCAAAGCCAAAACCAGAAGACTTCAATGAACCTGAGAGAAATGAAAAGCCAACGACTTCTGTAAGAATTTTAAATGATCCGAAAGATTACGGTCTTGTTAAATCAAAGCTAGTTCCGGATCCACCTCCGAAGCCAAAGCTAGATGTTCCTGGTGGACCTGAGAGAGTTGATACCCCAAAGACTTCTGTGAAAATCTTAAATGACCCAAAAGATTACAGCCATGTAAAATCAAAACTCATTCCAGATCCACCACCTAAACCGACCTTGGATAAACCATCTCATACGAAGCCAGCTGAAACCCCAAAGTCTGATGTAAGAATCGTCAATGATCCAAAAGATTACAGTCATGTGAGATCAAAACTTATTCCGGATCCACCTTCCAAAGCAAATCCGTCTGCGACGGGTGATTCTAGTCCTAGAGACAAGCCAAGTTCGAATGTAAAGATACTAAATGCGCCCAAGGATTACAGTCATGTGACGTCCAAACTGTCGACTGCAGGCCCGGAGCCCAAGAAGAGTACTGTTAGAATTACGAATAAGCCAGCTGACTATTCTCATGTTAAATCCAAGCTTGTTTGAACGGTTGCGTATGACAACAGTACGGATTTCTTCAGAAGGAATCAGATTTACTTGTAATGTTTTTTTATTCGGTGACCGTTGAATGCGGATAGAGCCGGGTGTATACACATTGACAGTCAGAGAAGAGAATGGCTGGGCTGCTATTGCAATTAATGCTCTTACGTATGTGGGGTCGAGTTCAAGATTCCCCCATGGATTATACTAGGAGCTACAGTGGAATCTCTGTAAAGCAGACACCCTCATTCTGAATTATAGTGTCCGCTTCATGGAAGTGTCCGCTTGATAGAGAGAAGGACATTTGAATAGGAGAACGTTCTGCTCCTTGACTTACGGACCGTCATAAAGAGGTGTCCGCTTTATGGTGTGTCCGCCTTATAGAGACTCCACTGTATTTGTGTACTTCCTTTATGTGTAACTATATGCGTGTTGACTGCATAGCCTAACAGATTACATTGAGCTGTTACTTTGTAAATAGGAACTTGTTCCTTTTAGCTAATAGAACATAACTGATCAAATACATTCAGAATGGGGTTTTACTTCTGAACATGGTATTTTTTAGGGGGAATCGATTTCCGTTTCTCTGTTTTGTTTTCAATAACAGGAGTTATAATCATGGCAGCTCTCATCCCTACAAAAGAATCCTCCATGTAAACTGACCATTTCCCTTTGTTTGTGATCGTTATAATAGCTAGTTAGTCCTAATTTATGATTATTTTGTAAATAGGGTCTTTTTGATTTATCAACTTATTGACGACCTTTCAGGCTGAAACAATTTTTATGAATCAATTGAAAACGAAGATAATGCTTATATGTATTGTGTATATGTTTTTGTTCTTTAACTTCGGCAGGACATCCAGCAAAGTAGAGCAACCAGTTTTTAGTAGTTTTGAAGCGGGTTTCCAAGAAATGAATCACCAAGGGATTTCGCAGCGAAATCTCAAGCTATTCAGATTTTTCTGTGTACTGCCACGCAGCGAAATTTCAAGAACCAACCACGCTTGCCTAAACTTGAATTTCTAGGGACATCTTTTTTACATCACTGGTAGAATTTCTAGGCACCACTTGCAAATCCTATTTTGGGGATGTTCACTCAGTAGGTTCTGCGGTATGTCAAATGCCAGTTACGTAGCGTCTCTGAATGCAGAAATTGCATCGTGTAAAGTCGCATTTGAAAGAGATTGGGGGGGGGGGGGGGTCAATGCCTGTTGGCGCCTTGACTTGAAAGTAGAGCAATACTATTTTTAACGTTTAACATAACCTGATGTAGACTGAACAGGATCATCTTCTTTGATGGGGACTTGTTGGGGGGGGGGACTTATCAGAAATTTGAAGTTTTAACATGGGAGACTTTTGCAAGGGAGGATTTCGAGGTGGGGGCCAAGTGGAGGATTTACGGTGGCTATGTTCAGTGCATTGAGAATTATAGCGATTTATTGATATTTAGCGGATCATAAAACATTTGGAAGATACCACTGCTCAAAATTATGTCACTGATAGGAGATAATATACAATTTGCGTCAAAAGCCTTCTATCACTTGCAATACATTTTGAATTGACAGACCAACACGCACTTCCCTCACTACATTGCTAATTTATGCTGAGTTTACTCTCAGCTTAAATTGCTCTATTCAACATCCTTGTAGGCGACCTAGAACTTGTTGCTCATCTGGGAGCCTGTGGTTTACCCTTGAGAAGGAAGATGGATTATAATTATCTGGCCATTTCAAATGCGGTCTGCCAAGGAGCGAAACACTAGAATTTAGAGTTTGCTTTTCATCTTACATTTCTAAGTCTTTTTCTTGCTGATTAT
The DNA here is from genome assembly GCA_964019165.1 of Mastigias papua. Taxonomy (NCBI): domain Eukaryota; kingdom Metazoa; phylum Cnidaria; class Scyphozoa; order Rhizostomeae; family Mastigiidae; genus Mastigias; species Mastigias papua. The sequence goes on along the minus strand of OZ025275.1, from coordinate 3,196,737 downwards.
ATTATCTGCACAGGTCTGTTTATTGATCAATTCGTCTATTGATATTGTTTACGCATACTCTACAGACATGTGCTACGAATATATATTAAGTAGAACAAGTTGTTCAAACTTCAACTGGAATTTGTGGTTTGTATTTGGAGAATTGTGTCTTGAACTGCTTTACAACATGAAGCAGTGTTGTGATCCCACATAAGCCAAATTTTGCATTTTTCATAAAGCCAGAATTAAGAAAAGAAGAATGTGACTTCAGGAGAGTGTTCTAGAGCGATTCATAAATATGCGTAAAGCGAGAGAATCGAATATTTCTCAAATAGCTGGTATTTCTATAATATTTTTGTTGTGTTATGGTGTGATTATTGTTTTATTTATGTGATGTTAGTGATGCGTGATGATGCTTTTGATGGTAATGATGATCTTGATATGGTGATGATCATGATCATGATTTTGATGTTTGTGTCGATGGAAGTAACGATAATACAGATGATGCTGATGATTGTGATGTTACTAATTCTGATGATAGTGATGTGATAATGATAATGATGTCATGATGAAAATGATGACGATGATACTTATATTAATATTGATAATAATGATGATGATATGTCAATATTTGTACAGGTTTGCTTGGTCAGCTAAGGGAAGCTGCTATTAATCAAGGACCTTCCTAACAGTTAAAGTAGTAGAATACGTTAAATCTACTATAAGAATTTTTTAAGGATTACAATTTGAGTGATTGAATTTCCTTTGTAATCGGAAAACCGAGTATTGGTTCTTCAAGTCCTCTAATGATTGTGATGATCGTTGTATTGATCGTGATGATCATGACGGTAATGTCAATGATAATGATGATCATGATTATGATGATGGCGATCATATTGATGATGGTGTTTGTGGAGATGATATTGCTAATGCTGAAAATGATTATCATGGTGATGATTAATTTGGTGTCAATGAAGATTATCATAACTGTTGATGATGATGCTGAGAATCATATTTCATAACCATTTTATTGTTAGCCTAACAATTTAACTGGTTATTCTTAGGTTGCCTTGTTATCAAGCAAGATATTTGTGTGTCCATCGTCCAATACATTAAATTACATTGCAACATCAGTAAGAACCATTACATAAGTATTGCCAATACATCTCCGCTAAATTATCCAGCTTAAATTAGTCCTTTATTTCTGTCCTACTTTCAGCTTTAAGCAAATCAATTCAACTCCCTTTGAAGACGCTCAAATCGTAATTTAAATATTTAAGCTGTGAATGGGAAGGTGATATTTCTCGTAAAAGTCTTTATTTCGACTTCATTTAGAAGGTGATTGAGAGATACACCAGACAGAAGATTGATTTTCCGCAGCGAATGACAGCAACAAGGAAGGTATCATATACGAAGAGCAAGGAAAGATGAGGAGACACTAGCATATAAACAAGCCTTGAAACGTAACCTTAATTCAACTCCTTACTAATGGCCTTTTGAGATGAATATAGATAATTTGCAGCTCTTTCGCATCTCAAAACCCCAGCAATTTAATTAGCACCATCCACAGTATTCAAATCGCATAGTTGGCAGCTTGATCCTATTAAAAGCTAAGGTTCATTTTAGTCCAACGACCATCTGGAGATGTATGGTGGAGGATTGCGGCTAGCCATTGAATTATCTTCAGCTAGCTTGTTAGGAAAATGTTGATAAGGAGATGTGAATTAAATTTGCTTGTGTTTATCTTGGTATTCATGTAGAAATAAGACAATAGGACGAACCGATGTTGCCAGCTTGGTAGGGTGGCATTGTTTGAGTCATCGATTAGAAGAAGCTCGAGCTTTTTTTGTTTGGCAAGATTCACGAGCGGCAATGCGATGGTCTTTGCTGAAGACAAGCAGAAAACAAGGCAAATATCAGTCTGATTTTTTTCTGTCCTATTTGCTTTAATCTCCATTTTATAATTTTTGCTTTATATTTATTAATTTTGAAGTGGTATTTTCTTCTGAGCTATCAACAAGCTTGGTACTTTCCTATTTGCAATAGCTCCCGCTGGCCTAGCATCTTTATGCCACATCGTAAACCATTACGCGCATCTTGAATCCTGTTACTTCCATGCTGTTATGCAGAATTACCAACTTCAATATTAGTATAGCCGATGAAGCTATTGGTGCACCAGTCAAGGTTTTAGACGTAAATTCCAGCTTTCAAATTTTCACATTTAATATGCTAAAAACAGTACTATGCCTGCAGTTACTGTTACTGCAGTGATTACGAGATGCATTAGCTAAAAATAGTCGAGGACTAAAGTCAAAATTGTGTTTCATGAAGGTTGTTGAATGCAGAATAATCTCGGCTCAAAAATGTCGCAAGAGTGGATCATTTTTACATTGAAGGATTGTGCTGCACAGCAATATATCAGGCGTAGTAAAGCATATTTGAAGATGATGTTAGCAACTGAGATATCAAATGGTTTATTTCATAGGAAACCGTTTTATCTGAATGAAGCTCTTTTCATCTTTTTCCCGCGGCTTTTATCAGGAATTATTTAATTATTAGTCCACTTATTAACATTCTCCAACATTTATATCATTGTATTGATGGTTTAAGTAACATAGGATTTAGAGGGCACTAACTATATTACTGTATTTACATTTATATTACTTATATCGTGTGTGCGTGTGCTTGTGCGTGTGTGTGTGTGTGTGTGTGTGTGTGTTGTTTGTTTGTTTATTTGTTTGTTTGCGTGTTTGCGTGTGTGTATGCGTTTGCACGCGTGCGCGCGTGTGTGTGCATGTGTGTGCGCGCGCGTGTGTGTTTCTATCGTATTTTTCTTTCAGCCAGATAAATGTGTTTTAATAACTCTGTGGACCTAACTTTGTAATAGGGCAGTTCTATGAAATCTAGAAGCACAGCTGGTTCCCAGAAGAAGTAAATATAAACGTTTTCTATTTTCAGAGAAGATGTCTTCATTGCAAGTGAATGCCATGTTCCTTTTGGTGTTCTCGTCACTTGTCAATTCAAATATCAATTTTAGCAGTAGAAACAAAGTCACGGGATGGGTACAAGTTGGTAGGGCCAAAATTTAGTTCTATATTCATAATTACGTCGTCTGTTCAGTTTTATAGCAATTTATGTTTACATATTTTCTAGAGGGAGAGCTACGTATCTTTCCATTCACTATTTTTTGCTTACTAATAAAACGTGAAGTCATCCCAACGGTGATTGGTGCTACAAGCATAATATCAGCGTGGATTAGGAAACTTAGTATTAGTAACAGAACGGAATTATACTAAAAAGTTAAAAGTTTGATTTAATTTTTATGTATTCATACAGGTTAATACACTCAGTAATGAAAAGAAAAAACTAATTTACAATGTGTCCTGTCTAAAACCCTAGCTAATCTACATACAGTTCAATAACAAAGATAAACGAAAATTAATGTACAATATGTTCTGGTTAGAAAAGAAAAAGTTCGATGCTATGGACTTCTGAACTGCTAGAATATAAAGAAGAACGTTTAGGATGCACTCCTTGGCGTTTATGACTACAAAGAGCCCAGAGACACAGAATAGTGCCCAGGACCTTTGGTTATAATCAAGCTCCCCGAGAGCTTGTCAAAGTCCCGGGGCAAATGAAATAGGCGGGCCCTTGATGACACCAGAATTAAATGTGAAAGGTACCAAAAAACCTTGCATAGCTATTGGGGGCCCCTCATAGGTTCGGGACGGTCTGCCTCACCACCCCCCTCTCTCTCTCTCGATGGTCTTGGTTATAACCACACCCTAGATCTAGATGACAATTTTACATGTATAGTACTGTGTGGACCGCATCAACTAGTGTTATATTGTGGTGGTGCTAGGTTTACTTCGGCAATTGTCTCTTATTCATTGGATACTTGTCTCACTATATTGCACTCTTTATATAAAAACTCACTCATTCTTTATATCATAGCCACTATGGGGTACCCGCCTTAAAATAGTTTTCCTTGATCAGTCCCTGTACACATACTTCTAATGTTCTTACAACCATTTATGTTAGTTCTACTGACTGCAGAAGGCACCGATAGCAATGATAACACGGACAGCATAGAGCTGAACAAGGCCATCACCTCATGCCAACGTCTGGTGAACAAGGAATGGCGAATGCGCCAGAGCGTCGAAGGACATGATGAATCCCAGATAAACAACGGTGTTACATTCCAGATAAACTTCGGCAAAGTTGCATTATCTACCGACAAGCTTTTCGATCAAGGTATACGCCTAATATTTTTACCATAGCCTATTAACTTTGCAGTAGTTTGGGGCTAATGGGGATACAGCTGTCATAAAGCGAATCCTGCATTACGAATATAACTAATCTCCACAACTTATAAAACACTATAAATATCTCTCAAAATGAATTTCACAATAATTGATGTTAATCCAACCCAAGTTCCATATACTTTCTCATCCATTCTGTCTTTCTACTCTCTCTCTTATATCCCAAGATACATTTCTCTTTATGAAATTCGGACCCAGTCCATTACAAATGTCTCTAGTACAACAACTACTATTCTACACAGCCCCCCTCCTAGCACAACCTTTTGGAATTTTGAGAGTACTCTACTTTATATGATTGCTTTAAAGCACAGTTACCACCTGTAAAGGCTGTAATTAAAGAAAACCGCCGGATAAAAGCTTGCTGTAGCCCCCCCCCTAAAAATCACCTCTTTCTGTGCCCCTACAATCAAAGATATATGAAAGATGTGTCTTAACCAGGCTTGGATTGCAACAAACCTTCCTTAGAAGGCGCTTTTGTTACTACTTTCTATGTTTTCATCTTGATGCATACTTTCTGAAACATTTTATTTGCTACAGCCAAAGAAGTTATTACGCTTACTATCCCACATGAGAAAAACCATTCGAGAAACAGTCATAGAATTGAGAAGAGCATGAATCGCATTAATTATGTTTTAAATTAATTTTCACCCTTCTTCAATGAAGTTCGTGTTATGTCTCGGATATTTAATTTTAGTAGGCCCATTTTCAAGTACGACACAGATGGTAGTACGTTGAAATGCTTTTCCCACTTGAATTGTGACTTTAGCTTCGAACTCATAGTCCCGAGTCCATATGTTTACCATAGTGTCTTAACTGTCACAAGTCACAGACCTTCGGATAAGGACTGGGAACAATGAGTTCGAATCTTAAATCCAGAATTGGATGTTAAGTAGAGAAGGGCCTTAACTCCGTACGTATCTCAATCTATCTATTTTTACTGTAGGCCTACATTGACATATACTCAGGCATTATGCGTAAGTGTGTTAGTGTGTTAGTAAGAAAAGAAAGTACATATGTTAAATATGGAAATGAAAATGAATTTAAAATAAAGATGTGCAAATGAGATGACAGTGCCACCTCGTGATAAACAACTTTATCAATACGCACTTGATTTTCGACCATTTTATTTTTAAGAAAAACTTATGCAGCAATCAGAACTACTGAAAGCCGCATTTATCATCGAGACATACTCAGTGGATCCACTGTCATGTGTACTCAGCGATCTTCTTGGTATCCCGCAAATATCTCTAACAGATGAACACAACCCATCCTGTAAGAATGTCTTAAGCATGCGTCCTGACATCGGGCAGTTGTCAGAGTCGACAATGGCTTTGATTAGAAGCTCACAATCAAGGATCGTTGCAGTTATCATTGAAGGTATTTGCTATTTATTTGACATTATAAGGGACATGCCTACTGTTGTTAGTTTGCACTGATAGTGACAGAATAATTTATTGAAATGATAAACTGTAAAAGCGTACAATGATAAAACCAAGTTACTCCTCTGTGATTTTCGGTGCCATTTCGATGAAGCCAACAGATGATGCTTCTAGGAGGTTCTAAACAGGACTTTACCGATAAAATGAGTGTGGCAACCAAGGATAGGGTGTAGCTCCTGATAGCACAGACAACACTTTTCAATACGCTTGGAATGTTGCCGAACACCATACTAGATGTCGAGTTGGGATTTTTGTGAAAGTTGCAATATGTACCAAAGAGCAGTATTATTTAGCAAAAAATCGTAGGATTTCCCGATAAATGGAAAATTTTACAAATGAAGTGCTTTCCCAGGGTGGGGGTATGACACCTATCAAGCCACTTTCTGCAACTGGCCTGATGATTTCATATGATATTTGTACACACAGTTTTCTTTGATTAAAATATTATATGCGATATGAATAACAATCACTAATTGATACTCAATCAATAACAATCACTAGTTGATACTCAATCAATAACAATCACTAATTGATACTCAATCAATAACAATCACTAGTTGATACTCAATCAATAACAATCACTAATTGATGCTCAATCAATAACAATCACTAATGAATGCGCAATACATTAACTTTGCAGAAAACTGGTGTCGCTCACACTAAAGTGAAAATAAAGAGCGTGATCAGGCAATATTTTTGGTTCCATGAAAATGTCCCTTAATTTTAGTGAAATATGAAGCGGTTGATTTTCCATGTAATTATGTATGGCAAGGAAAAGGCAATTGGTTCCTGCAATGCCAAGGACAATAATTAGTATTATTGTAATCAAATTATAATCGAATAGATATCAAGCATGAAGCTAAAGCTGTGTCACAGGGGCATTGCCCTTGCTGCTAAAATATATTTTCCGTAAAAAATTTAGGAATTTGACATTTTTGACTAAGCAATTTGAAGCAATACAATCAATAGCAACAGAGGTATTGGACACTGCCCTTTAATATACTGAGCTAAACAGGTTTTATTCGCAACAAACAAGTCGATTCGCTCTCAAGCAGCACCAAGGTAACTAAGTCTTTAACTCGACATTTTTTAAGGGGGATGGTAAGCAAAGAATTTGCTCATTTGTTTGGTCTCACTCAGAACTTTTTCAAGAAGTGGTGCTCTTGGGGTAATTCTAGCAACATGTAAAAGGATAATGTGAGTTCATCTCTACGAATTTATTGTTTCTTACTTTCAACTAATGTGCCTGCAAGGCATGACTACAAAGTTTTTCCCCATCTTTGTGGCCTTTTTAATAAATGCCCCCACTAAAGGAAATTTGTCTAAAAATGCTATAAATGCGATAACAGTCTTGCCTAGCTTTTATCGGCTGAGATTCGGTAGTACTAACAAAGTATTCACATATATTTCATTTAGATTATGGGTCATACTAGGAATGATGAATTTATCCTTTCAACCATTCCAGCAAGCTGTCTCATTTCTAACTAATTTTTAGCAACCCAGTCAGATTAGTATTCGCCCAGCCACTGACCGTAACACTATTTTCTGTCGTCGTCCTAATTTAGATTCAATGGGTGAAACAGCCATTAAGTTCATGTCACAAGGACAACTGTCGCAAAGATTCCCCTTTCAAGTTGTTGGAAAGGTAGACTTCAAGAAACGAGAAACGCTAATCAAAGCAGTTAAGAAGCTTAAAAAGTCTGGCATCAAGAGAGTGTTGATGATGATGCATAGCAGACACGTGGAAGTAGTCCTGACAGAGGTAAAAACAAAGATTTGAGTGGATATAATTTATTTGAGTCAAGGACAGCTGAGAATTTTTCTGGGACCTGGGACGGGTCTTGTGATGACATCATTGTGAAATTTGACATATATTACAATCACCAAGGAATCATCATTTTATAACTTTTTGGGGGCCTTCTCAGGTTCGACCCCGGGGAACTCACCCCATACCCTCTCCTATGTGCGCTCCTTCTCAGTCTTGAGAGTTAGTGCTTGCTCAAGCACCTCAACAAACGTGTTCTAAAGAACACAAGTGCACTACTACTATACTTTCTAGCCTCATTTGCAATTTGCATTGTTGATTTGAACAGCTAGATACTATGCTCTTTTAAGTAGATCAAGTAGAGTTTTGGTTGTTTGCATTTTTTTATCAGGTGAGAAACCAAGGATTAGAGTTGGACGACTATAAATGGTTTTTGCCGTTGATGGTATGTTCTAAATTACTTGTGATGTTGTAATGTAGGATTGCCGAAGTTGTAATGTAGACAAAAGTCTAATTCAGCGATTTGCTTTTTGTACCTACAGTGTTATCAGCAGACATGAAGATCACAGATGTCTCTATATAGGATCTACCTATAGTATCTTCATATCATACATTCATACAAACTCTCAGTATTAAACATGTACTGGGTATTTTCTGTTATAATCGTGTTTTATTGCATTGCTTTAGGAATTTCCTGTTGGCTTGGTTAATTTCAGCAGACTGTTTGGTATTTCGGGTATGCGTATTCCATCCAAGGGTGCGAAAATCACAGATAATGGAGAGTGTGTTCGTTCATATTTTCATATCCTCTTTCTATTGCAATTGAAACCCTGTTTATTCTCAACTATTGCAAGCTATAAAACATAGGAGAGAAATATTTAATTTTATGTAGCGCAGTATTTAAGATGCTCTTTCTCACGAAAGTTCAGAATTCATATTAAACGAAACAAAGATAGATCTATGTGAAATCGATTTTATGTTCCGCGGGCAATTCTGTCGTCATTTAAATTAGATCTTCTCTATTCGAAAAAACTCCGTGAACTGCATTTCTAAAAATGTGACTCTAGTACTAAAGCGGTCTCTAGTTTAAGAGTATCGAGGCTGCTACTGAATATTGACGACGCAGCATCTTTTGCAGAAGTATCCAGTGCTATATGATGCCTTCAATTTGGTGCTAGATGCTGCTCAAGAATTCAAAGACATGGAAAAGTTCTTGAGTATCAAGGCCAAGCAAGATAGTATTGGGAAGTATCTATGTCCAACACAAGAATCCCATGCTTATGGAATGGAACTGCTGAAAATTGCCAAGAAGGTAACATGAATGGATTTCCATCCTATCTGTACTTTATTGACATACCCCATCCTTCGTTTTAAGTTTATTGTAGGTGCGTGATGAGGGGGCCATGGGGTCGTGGGACCGTCACAGCCTCCTAAAGCGATACTTTGATGGACTATTTGTTTTCATCGGTAAATCCGAATGTGGGGCTCTTCGGCACTTATTGAAGCTTTCACAGATTTACCGAACAGGTATGTAGCATTTAGGAGCGTTTGAAGAGTGTCGGCAGCGCGATCAGAATCCAATCATTGAAGCCACGCCCATGTTCGCGACAACATTTAACATGGAATTGCCCTCCCACTGGAATAAGTCCCCATGCTAGAGCTTCAAGTTGCTAATAGACCTCCCTTGAATAAATCCCCACCCCAGATGATAATGAAGACTTTAGTATCTTTAGTATACACTGGTGATTAAATTTAGACTGTTCTTCCATATATACATATATATATATATATATATATATATATATATATGTATATATATATATATATTATATATATATATATATATATATATATATATATATATATATATATATATATATATATATATATATACAGTATATATATATATATATAAATATATATATATATATATATATATATATATATATATATTTATTTATTTATATATATGTATGTATGTATATTTGTATGTATGTATGTTTATATGTATGTATTATTTGTATATAATATTATGGAGAAAAGGAGTCTTAACAATGAGATTTTTAAGTGACACGTATCGACTAATTTCAAAGCCCCCTTTGAATATACCCTCCCCACAAACAAACCCCAATTATAAAAGTGTTAATATTAAATAAGCTCCCAGGGTTATCTGGAGGATTTGCAGTACATGAAATACTATAAAAAGGAAGCAAATGTAATCGGTTGTACATTCGTTATACTGATGTTACTGTTCCGTCATTTAGTTTGGCTTATCTTCAACGCAACATATTTTCACTTCATAGATTAATTTCAGAGGGCAGACAGGTGACATTCGATTTATGAGAAATGGCTACAGAGATGTACCCTACCTAGAGGCAAGCGAGATTAAAGAGGGCGGTAGAATTGAGAAGGTAAGATTGGCAGTATACGTTGATTGTACATTTATCACCATGGCCATGGCAGCATTGTCCAAAATAAGAGTAGGTAATATCAAAGATCATAGGTCATATCAATGATCATAGGTCATATGAAATTTCATAGGTCATATCAAATGTCATAGGTCATAGCACAGATCATAGGTCATATCTATTTACTGAAAGTAGACCATCAAAGTTTGCATAAGTTACATGTATGCTAATTATATGTAGAGTAATTAATTTCTAGATAGCTGTAAGTTTATTATTTTACGTTTTATACAACCTGTAAATGCTATGTTTCTGCCACGCTCGTTTTATAAGTCAAGGGAGAGACCACCCATTTTTTAAGTGTGGATCTATAAGCAATTTTCATCCTAAGCTTTGCGTGGTAGGCTTTAATGAGGGAATGAGACAGACAGAAATAGAAGTATAGCGAGCTACTTACTCCAACTCATTCGTTTCCAAGTTTTATGTTGATTTTGACTAAGATGATCGAACTAATGTTAAATGATTTGTATAATTTTCTTCGAATGATGAAATGATGGTTTTGTCATAGAGATTAATCATTTGGGTTAATCTGTATAGCTACCGCGCCAATCATTTGCCATCAACTTCTCGACAGAGCTCTTCGTTCTATTTTCAGTTGTTTAATCTCCTTCCTTTGTAAGAGCACAATGTATTAGAACAATTTACTAATAAAATAAAAACATGACTAGAATATGTTCTGCCATTGATGAGAGCTTAAAGGATTAATTATTTGGTCAACTTGATTATGAAACAGTGAGTTTTATGTATCATACTCCCAACTGCATAATACTAGTTTTTTGTTCAATTCAGCTTGGAATTTGGTCATCTCAATGCAAAAAGATGATAGCTGAGTCAGAAATTGGGAATGACGGACAGCTAAGCGAAAAGACATGCAAATCATCAAACTTCATGCTTGGCACTCAGAATGACTTCAGGCCACGAAACAGACATTTAAAAGTTGTGACTAGCAATGTATGGTTACAGAAGTATCTACGTTCATTTAATTTCATTTTCTTTTTATGATATTTATGCAGGGTAAAAACATTTAGTTTACAATGATTTACAATGCAACCTGTTTCTAACTAAGAAAGCTGAAATAAGATAATAAAATATAAATTCTATTAGTGATATAAAATAATAGAGGTATTTGTGTAAGAATATGCATGTACCTTCGAGGTTGCACATAGCTTTGAAGATGCAATGTGGAAAATTTGAATTAAATCCTTCGATGTGCAAACTATCATTGATCTTAAAATTTCTGAAATCCTGCAGACTGTCAGACAACTTTCTTCAACTTGACGAAAGAAGTCAATGAGGAGTATGACTCTTAGGATAGTTAGATTTTTCTGCACCAAAATAACAGTTGTTATTAAAATTGCTTATTGTTGATAGTGCTATCTCTATTTGTCTTGCCCTCGTATTATTATTTTTGCTTCTTTGATGTGAACATGCTTGCTGCCTTCATTTCTGCTTCTCTGAATGCTGCAGATTTTGTTTTTATTGTAAGCTCGTCAATAGAACGGTACTTTGAACTTCTACACTTGTGTTTTACAGTGCTTTGCTGTTTTGCTTTTTTCAAGGGACCCCCGTTCATTTTCTATGATCCAGCTAAGAGGAATCTGGGGAATGAAGCCTTCCAGGGATTCTGTAAAGACATCATCGAAAAGCTGGCCAAGGATTTGAACTTCACATACGACATGTATATTGTCACTCCTGGTAGCTACAGCGACAAAATGTCTAATGGAACATCCAATGGAATGATCCGGGACCTTATACGCAAGGTAAAATATAGAGATAAACATTAATTCTTTTGTTCACCAAGCAGATACGTGGATGAAAACCATCAGTACTTATGGCATAGTGTATCAACTGGCTTGCTTTTTTGTTGTGTGGACAGAGAATTATTTCTGTGCATTAGTCATATTCTTTTCCTTCGTCCCGAAGCCCAATTACATGTGGCTACAAGTGTACATGCTACATGGAATGATGTATCTTTGCGCAAAAGAAGCCCCTCTCTCCGCCCCATTGCCATGTTCAAGAAACAAATTGTTTGAGCTTATGATTGATATGCCCATTTTTAATTGGTTGGTGAACTGTATGCTATTTACTCATCATATTTGATTCAGGGACTAGTTGTGCATATTTATAGTCCAACAATGTCAATGCACGAGAATACATTTCATTTACTTTCAAAATCTTCCCTTCATACATGTTGTGTGCCATCTGTACAGAAAAATTCAGCCTCATTATCATTTACTTATTCTCATTACTCATGTATTCGAGAACACAGCTGTATGGCAGGGAGTTAAATGAGAAATGACGCCGGAAGCCATGTAATCAGTAGTGGATACATGCAAGCAATTTTTGTTCCTCAATACGGGTTAACATTGTTTACTGTTCTGCATATGTGAACCTGCAAATTAAAGTTTATGAAAGCAAATTGATAAACTCAGTAATGTTTGAATTGATATTGACTTTAATACTTTTGTTAATATTTAAATTTAAAGCAATCTAGCAATAAAATACCACAATATATATGAAGAGAAGAGAATCTCACAAGTATTAAAATTAAATGTCTTTATTGTTGCAGTTCCTATCTTTTAGATTTTTCCCTATAATGGTATTTTTATTCGCTTTCATTTTCTCTTTAGAAATGGTACTATTCTTTGTAGTCTTAATATTATAATACATATCCAGGAATATCCTTTCAATGTTGAATTTGGTGTTTAATTCCACACGATTAAACTTTCTGATATTTCTATGCCCCAGGATGCTGATATAGCTTTAGGATCATTGACAATAACAGCCGAGAGAGAAAAAGTGATTGATTTTACAAAACCGTTTATGGATTTCACAATGAGTTTGATAATGCAGAAACCGCCTGAACCAAAAGTGAACTTCTTTACATTTCTACTGCCGTTCAAACCGGAGCTGTGGATATCAGTTGTAATCATGGTAAGCTTTTGTATAGTGCACTTCCCAAGGTCAAGGTATAGAGTGCGTAAGCTAGTCAGAATTGATTGTGAATTTATCGATAGAAGGAATGGCCAATTGAGTGTATCAGTCAACTGTTTGATAATATCTTCTAAAAATTACTCTTATTTGAGAAATCATCTTTTTATCTGTTTGTTTATCAATGAAACAATAAGTTGCCATCGTTTGAGAATTTTTACCGAGTCAACTCTGAAGCTTCTTTCTGAGATCTATGTATGTGCTTCTAATCATTGCCCGTATGATCACTGATTTAGATTATTCTTCAATTTTTAGTTGTTTCATTTGTCAACTTGTTTGATATCGATTTTTTCTAAATCTAGCTTACTATATACATACATATGCATGTAAATTAATCTAAATCGATAACTGAATTATATCAAATCTATCTAACGTAAAATAAACCTAATGTCACAACACATCTTTACATATACTACATTTATAGTTAGGGCCCTTCCACATTTTTATAATGTTTTTAAAGTTTTTAAAGATATTTAGATATTCTGCTGTTTTCATTTCATTTGATGGTCCATTCCATATTTGAGGATTTGATTGTTTCATTTGGCTTTTGCTTAACTTTTACTACAAGATTACACCAGTATCAGTGTATCAAATAACAAACATGAAACATAACGTCCTTCTAATAATAGCAACAAGTGGATTTCATGAAAAGCTCCATTCTTCTCGTTATAGATAATTGTTTCTGGATTGCTGCTATATGTAATAGATCGATACAGCCCTGATGGATTCCGATTGAAAGCAATGAACAAAGGTGAGGGAACTGGAGAAGAACTCAGCCTTGCAAACTGCATATGGTTTATGACAGCCTCATTTCTACAGCAGGGCCCTGATTACACTCCACGAGGTGCTGGTGGGAGAGTTTTATCTGCCTCATTCTGGTTTTTCTGCATCATCATTGTGTCAACGTATACGGCTAACCTCGCTGCATTTTTTACAAGTAAGTTTAGATTTTAGGATTGAGAACATTTCCTCATTTTTTGATCTCCTTCTCTGTTGTTGTTGTTCATTCATTTAGTTAGCCAATCAGTTAACCTGACAGACAGTTAGCCAATCAGATAATCATAAATTTAATTACTGCTTCATTCAGCCAGCCATTTAACCAATGGATCACTAAGTCATTTAAGCTAATTGATTTGCAAACAGACTAACGGACTGAGTGCCATAATGGTTGGTCATTCAAACGTTCAGCCAGCCAGCCAGTCGGCTAGCCGATCAGTCCGCCAGTCAGTCAACCAGGCTGCCACCCAGTCGGCCAGTTAGCAGTTTGTTATTTATTTAGTCAAGCTGCTAATCATCTATTCATCATATGTCTTTGCAAGATCTCTGCACAGTTTCGCTAAGGAAATATTGTTGTTTACAGAGAAAAGTATGGAAACCTCAATTAAGTCATTGGATGATTTGGCAAAACAAGATTCAATTGCTTATGGGGTACTGGAGGGAGGCCAAACGCAATCGTTTTTCAAGAACTCAAAAATACCACTCTACAGGAAGATGTATGGACAAATGCAGACGAGAAAATCTTTCTCAACATCAACCGCCAATGCCATTGTAAAAGTGAGACAAGGCGGATATGCATACTTGACTGAGCACCCAATGCTTAGTTATTACAACCAACAAAAGCCATGCAACACTGTTCTACTACAAAATCTTCTCGAGGCTAAAAGCTATGGGCTAGGCCTTAGGATCGACTCCGAATGGACAAACCCCTTGTCAGTGCACATACTAAATGTAAGTCTTACTCTCACTTCGCTTTGCCGCAGAATCACGTTCTAGACAGGGTTCTAGACAGTGGCAAATGATGTAACATTGACTGAATCTGTCTATTGTGCTCTGCCAAAGAACCAAACTGACTTCTTCTCTTTTGTATCTCTGTCTTTGTGTAATTAAACTTGATTGTCCTTGTTTCATTTTACGCTAATATTTTATATCTGTTTCCATAAAAAGTTATAATCACTCAGTTAACACCGGTATCTATGTGTTCGTATAGTAGATGTTATGTTGAGACCATTTAAAAAGACATATGACACTACTACCACTTTTCATTTCATACAAACTTTCCTTTAAAAATCTAGACTACAATACATGCTTAATATAATATCAAAATTTAACTAAAGTAAGATTTCAACATTTTGAACTTTCATAGAAATAAATATAATTGAATGAAAAAAGTAAAGCAATTTCTGACCAGGTTGTGATGCATTACTTTCAGCATTGTGATAAGTATAATAATGAAGAATTTTGCAACGACCTGGCACTTTTAATGTAAGGTTATTGCTGCACAAGATAGTGTTTTAGTTTTTCAAGAGTCAAAGGGAAGCAATGGCCAATGCGAATGAAGCTCAAAACCACATAATCACTCTTTCAGCTTCGAGAAAAAGGAGTAATAGAGCAGATGAGAAGAAAATGGTGGAATTCGAAGTCTGCTTGTACAAACGAAGAAGACAAGACAGTGAAGAAGAAAACATCTTTGGATTTTATGAGTCTAGCTGGTGTGTACATTATATTGACCTGTGGTGCAGTTGTTTCACTTTGTCTTCTGTTCATTGAGGTAAAGTATCCGAACGTGTGCAGGCGCTTTGAAGGTTCTTTAAGGGTGAGTGCAATACTGCAGTAAAACAACACTTTATCACATAATAGTAGGTCAACACCAAGCAACCGTTTTACAAGCTGCAACTAGAATATTTTGTTTCGTTTAAATGGAAACGATGGTTTGGGACAATACCTATGATATAGAGGCCTGTAACTAGGCCATCTTCTTCATTTCCATACTCTGCTAAGACCGTAAGAGCACTGTTGAGTCCTCAACTCTTCTTTTCCAATCATATCTATCCTGAGCTGCTTTTACTGCCTCTATGGCGGATAATCCGGTGTAATCTGAGATGTTCTGTACCCATGATACCCTAGGCCACATGGAAGTATTTTTTGAGTCACATTAATTCTGAAAAAGCTAAAGGAATAGAAGAATGGAGTTTAATAAGTTTTAAATTTTAAAGTTTAAATGCTTATAATTTTATTAAACTTGCTGTATAGCATCTTTGTAAAAATCATTGGAAAAGTGACAAACAGGCCGTTTCATTGCAGGAAAGGTTTACTGGAAAAGAGAGCACAAAATTTGCTCCAAACAATAGCAGCTCAAATGGTAACAACCAAAAATATCTTGACACAGTTGACAGTCATCTTGTCAAGGTAAGTGATGTCATAATTGTCTGTCTTATTGTGGTTGTGGCAACATTTTGTGGTGCTGGAAAACCAGAGTATGGTATTCAAAATGTAGCCAACTTTTGAAAGTTTTAAAATTTTGAAGTTTCTTTTACCCTGTCTGACCATCACTCCTTATGATAACCTTTTTCAACACTTCATGGTATGCCAGAAAGAATGCTGAACATTGTATGACGTAATGTTAAACTGCAGAAGGTGATACCTACAAACAGTCAAACAGGGCGTGACAATAATTTAGCTTGGTTCGACCTTGGAAACTTCCCATGAAATAGGCACTGCATGTAATATTGCTCCTTGTTTTCAAAACATCCAAAGGCAACACTTTCTTTCAAACTTTCGTCAAGATAAAAATATCGGTGAAGGCTCAGTCAAAAATGTCAGCCTTGCAAGTGTAAGTGTTACGTATTCTACACTTAGAACGGTAAGAATTGTGGAAATTTATGCGTTGGTTTCCTTGACTAATCCTTCATCAACAATTATAGTTCAATGTGCTCCTACAAACAGTTCCATGTAAGGTATTCTTTTGATGATTATCAACTATTTATCAACTATCATCTAACATAGCTAGAGTAAATTGACTTTTAGTTATAAATATAATTAAGCTACTGTAAAAACACCCCTTACTAACTATAATAGTAAGCATGGAGATAGATTATATATTGAGGTGGTTTGGCTCCACCATTTCCAACAAACTTAGATTCATAGACCAGCAGCCAAAGGCGTATATTGGAAAATGTCATTGATAAGCAGGAAATTAAAATTTTCTGACAAAAAATAATGATTATATTCGCTATTCTGTGAAAGTCTTTTCTACTCTGTCATTTTTCCAATAAAATATCAGTCTGGCTCTACAGGAAGTCCCCCCCCCCCACTCCTAATCTCCTCTACCTTAGCCACCGCGGGAGCATCCTTTTCTTGTCCTGTCATCTTTGGGAAAGATAGTTTTGTTGTATGAAACGTCACATAACGACCGAAAGGTAAACTGAAATATATAGCCAGATGTAGAAACACGTGATGTGATGAATAATGCGTCTATTCATCATATCACGTGTATCCGCATCTGGCTATATATTCCAGTTCACCTTTCGGTCGTTATCCGATGTTTCATACTCTGACGAGTGTCGGACGAAAAAAGATTTTCAGTATGTTTAAAGAATGTTCCCGCTTTTTTGTGCTATAGTGAAGTTCTGTAGTAACAACAGACTTTTCAACTAAAGATCTATGCTAAATTCTCAACTGGCGAATTATATGGAATATATACCAAGAGAGATTATCCAAATTTTATTGGAGAGCAGTTTCGACTAGTCATTCTTGGCATTGACACTAATATAGATATTCCAGGGTGGAACCCATGCATCTTACGTCGGATATCTCGGACGTATAATGGATTATTTCTGGCGTACTGGCGCAAAAAGCAAAGATGAAACAGTGAGTTAGCGCAAGGTGACCTATTTCAGCAGCAATGGGCTCCACCTGCACTATTGCCGCAACACTGTTTCTCTATCCTTTGCGTATGCGTATGTGACCATAAAACCTTCGGCACAGCTCCAGAATACACTGGCCTTATTTCCGAAGTAAGGTTTGCCCGGATTCAGCCCTGGTAGACAATACTCTTGCAATTCGATGTTCCCGTTACCTTTTAATGCACACCCTTACTTTATAGCCGGGTCCATATCCAATGGAAGATGACTACAATTCTGCAGTTGGTAAAGATTATGACTATGCGACAAAGAAGTACTTTGATAGTCTGCGTGCAAACAAACACTACAGCAGAGAGTAGCACTTCAGGGACTGCTGAAGTCACAGCAATTTGTACTGAACTCCTCTTGGTTACCATAAGCTCTTGTTACAGAGAAGATACCATTAAAATTACTTAGGCTTATATTTGTTTACACATTTTTACAGTTGTAGGTTGCAACCTTGTAGTCAAGTTAATTTATTCTTAGGATCTAGCAAGTACCCTTTCTCCCAACTATTTTCCTACTGTTCTCCCTTTTGTGCAATGCATTGAAGATGGTTGCCACTTCTTCATGCTCTACTGCAACTAGATTCAAATCGACACTTACTGTTGTCATTAGACATAAGTTCACAATTTAAAAATAATGCCGCTAGATCACCTTTTTTATTAGTACATCAGATACCATAAATCTTAAAAATTGCCCCCCCCCCGAAAGAGCCCCCATGCTAGAACTTCAAATTGTTAATAAGCCTCTCCCTCGAATAAGCCCCCACCCGAGATGATGATGATGGAGTTGATAATGTTGGTCAGGACCTACCATGAAATACACGAATTTATGAACGAGAACGATGATTGAAACTTTCCATTCCCTCTTAGAAAACCAATATTCCCACTAGGATGGAACTCCCCACATTTTGCGAGATATGACATTAGAGTATTCTAACTAAGTCTCCTCTGCGATAGATGTAGAGTAGGTACCATCTGTTTCTTTTGCATTAGCAAAGATGATGTCCACCAATCAAATTATTTTGTCGCCAATCAAATTATGTTGTGTGCTTGCAGAAATTACTTTATTTTGAAGGGCAAAATAGTATTCTCTACAGCAAGGCTTCCCAACGGGGTCCAGGTGGACCCCCAGGGGTCCACAGCGCGATGTCAGGGGGTCCACATAAAAATGCTATGAGTGCACATATGAGTGCATCTTATAAAACTTGATGCACTTCTCGTAAGTTGCTGGGGGTCCATGCCACTTTGAAAAAAAAATAGGGGTCCACGGCGAAAAAAGGTTGGGAAGCCCTGCTCTACAGTAAACTGTGTTTTCTCCTCCCAGTTGGAAATGTTTGTCGTGCGTAGATAGAGACGGGGACTATCTTATTTAGAAATCTCCTTTCGATGTATGAGGTAGTTGTATCTAGCTATTTGCTTATTGCGTGATATTACTGGAAAAAAAATGGTTGAGCGTAAATGTTTTGCTATAGATTCTGAACAATCAAGTTTCGGTTTTGAATTTGGCATGTAGTGTTGGAAGCATGGGAAACTGAAGGACTGTTTAGGTTCTATTCAGTCATGAAGCTTCTAGCTCCCTTCTATAGGTCATGGGCCTAGCCAAACATAAATGTTTCTCAGCAGTAAAGTTTTCGTCTAATTTGGTTCTGAGGGTGAAGTATGACAAACGCAACATGTATTGTAGACCGTTAATTCCGAAAATGGATTGTTCTGATAAGTCTGTACGAAGGAACTTTAACAATAATGTTATAAAGCAATAAGTAACTAATATTGTAAGCAAAATTTGTTCTCTTATGTTAGCAGGGTCGGGGTAGATCTAGTGGGGATGCGGAGTTCAACACCCTGACATGATAAAAAAGTAAATTTTCCGGGAAATTGTTTCATGGCTGCTCGCAACTATGGACAATTCTATTTATGTTATTCTTCCATTGCTACTTTCTGTACCAACATATTATGGAAAATAGAAATGGTTCGTAATTGCAGGCCTCATCGTTTTGAGTCAGCTTCCGTTTTTAAGCATAATACACCTTCTCATCACGCAAGCCACACTCTTTCGTCGGGAATCTATCCTTCACGCTCTCCTAGTAAAACATCGAGTTTCACCTATGCGTGTTAGTACCTAAATTGACTGATAATACTTTTAGATAGCTTCCCATGTAAGTTACTTATAACGTACAAATTTCGATATTTCATTATAATCCACTTGGTGATCATTTTGTTATTTCTTTGCTGCCAACAAAGGCTTGAAGTACTACCTTGCTGACAATGAATGAGTCTGTGAATCCTGTTGGGAATTCCCTTTGTAGCCTCTATGCTAGCCTCTATATTCGATGAGCCTATTGAATATTATAACCCTCTAGAGGATGCTGACTTGAAATTTAGGTGTGAATTTGAATTGAGAGGGACATGTACTAGCAACATTTTTCATTTCCCATTTGACTTAAATTTACTGGCATGGTTTTAACTGGCCTAATCTTGCTATAAACAAAAGCGCGAATTCAAGCAACTAGTTTTATTTGGAGAGAACGAGAAGATCGTCTTCGTGTAATTTAGAGAAATAAAAAGACGACAGAAACCTTGGAATACCTGTCAATAATGTGCTGCAAGAGTTATGTAAGTACTCATTTATCGTAAGCACCATTTTGAGCTTCTTTCCCGCTCAATATATTATCATGCATACATAGAAGTTAAATGCTAAAACTTTAAGTCTTCTGATTCAATCAACAGGATTAGAGGTGCAACAATTGCATAGTTACATTTATTACTTCTTTATGTTTGTTGAAATCCCTTTTCCATCCTCCTTCTTCCACCTTCGCTTCCCTAATATCCTTCATTTTTTCCTCGTGCTTAATTCTCCTTCGTTCTTATCTTCCTTCATTCCTTCCTTCGTTCCATACTTCCTTCCTTCCATCCTTCTTTCCTCCCTTCCTTCTTTCGTGCCTTCTTTCCTTCGTTCCTTCTTTCTTCCTTTCCTTCCGTCCGTCCATCTTTCAATCTGTCTGCCTGTCTGTCTGTCTGCCTGTCTGTCTGTCTGTCTGTCTGTCTGTCTGTCTGTCTGTCTGTCTGTCTGTCTGTCTGTCTGTCTGTCTGTCTGTCTGTCCACCTTTCCATATTGTTATCTTTTTTCAACACTAAGCAGTTTCCTCATAAAAAATGAGCAGACACAAATTTGAAACTTATGTAATCTAACTCTCAAAGTGAAATTCTACGTGAATAAGTTAATCAATTTCAGATACTTTAGAATTATGTGTGAATGAAAACTAAGGAACAAAATGAGAGAACGTCGTAGCGTTGAAATTCCGAGGATCAGTGAGACGGCCAGGGTAGATGAAGTAGGTGCAAAGAACTCAAGGGGGTCTGAGGGCGTAGCTCCGAGGCATATGGGAAATGGAATATTATTCATGGCCAAATATTTTTGTGCAGGCACGAAGTAAAGTAGAGTATGGTGGTATTTCCCGACGAATCAAAAGATGTTACCCCCTTCTGCTTTCCAACAAATTGAGATGAAACTATGCTTTGGCCTAACGATCTAGAAAAGTTGATTTCGCCGGCTTCGTGCCTGTCTTTTTGTGTGCGTGTGAAGGAGTGACATGCGTGGTCTATATTGTAAACAGCAAGTTTTAAGCAGATGATTATTTGTCTGAGCTTTCCTTACCACTGTGGCGTTATTTTAATGGCAAAATAGTGTTATCAAAACAGGATACTTTGAAAGAGGTAAATAATAACTAGGCCCATCGAGAGCTTGCATGGGGTCAGGGGCGATGGAAAAAGGGCCTAGTGAGGTCATTACTAAATTTCGAAGTCGCCAAACAATATTTCATAGCTTTTGGTGGCCCTTCTCAGGTTCGGAGCCTAGGGTAATCTGGTCCTGCCCCCTCCCGACAGATCTGATAATACCTGTAAAATGCTGAGATATATAAAATCTATGTTCCTCAGATGGCAAAAGATGCTGGTTATAATGTCATCAAAGGTTCCCATTTATTCAACCATTCATGCTTGCTCATCCTCGATATTTGCACTAATCCTAACCCTTTCACGTACGTTCTACAAAGTTGACTCTCTATCGTGATTATGGTCGTAGTATTGAATTCCTCTTGCATACTTGTAATTGGCTGCCATATCGTGTAACCGTCCTGATTCTGTAGATTTTGGTGAATCGGAAAAGTGGCCTCTTGCTCTCTACAACAACAAAGGTATACCTTAGCTTGTAAGATAGAAACAACCAGAATTGACTGTTGACAATATCTGTCAATGTCTGTAACCGGAATGAGTCTGTATGCATGGCAAAAGCAATAGTACATCAAAAAATATAAGACACAACAGTACAGTATGAAGTAAAGAAACTCCAATAAAGAGATTAGTGCATGAGTGTGATAACGTCAATCCGTAATAACTATTGCTGAAAATCGTTTGAGAATAATAGTAAAGAGGTAAAGATGGAATCTTTCAGATGAATTTAGATGGAAATCTCACTTGGTTAAAGTCTGTGGTGTAGAAGTTAATTCATAGCCAGTGGGACTCTTTGTGCGCATACATATTTTTATAAGAAACTAGAAATTCGATATTTATATATATATATATATATATATATATATATATATATATATATATATATATATATATATATATATATATATATATATATATATATATATATATATATATATATATATATATATATATATATATATATATATATCGTTCTTTAGGCATTTTGCAGTGCCTGAAAGGCATTTCGCTCGAGGCCCTTTTCCTGCAGAATCTTGCAGCTATTCTAGCACTCAAAGTATTTCGGTTGAATCTAGTACGCATTAAATAGCGAGAAACTGAGAAAGAAAAATTTACTATCGTCTAATGATACTTCTGTTGCTAAATACAGTCATTTACTGCAAAAGCCTTGGTGCTGCATACATTTCAACTCGCAGTAAGGGAGCTGAGTCCCTATTTACAAACCCCCTGGTTAAAACTAACTGCAATAGAGAGACAAACTAAGTGCAGACTGTGCCATATTTTCATTCATACGACAGTTCAATAAAAGGTAGCAACCTTTCTATTGCTCATGCTATTTGTGTTAGGCCCATCATCTGGAAAGTCCATGTACGTCAGCATCTTGTTATTAGTCGGTTTGGTGTTCTGTGAATTTTGCTACAAATAAAAATGATGTCAGTTTACCATTACAATAGAACTTATGCCTAATTCTACATTAATTTGCTAGTAGGTTAAGAATGTTAATTCTACTGTGGCTATTAAGATTCAGGAGTGAATAGCTATCATTAAGAGATTGCGACCTTGAAGCCGCAGCTTAGCTTCTATGATGTTCCAATTGTATTAGAGAGGGTTGCCAATTGGAAAAGATACATGAGTGCAGTAATCTCAGGAGCTATGCAAAATTTTACTAAACATCTTTCACTCCACTATTCTTTCTCATCGAATCTGGGCCCCCAACCACCTCCACCGTGGAGGGGCTACTGCAGTAGCATACAGTTGTCTTGCAAAATATGCATTCGAAAGTCAGATTTAACTACGATATATAGATACTTTTATCTGGGAAGGGCGAGAGAACGCTATTACTACAAAGATAACATTACCTTTTTGAGGCTTCTCCATATAAAAAGTTCATTCAGTTATGTTATTATATGAACGCTTTGATTCTACATTTCGAACAAGCTTCTCCCTTCGTACCAATGGCAAAAATGTCGACCAATTATATATAATAGACTTACTGGCTAATGGCAGTAAGTTATCCCAAACTATAGCTAATTCTTACTTTTTGAAAAACCAATTCTTGAGCCAAACAACCAGAGCATCTTCCTCGTAGCCATGACGAAGCTTTGTTTTCCAAGAACAGGATGACAAATGCAATTCCTGCTCCAACTGCCAAGACAATGAACACACCCGCCATGCTGTATATGTCTAAAGATGTCGTCTTTTTACTTTTGGCGCTATCTGGTACGCACTGAGATCTCTCGTCCCAATATTTCAACCTCAAGGATTCGATGAAGCCTTCTTCTTTTAGCTACGGGAGTTCAATCGTTAGTCAGGTAGTTTCATAGAAAGTAGTAGAATTACTTCATCATAGATTCATCCTTTAATCTGAATGGGGGGTCAGAACTCTAAAGTATTGGGAGCAGTCGCTCGCCCATTGAGAATTAGTTTCAGCTTAGAATCACATATGAACTAAAATAATTAGCTAAAGGTTGAATATTTATAAGTAAGATTCCCCGGAACAGGAAGAGTAGTCAATGGGTTATTAGTCAAATGAAATCTTCGTTATATTCTTTAATATATGGGAATAAAAAATATATACTAGATTATTGAGGCTTCATGAAATAATTATCAAATACTGTAGTATCATTATTTTGGAACGGTTTGAGCAACGATTAAAAACGTGACCCATAGCTCAGTTAGCAGACCACTCAACACACAAAGTAGGGGTTTGCTTTTTCGAATCCCTCTCTGGTCAGTTATTTTCTCCAGCACTATCACTTTACTATCATTGTTTTCTCTGGTGTGGTCATTGTAGGGATACAAAATCAAGTTTATTAAGTAGACCGCAATCTACTGTAGGACATTCAAGCAATGCTAACTTAAACTACGTCTGGCGAGATAGTTGTCAAAATTTAGGAGGCAATGATGTTTGTGTGCCTTGGAAAAAAGTATGTAGATAGGCTTCATGTATATTATTAATTTACAATTAGCATTTTCATACAATAAAATAAACCAACGGGTCTCAAACCTGAAACAAAATTGATTGTGAAATGCTACACTAATTTCGCCGTAAACTTCAGATGAGCACATTACACGCAAATTAAAACTGATATTAATCCATGGAGTTTGGAGAGTTTAAAAGTTGAAGAATTTAAGTAGGTAAGTAAGAGAGTGAGGAAGTAAGTAACTAAGTTAGAAAATGTAAGTAAGTGAGTAAACAACGTAGGTTACCACGGGTACTCCTTACCAATAACTTGCTATTCTAAACCCAACGACTGTCAACTGTCACCCGAAATTTGATCACGGCTAGAGATGCCTATTGCATTGCTTTGTTTTGCCTGTCTGCCAACCCGGCTACCGTGCAGTTAGTCGAAAGTCCGATAAGGCTAATACAGGCCAATACAGTGCTTTGAAAGTGTATTGGATTGGGATCTGAACCGCGTGCACCCTTGTTGCTAAGCAGAGATACACACCATTACACAATCGGTGCACAAGGTACAACCAACCACTCTCAAGAACAAATTGATCTATCATGTTGGCAGTATCATAATCAATCCAAATTATAAAGATTTCTCTGACGGCCTGGCTAAACTAAGTAGCATTGTCGCGTGATTATATCTAGATTTAAGCCATATAGTATTTGTGTATTTTAATTTATGTCGCTCAAATTTTGGTGCACTTCTGTTCAACATGCTCAAGCATTTCGTGTGCCTTTCTAATGTCGCAGAAATGTATCCTAGTTTAGGCCCTTTGTTGAGAAATAACTCAATTCAATCCTTCTGCATCCATGCTTTTTGATTCCATATTCTTCAACTTCAAGTTCTTCAAAAATAGATAAGCAAGCCAAAACTGTCTTATGTTTTTTGCTGGGCATTATCTCTACCTTCAAAACTTAGTGTCAAAACACAGCAACAAGAATGAAAGTGTTCTGTTCAACGAAGAATTCAAAATGCTATGCCACATTTACAAATGCATGGTCGATATTGCCAACAAGATTACAAAAATGTCAAAGAACAAATGTTATCTTATATTGGATTTACCTTTAATATCCTAACAGATATAAGTTGAGTCCATTCTGAGTTGACTTGTAGGCCAAGGCCATACCCCTTTGCCATCAGTAAATTTTCTAACAAGAAAGTATTACAAGGCTGGCGCTGATGATTGTATTGCAAGACAGGTTCATCTGTCAAATAGGCGTAGCCACCGGACCTCACTCGTTGAATTGCAGAAGTTGTAGACTTGGAAAAGGAGTTTTGTCTGTTCATCGTATCAAACATTTTCTGATATAGTGGGATCGTTGCTCGGCTGAAAAAGTCATAGGTTGTTCCAGAAGATAGAACACCATACAAAATTTCCTCTTGATCCGCTAAATCTTGGATCGAGTTGATCTTGCTCTCGATTTTCGTTGCTGCAACAAGAAACAGTACCGTATTAGCTAAACTACTCAAAAGATCTGGCTTCAGAGCAGGGGTACCACGGAGGGGTCAAATCATAATAAGTATGATCACGATAGTAGCCCCCTTTATTAAATTGAGGTACGTTTTGGATGGCTCAGCCCCCTCATTCCAAAGGGTATATGCTATTTGCAGAATTGGTAACTAGGCAGCAGGAACTAAGCTTTTAATATGACGTTATGTATATTTTACATCAACTCCTTATAACATTTGCACAGCCTTCTATGTATTTAGATTTGGTAATTTTCAATGAAGTATTGAATATCGCCGGGGATTTGGACAAAAGAAGTACCCAACAATACGGCCCTCCATTTAAGCATTTAAGAGCCGCATCCCTGCTTCATAGCCAATACTATGTATAATAAATTCAACAATAGTTAGTAAGTTAGTAAGGTACGTAATGGAAGTTAATTGTCCTTGGGCACTCTATCCCAATGGCTGGCTATTCTTTACCCATAGACAGTTAACCAAAGTTAACTTACTGCTAGAGTTGCGTATACCACTGTTCTAACTTGCCTGTCTGCCGTCCAGGCTATCGTGCAATTAGTTGATATTTCAGAAAGGGCTAATGCGCTGTATTAATAGCGTATCAGAGTAGGATTCGAAATGCAAACTCTGTGGTGTAAAGCGGAGGTACATGTCACTATAAGATCGTTTTTAAATAGTTAAATTGTGGTGATGCCAGACGATAATATCTTGCAGTAAACTTTGCAGGATTACAGTAACTGTATTGTGTACGCGGTGAACCCGGCAGCACGCGCTTTTTTTAATAAATAACGGCTATGTAAGGGACCTACATGCAAAGGATCGAAAAATCAGAGGAGCGTTTACATCTAGCGACACATCTAGCGACACATCTAGCGACACATCTAGCGACAAGATCCCTAAGGAACTTTTCAAGCTTGTGAATATTTCTATCCCTGTGAACAGTCAACAATTGAGAAAAATTCCACATGAATTGTATGATTCCCATAGTACAATATATAAGTTAAAGTTAAGGAACCATTAAGGACTTTCAGTTCTAACATGTGGTCAAAAGATGTCCAGAAATAGGAGACTTTAAGAACCAGGTCTTGTAGCAGGAACCTTCTGAAAACGTGTAAATTCATAAACAATATGTTACAGTGAGAATCCTTAGACAATAAATTGCAGACAACTTACTAGCAAACACAGCTGCTAAATTGGCAGTATATGTCGAAATCAGGATCAAGGCATAGAACCAAAATGCAGCGCCCAAAACTCTACCAGGGGCAGACATTGGTGTGAGCTCAGCTCCTTGTTGGAGAAGAGTTGAGCCTACAAACCACACACAATTACCGAATCTGAACTCGTCTCCTTTAATATCAGGCTTCCCCTCCTTTGCATATCTTTTATAACCATGCTTGCTATATTTGTCGATCAGGTAGATAAACAGCGCCGTTACTGAGGTCTAATAGTAATAAGACGATATATGAGCGAAGTGTTTCATTGGTCGAGAGCTATGATCAGGTCTATTTTCTCCCAACCTAGTCCACCAATCATCATGCAGGAATTCTGACCATGCATGCGTTCCACATCTACATTTAGGTCCATTTTGCATGATGATTGGTCAATTAGGCTGGGAGAAAATAAACTTGATCAGAACTCTCAACAAATCAAACATTAGGTGGATATGCTGTCTTTTCTGTTTGGTAAGATCACTGATCAAAACAGAATAGACAAATGTATATGATATAATAGGATATAAATGCGAAGATATGTGACAAATAATGAAAACAGCGGACCTAGTCAAAACATTGGTGGTTCATCATCCATTAGAAAATACTGAAAGACAGTGAGTCAGTGAACACATTACTATGGGGTGTTAATATTTATCACAATTATCTTGGCTACTATTCGGTTTTGCAAATGTTACAACATACCACAGCTGCAAGGGATACCCATACAGTCAAGTGAAATGGCCTCATGAAGCCAAACAAATCCAAGCTCTTCTCCTTCGGCTTTTCCATTATCAATGCCATTGAGAAATCCATATAGGGTTTTGTGAACTCCACAACTTCCTGACGAGATGAGGTAATTGTCATGGGCGCAGCGGCAATATCGGCTTGCTGAAAGTATAAATGAATTGATGTGTACACCTATGCAGGCATGAAGAATTATTCTTAAAAAGTAATCAATTTATATAGAGTTCTAGATAAACACGTTTCGAGTACCTTATTTATGAGCTCGCCGATTAATCCATTCCAAGTTCCATTTTTTAGGCGTACCCCATAAGTCTTATCTTTTACTTCGTGTAGAACGTACTCGAAATCGAGATCTTGTTTAAGTCTTTCTAGAAGTTCTTTCAAAAAGCCATGGAACCTGTCATTCCCCTTGCCATTGCGCAGCATCATGAATGGTTCTTCCTAAAAATGTCCAGCAAATGAAAGTTAAATTAATGTTGCCAAAAATTCAGTAAAAACTCAAAGGAGCACAATATCTCTATCCTGAAACGTAGAAACGTGGGGTCACTGAAGGCACCTGTTCTCACCAAATTTGCAACTGCCCATCTTCAGTTTGTTGCCAAACACATGTTGCATTTATAGCTTCACACAATTTGCTGGCAAATTGAATATATATACTAAACAATTTTACCAGATGTTCTTTAATCATGGTGGCCACCGTCATTTTACTGTAAAATTGTAGATCCTACTTCCTTCTAAAGAATACTTCTAGGAGCTACCCTGGAAACAACCCAATAAATATAAATTCCCAAGGCTAATTTTGTATGATTGATTATACTCACTATGTAGGTAACAATTTTTAAACGTCTTTTCCTTGGTTTGAAGACAGTCAGCTTACTATCACCGTCTTCTGTGGTACTTCCTGGTTGGCAGTTATCTGACACTGCGTCTTCAGCATCTTCCGTGCGTGGATTCCAGATGAATTTATCGCAGGCAGTTGACCATACACCAAGCTGCAATAAAAGCTTAGTATGCTTACGACTACAGCAAGGGTAGTTTCAAATGACATATGACGTCACTCCATTGTTATATAAGAACCGATAAACTTGAGGTTCAGGCTGGCTGCTCTTACTTTTTGCAAAATTTTGAAGCTGAATTGTTCTTAACTTACTCTTAAATCATTGGGGTGCAGGCAATTTAGACATTAGACAATATACAAGTCTAATGAACATTGGGTGTTTATGAAACAGGTATTATGTTTATTAACATTAGCAGAAAACCAAAGATATACGTTCTTACAGATGCATAGTCCTTGCCAAAAGTCTTTGCACACTTACGGCTTTTTACACATTGATGATTAGGGTGTTTCATGGACTTTGGCAAGCACTGTAGAGATTAGAAAGTGCTATATCAGTTTCAAATCATTTTACGACAGTGCTTCAGCCTCAGCTTGTTCCTACTTTGTTCTTAATTTCCTATCAATTTTGAGGGTCGTGTTCCTACAAAATTGTTCATATGAAAGAAAGGAGTGTAGATTTTCTAATCATTACTTATGAAGGTCTAAAACAGTCGTCATGACCACTATATGAAGCCTAAACTGTGGCGTTAAATAGAGTTGTTAGTGGTGAAAGAATTATTTATCACTGCAGTTATGGAATTTTCTTGCAAAATACTGCTTACGAGCTTTTGTATACTGAAGTTTTTTGTCGCCGAATACCGAAACTTGTAAGCTTTTTTACGTCTTTCTCAGCACATCAGTCAAGTTTGGGTAGCACTACACTCTTACACAGAAATACAGTCACTACAGAACTACCTTTCGAATTCATGGATTAACACAAGAAATTTATACAAGTTAAGTAAAAGAAACGATTGTCTTGCGTAAATATTGGACTTCTAAAGATATCTGACTTATTGATTTTCATAGGTCCCAAAGATCCAGTACGGAGCATTCTTAACTTTTCGAGCAGTCGAGTATTACTTTCCTATAAGCCGCCTTCTAATAAAAAAACGTGTAGTGGTCTTGAAAATTTCCGTTACTTATAAAGGTCTTGCAAATTCTCCTTATCTTGGCTGCAATCATGTGTTGATTGGCAGAGACCACTTCAGATTAGAGAGTAGCGTTTTGGAAAGCTGCAGGCTGTTGTTACAAAGGAACTGAAGCAATTCTTCATTGACCATTGCTAATTAAGGATCTAAGCCTTCGCGATAAAGCAGCCCTTTTGGTTAAAAATCTGGCAACGAATTTAGTGTCATAAAGAGGGAATCAATGGTGGACTGTAGGTGTGCCAGGGGGCATCTGCCCTTAAGGTAGATTATTCGAAGTTTTGGCACCTAATCGGACGGCTATAAAATATGTGATTAAAATAAATTGAACTAATATTCTCTTCAAGCAACTATGAAGAAAATAAAGAGATGTCCCTATTAAGACTAGGCATAATTTCAAAAGTCAATTCGGATATAGAGAAGTCTTCTGTCACCCATTTTACAATAGTCGGCGAAGAATTACCACGGATACCTCCTAAAGGTTTACAAAATTTCGCCATTGGTGGAAGTGTCTGAGCTTGATAACAAAAGAATTCCCTCACCTGGTTTTCTTTGCCGTTGGATATCTCTTTCGCTTTTAGATTAGTTATATTTCTATATCCAGAAAGAGTAAATTTGACGTCACCAGTTATACCTCGTTGTACAAAAACCTAGAAAAACAAATTATTGTGATGGCTTTATTTTCAGTGAATCTATATAACTAGCTCGTGTGTTCGAATACATAAAACAGAAATACGAACATAGAAAGGTAGCCTCTTTCTCTCTTTATACTAAAGCTGCAGCCACAGTTTAGATATATACAGTCAACCTCGCATAATTCGGATCACACGGGACTGGCTGATTTTGTCCGGATTACAGAAAATCCGGATTATGTAGAAACATTTTCAGTGTTGCACTTTAATAGGAAACTAATTGGACTTAGCAATTCTGTCCGGAATATACAAAAATCCGGATAAAACCGATCCGAATTATGCAAGGTTGACTGTACTTTATAATAGCAGCTGCAGAGTAGATAGCAAACCAGGTATTAACCCCTTTGAGACCACGGAAGCAATAGTACAGAGGTACTTTAATATCATTAAAGGGGGAAGACATCAGAACGGGAGTAAACTGACATTGCCTACCAATAAATCAGCAAAATCATCTATTACCAGAACTGTCTATTTCTATTACATGATCCCCCAACTGTTAACATATTTTGTACTTTTGGCACTACTCACTCTTTTCATAAAATCAACAATCGAACCACACTTATCTCCAGTTCTCTTAATTTTGCATCTTTGCTTGTCTTTTTGTTTAGGTAGTGTTAAACATCGGGCTTTGAACTCTTCTTCCGCACTTGCTACCGCTTCCAATGCGTCGTGTAGGAGAGGGTCGATAAACTGCAAAAGTGAAATTTAACAATACTTAGAAATAGCTATATAGAGCCTAAATGAGCTGACACTTTTGGGTAGACCAAAGGAACGTTTCTACCTGTCCCTATTAACTAAAGGTCATTCCAGTCTCTCTGGTATATACTTTCTTTTGTCATTTTTATGTCGTATTCCAAACTATCATTTAATCCTGATGCTCATAGTAATGGTAGTTTTGCCCTCG
Organism: Mastigias papua; assembly: GCA_964019165.1. Taxonomy (NCBI): domain Eukaryota; kingdom Metazoa; phylum Cnidaria; class Scyphozoa; order Rhizostomeae; family Mastigiidae; genus Mastigias; species Mastigias papua. The sequence goes on along the minus strand of OZ025275.1, from coordinate 3,165,369 downwards.
ATCAACACTACTTTGACTGATGTTATTAGGTCTAGGACTGTGCTAGTCTAAGATGAACTTACCAGCTTACGGTTGTTTGGATAAATCTCTTGTAATTCTTTTAGTTCACACATTGTTTCGTTCAGCCTGTCGTTGTCCACAAGTAACTGGAGACCACAAACTCCTTCGTAAACACTCTTGTCCTCAAATTTGCTAAAATCCTTGGCAAAAATAGAATTTATTGATATCTTTAAGGGATGGAAAGAATGGCCACACGGATATCTAGGGTTTTAGTTCTTAGTGCCACTAATTTTTAAAAGCTGAGATGTTAGAATTCCAAGTGTAACGTGCCTAAACAGAATCAGCTTTGCTGTAGTGCATGCCACGTTCAATTATTGGCAGAGAACGTTTTACTCAAAGCTAGTTTGAAATAGCATAAATATCTATCAAATGATATATTCTGGCACATATTATTTCATCATACCAATATAGCAATGATACTATTGGTCATATAATAATGATATTGCGTTGATATAATAATTATGCTTATGATGATATCCTAACGATATTATAATGATGCTTAATAAAGGTATCATAATGAAATTTACTTAGTATTATGGTAGCATACTAATATTATACCGATGTTGTTATGATATAATAATGATATCATAGTCATATTATATTGACATTAAAATGGTATCGCTATGATATGATGACGATATTATGAGGCTTTTATTACAATATTTTAATGATTATAATGATATTTTAATGTATAATGATAATTACTAACGATACTATGATGCTATGATGAATTTATTGACACATCACAATGAAAACATAGCGATATCATAGCAATGCCGTAAAGATATTATAACGATAGTTAAAATCAAGATATCCACTCACTACGTAAGGAGTATACCAGGTGTAATCTGATCCAGTGAGATGTCTGGACATTAACTTTAAAAGAGAATGTCACATTGAATATACAACACGAACTGTTTTGAAAACTAAGTGCAATAACTAAATTGCATTCAACTGGACATAAACTAATGGACTTGATTACTGCTTATGGTGAAAATCAAAGGATATTAGTCATTTACCTACAAAAAAAAGTATTGTTATATTCTAAGTAAATATATCTAGAAATAAATAACTATATATTACCTTTTTTGTAACATCTTGTATATTCTCAGCTTGAACAACCAAGAGAACCTTTGCAATGGCAGAAGCTTTGAGGTTTTTAACTGCATGTTCAATTGTGCTTGGTTTCGAAAAATCCACTGTGCCGATAAGATGAAAGAACAATTTGTTCAAGAGATAGTCGTGAGCCATGATGTCGGCAGCCTCTTCTCCGAGTCCCTCTAAAAATTATGGGTTAGGGTCACAAAACCAGGTAGACAATATCATTTGAATGACAATCATTAATTTAACATAGAACATTTTAAGTATGGGAGTATCTACCACATGATCAAATAACAACTGTAATAGTGAAAAAGCATGTTTTACAGATTTGATCAAGTTGATAACCAACTTCTATTATTTTGACATACGTCCAAAGCAGTTCTCCACCCCCCCCCCATGCAATGTTATTGTGGCATTTTTATGATCATTGTTCTTAGCACACAGTAAAGAAAGGTGAAGAAAGATAAAGAGTCTGGAATGTCGTTGATCATATTCAGCACCTATTTCTTTCTATCAAAAAGTAACTCCCATTTAAAACAAAAGAGAATCTAAAAATTTTCCAGTGCATTATTTGAAAGCTTGTGAAGTGCTGAGGAAATGAGTGACCCTAGTGGGACTTGAACTCGTCACCTGCTACTTTGTACCTTAAGTGCTCTTCCATTCAAATTTCTATTATATTATCTTTCAATGTCAGCTTACCCTCAATAATGACTGCTACTTCTCTTGGTTGGTGATCTTTTATCATTGCAATCAATGCTTGATTCAATTGTGCTGGCTCCGGCCTCATACTGATGACATTTCTACACTGTCGGTTGTGCTCGTGGCCAAGTGTTATTAGCGATTTATTCAGTATTTCGCTCAATACACACGATATCGGATCAACTTTGTATGGTTCCAAGATGTAACTGACTTGGGATAGCCCATTCACTAGGAAATTGCACCTTGTTGCTGCAAAGAAAAGTCAAGGTATCCTAAAGCAGGTGAACAAGATTTCAATAAAATTTTAGATATCTATCTTGTCCATCACACACGTTATCGTACAATCATTAAATCCAAAATATGCGGACTTTTTATCAATGGCAGACGTTAGATTTAGATCACAAGATTTGACGCCTTCAGAGTTTCATTTTACTACAAGACGTACGCTTCTTACTCAAAAATGCTTAAGATGCCCTTAGGCGTTCACATTTTTACTATAAGAGCTACAACTCAATGTATTCTATAGGGGTCTTTCAGGTGAAGCATGAATGAATCAGAGGTCACCAGCGTCTTTTTTAAAGATAACTCAGAGTTGCACATTACCCTCGCAGCTGTTCTAATGAGAAAGAATCTTTGGTTGTCATAAACATAAATAAAATGAACCTGACGAGCAGTCACTGATATTTAACAAGTGTTTTGTTGTCAAGTATATGGGCAGTAAAAATGTATCTATTTGTTTCAAAGAGAATGTCTCTTAAGTGATGCATATGCAATCTCCACATATGTAGCTTTTAGAACTGGATACAGAGAGCTGAGAATTTCATATTTTGTGTAGAACTGCATACTAAAGAGCCATAGAATTCAGACGAGTGCCTTCTTAACTAGGTATCAAGGAAATTCTAGGTTTGTTGCAGGAAAATGTTATATTTGCAGAAGCCTACCATGGTTCCAAATTGCGCCGCCTCCAACATAAAACGTCTTGTTATGTACTGCAACGGTTTTTGTTGCATTTATCACCTGCAAACTGCCTTCAAGTGCATTGTGAATCCACTCATCAGGCTTTGGTAGGAGGATGCCTGGAAGAATGTAGATGACTCAAGGGAATATTCCAATAAAAGAATTAATATAGCTATACTTCTTGCTCAAAGAAAAGCATGAAAAAATTTGCACACTGTACATTTTTTCATTTACTAACCTTAAAGCTACTCAAAAAGTAACATATTGTAACATATGGAGCAACTATGGCAGAGATAAACATGATGGCACCTGATTTCGGTTGTGAGTGATATTAACAATACCATTAACAAAGTTACAAATAGTAAAACAAAGATAGTCAAAAACAAACAAACTGCATCAAAACTGCAGCATGAAAGTGAGAAGTTATTTCTGGGAATAACCTTGTTGAAGATATTTGTTGCTCTTGTATATGCTATAAGTATGTTGGAGCAGCAAATAGGTTTAACTAAAGTGATCTTAGCCCAATGAATTATCATTCGTTGCAAATTATCCTTGTTGGAAATGTCCTGACAAATGATCTTTCTTCAGATATGTGCTTTCATAATCGAGAGCGAATTTTCCTTTTTTTCTTGCACACCTCTGCTTTTGTGAATATCACTAGTTGAACAAAGACGTTCTTGGCTCTCTTCTTAACTGGCCTAAACATCTGGATGCTCAAACAAAAGTCAGTAATTATATTTTTATGATGATTAGTAATAGTCTGTAGTTTGTAATTTGCTACCCAACATCAGCCTAAATAAACAAAACCATATTAAGCAATGGACAATATAGACCCTAGTACATACCAACATTTACTTGCATTTCGCAACGAAATAGCCCAATAGTCATCAGGACGAAAACAAAAGATGCACAGGTTTTCTTCATACTTGGGGCCTATACACAGCTACTCCTTTCGGCAAACAAGGCGATTTTAAGCTACAGTCTATTGTCCTGAGAAAAGAAACAAGATAGGTCACTATCGTGAACGTTGTGTCATATATAAGGCTCAACGAATCACCATATTGGATGAAGATTTCGCTAAAGATTGGATTCGTGGCGGATAAACAACTCTTAAGATCTCGTATCTTTGTCGATTATTTTCATGATCTTTCAGTATCCCGATATCTGCAAAGTTACTATTGGATTTGAATCAAAACTGCCTTTATCAGTTATGAATCTTAAGCAGGACATATTGGCGAGAAGACTTTAAGTTTTCCTCGAGATAAGGAGGAGACGTCACTGCTTTAACAAATGCATCTACAAATATCCAAAAGGAACTCCAGCCAGAAGTTTTCATCCTTTTGCATTTCAAAAAAAATTTGCTTTGTAGCGAGCACGTTTACTATTCTTAGCATATGTTAGTACAACATTATATATTTGCTCTATGACATTACCCGTTCGTTTCTTGCATTTTATGCTTCAAGATTATCATCACAGCTTTTCTCCATATTCGTATCAATATCCATACGTTCTGGCTTGGCAGCAAATACAAAAGTACTTTGACTGTTCTTGTATCCTTCTGCTACGTTGATATCCACAAAGGAGCATATAAATAGCACAATCTAGCTGACCAGAATTGCAGCTAAATATTCAGTAAAAGCAGTTAATTTTAAAGAGAGGCAAAGCCATTTGCCATGAACTTATATCGCTTACCTAGGATTATACTCTGATGCTCTGCAATCGGTTATATGAAGAGAGGATGCTAACATATAGCGTTACTGCAATACGCTGGGTCACTACCGTGTGAAACTGTCTAGAATCTAGCTTTCAATGCTCTGCACGAGGCATTCCAGTTTACAAAGTATCCACGAATCTAAGCTCATAAACTTTGTCACGTAATTCAATCTCTCTGTATCAGCAAAGTGACACTCTTACACCAAACGAATTAAAGCTAGAGATACAGGAGAATTCGTAGAAGCTCAAACAGAAATAGACAACTATTTGTCGTATCAAAAACAGAGAGTGGGAGAGATTGAGAGAGAGAAAAACAAATAGTTGAAGCATTTGAGTACCTTTAATGATAGGAGCTGTTTTAGGATGACCTACCTTCTTCACTTGTAGTGCTTGATATTACACGAATTCCATACAGAGTATTTTACTAGATCAGCAAGAAAAATAAAACTTGGAATGTGGCATGAGTATATAAGCAAGTGAAGATACTACAGCTTAAGTTTAAGACAAGTAGAAAGATATTGATATGCGTATAGTGTCGAATTCCATGCTAAATGTTTATTTGGAGAGCTTTGCAAAAGGCTTTGGCTCATTGTGAGAATGAAATCTGGAATATGAGCAAGTCATAATCATGTAAATTTAGTAAAGAAGAATACAGAGATGCACTCTTGTTGAGTATTGACTGATCTAAGGATAGAAGCTTCACCGAAAAGAAGGTAGCAACAATACTCGATAAATCACAATCAAGTTGTGCTATACCAAGTCATCAAGTTTACTTAGGAAATTTGCTTTACATGACAACTTAAGGGTGCTTTATTAATTTATTCATAAAGAATCTTGGCCTAGTCTTTGTAAGCTGAATAAATTCAGCACAAAATATTACATAAATAAGATACCTTTTCATGCACGCAAGTAAGCACGATTAACTCAGCTGTTTGCTTCATAATTTACAAGCTAAATCAAGGCTCATTTTCAATTACCATAGATACACTTCGCCAGAATTACACAACTAGATTCGTATAAAAAGCTGTAAAATCATACCATAAAACACTTGAAACTTTGACAGGATATTTTCATTTCGGTCTGGCATCAGCCTCAATAACATTACTCTCTTCCCTAATTATAACCAGAGCCTCATTAAAAGCTCATTATCAAATCTGTATTGCTCACAGTTTACCGACAAATTTCATATTACATTGACCTTGCGGGAGTTTACGCTGATTTCGTATCTAGTGATTATTGATTCAAGTTTGAGATACAAAGCCATTATGCTTTCCCTGGCCATCTGGAGGCAGCCATTCTAAAGCATGACCACAAGCCACCACCAGAATGATAAGTCACAAGGTGTTTCAAGCCATTATCGTGTTTTCTATACGTAATCCACTTACCTCAGAAAGCTTCTTACTGCTGGCTGGGGAATCTTACCAATACGTTCAGAATACTAGTTTTTGTGACTTACAGTTTTTCTTATAATCAAACCGTTTTGGTGATGTGCTTCAGATACGCTTGAATAGAAGAAATTTAGACACGAGTGAGTTATATCTTCAATAGTAACTCATATGGAAGTTAAAAAAATTGCGCTATTTCAAGATGCGGATAGTACTGGTAGGGACTACTAACAGTCTACAAAAAGGGAGAGTGGAGAAAGAACGAAATTGTAAAAAAATTTTAAGAGGGTTGAAAAAATTGCTAGAATTCTAAAGGAGGTGAGAGAAATCACTATATTGTATAGGAAAGGGGTGGTTTAAGCCTTCCTCCACAGCTTGCTTATAGAAGGCAACAACATCTGTCCAGGATTCATTGGTCGATGTTGTATTCGAACAGCTTCAACCCCTCCCAAACATATAGGTGCATGATCTGACACAGTTTATTAGAGTATGTTGCATTCTACTACATGTAGCAAAGCATAAGTGTAGCACGTTTTTTGTTACAAGAAGTAAACATTCTGTATTGAGCCTGGGTGTCTCCTAGTGTTTTGTCAAATCCTGCTTTAAATGTTTCGCTAATGCCCTTGAAAAACTTTTGAAACTTCGAATAACAACAACAAACGATATAAGGCAACTGTGAGATAAGAAATAGAATAATCATCGTTTGCAACGTATGTATGTATTTTGCTTGTATTTTGTTTCCGATTTACTGCAGACTTTTCCGCAAAAGTAGTTTTCCACGTTTAATTTTGAATCTCAGCCTGCCTGAGATTTTTTACATGTATCTCAATGTTTGCCTGATTTGAGCTTCATGTTTCTCATATACTTGCATACAAACCTATAGATCTGTTTTTTAAAAATAACTTCCTATAATAATTGTTATTAACACAATTATGTATCATTTCCATTGTACAGATTGGAGGCATGCACGAATACAAAAGTCAGCATTGGAGTGGAGACAATATTTGACAGATTCATGAAATTTTCCATCAAACCGTCATGACAGACTAATTCAGTCAGTAAACATGACCCTCAAAATCGGCAATATAGAAAAATCTGTTAATGAACACTTTCGACTCACTTCCTGAACGCCATGCTTTGGGTAGGTGATGAATTTGGGGTGGTACAGCAGTCCTGTCACCAATCATTGATGACGTCAAGCCGGAAGCCCGATACTTCTCCGTGGAACGAGGCTATCGTGTGTTCATGTTTTGCTTGTTTGCAAAACCTCAGGCATCACATGCATTGTTGCGAAAGTGCGATCTGCTAAAGATGTGGAAATTGACGTCGAGTTTGTGCAAAAGAAATCATTTAAAATCAGCTTGTCGCCGACTTGCACAAGAACATCATGTTTCTATACGAGTGATACAACGATGTTCCTCGTAGGTACCATTTCCTATTCCTCGACACCTACCTACCTTGCAAACGTTCAGCTCTCAGAGGGTGGTTGTACATTTGTATAACTGCGACATTATTTGTAATTTGTAGATATGAATGTGTGGTTCCCAGCGATTTTATGATGCTGTCTCATCGATACATTCTTGTGTGTTCTTCTGTCACTGCATAATTAAGTTAAGACAGTATAGGCAGGAGTTACTAAACTGGTATCTTTCCAACAACACCACCGCCTCAGTCCGCCATATTTCCTGCCATCTTACGTAATAGATATCCTAGCAAAAATATCTGATTTGCCAACGTGACAAACAACTTAATACTTTGCTAGCCATGATAATTTCTTTTGCACTTTTGTACGAGAAAGTTTACTGGTTTGACTATCTTCCCCTTGCACAAAGGCAAAGTAAACTCTATATTGACATTTGCTGACCACTGACAGAACGCATGCCTGAGGAGGCTGCAGAATCAACTGTGCCAGATCTGAATAGAAAGTTATGCATACTATAATGGCCAAACGATAATATACAGTGATTATCAACAGTATTTAGTATAACTTGTATGGACTTTTTGCTTGTTACCCAATCTGTTTGGTCCATTACATTAGAACCCATCTGCCTAATCTAAAAACTGAGTTGTATTTTCTGATGTTGCCAGTGTGTGCCTGGCTGATTCTTGAAGGTACTCAAGCAGGGACACCCACACATGACTAGGGCAGGGAGGCAAGGTTTCCACTGAAAGCATATTGTGGAAGTTTTCTAGTAAAATACATTGGTCATAGGCATAGGGTGGCTGCAACTTCAGGGGAGCTGCAAACTGCCCTACTCATCTTTTGCCTGAATTAGTTGGTTCCAGCCATATTGAACTACACCTATTTTTGGGAATAGCTATATTTCTTTTTGAAGAAATTGCCTGAATGAAATGGGCTTCTGTCCAACTGGGAGAGGTGTAGTCGCCCCCAGCTCCCCATACTCTGGGTCCTGGGGCTATATAAAATATCACTTGTATAGGTATGTGCTCCCACAGGGGTGGATTTTAGCCTTTGGATTCTTTTCAATAGGGAAGATTTTGACTAAACATATGCACATAGCCCCATTTTGAAGGGGACTTCTTTAGGAACTTCAATCAAATGTCTATATCTTCACGAATTTGTCAGCCACTAAGTGATATGTGTAAGAAAGGTCGCAAGTAGTTATAGGATGATATTGCTTAAAAATTTAGAAATCAGAACACTAAATTCAAGGCCACAGTAGATTATCAAATGTAAATAACAAGCATTGAATTCACACTAAGAAATTAATATGGATTGATACTTGTAATGATTCATTTAAAGTTTGATTGATTGAGAGCAACATCATTAGAATAAATAAATACTGCATAGTTAGTAATAATGCTGTTCAAATGATTTAGAAGCTATGAATTTTGCCTACTAAGCAAGGGTCAGTCACTGCTCTAGCTCTATACTATTAGTAGAAAAATGTTATCAAATCAAAGTGCCTCTTTAAGCCTTTAAAGTTTTAGCTGCATATATATATATATATATATATATATATATATATATATATATATATATATATATATATATATATATATATATATATATATATATATATATATATATATATATATATATATATATATATATATATATATGCATTGGGATAGTAGATTGTGCTCTCCAAAGTACTTCTCTGGGAGACTGCTATGATTCTGCATTTTGTGGAGCCTTGTTGTATTGTTCAAATGATCTTCTTGCTATTGTACTTATCATGTACATTTTTCTTTGTTGTATGTATATCTGAAATGTTCACTTCTATGTCATTGTAGCTCTGGGGTAGATATTCCTCGTCACCATCATGTGCATGAACCAGTTCTTACCCACAGTTACTGCCAAGGTATTGGAACTAGTCCATTACTTGGAGAAACAATTGGCCAGCGTTTAGATAAGGTTACAGAGTTATATCCTGACAGAGAATGTGTAGTTTGCGTTGATGATGGCCAGAGATCAACATATGCAGATTTTAGAGAAGAGGTATATGTCTATTTATAGTGTTCCATAATTTCATAAATCATTATGTTGATTTATTTTTCCATATTGCTTATAAAATTTCAGTGATGTACTTGTGGACTAGTGAAATACTTTGCTATCATTGCTCATCTAAAGTAGAGCATGTTGTCATATATTTCCTTATATGTATCAACAAAGTCACTTTCTTAACCATAACGTGCTTTGAAATCTGTTCCAATGTGTCAGTGGTTGTATAGCTATTACAAATCAATGCAGTCTTGTGCAAAATTTCTCAGTATGAAATTACTTTCACAAGAATAATACAGACACAGAAATATTGGGCTTAATGTGTATTAATGCTTTGCATAAATAGCAGCTTGGGAGGTTAGATGATACTATGATGAACCCTGAACATTTATGAAACTATACATGTGGATAGTTGTTGTTTTGGAGATGAACCAAGTGAAATAAAAGATGGAAGTTGTGATTGATTGCCACATAGGAAAATTGCCCTTTACATGCCAAGTCTATGTGAGTCGTTGAGTGCTGACTTCAAAGTTCAAATGACTATCTATGATAAGAAGATACAGGCAGATTCTACACCATCTGAGGTGTTCAAAAGTTATTTAGAGCTTTATTGTCTGCAAAACTGCTACCATTAGACTGTAGGACAAGGATGGGCAGCCTATGACCTGGGCAACAGCCTGGCCTACAAGAGTAATTGTTGTGGCCAGGGAGTAGATAGCTTTAGATGTATTAGTCCAATATTTGTTAACTTTATAGTGTAGAATAACTAGTGTAGATTTATTTGGCTCTGACTACTGTATGTTCTACTTAGTTTAGTATACCTTTAGCCCGTTTTCAGATGAAAAAATTTGAAAGATCTGGTCCACCCTCCTGACAGGTTGCCCACCCCTAATATAAGAGCGTCATTCTTATGTGTCTATGGGAGCTCTTCCTCGCCTACTTGCTTTACAAGATTGATGCTTTACTTCTGCAATTACAAAGTACAGTATTGGATTCATTAACGTATTTGCAAGCAGAGCAGCGACTGTGCCAATCTCTCCTTTCTTTCGTGCAAACTGATAGACACGTGGCGTTGTACATATACAAAAGCAAATCATCATCATTGTGGTCGTAAGAAGCAGTCCTTTATCACGTGGTCGTGTGGGTGCTGTGTTGTTTGTTATGCCTTGAAGAATCGTATTGCTCCGGAGGATCAGGCGCAGAGTTTCAATATTTATTACAATGAATGAGGCTGCGAATGAACATGCTATTGCGATGAAGAGGATTCTCTGTGCATCTGGTATTGCAAACGGATTTCCTCTTCGTTTCTCCAGGTAGTGAGCTACGAGAGTGACTGACAGAAACACAACAAAGACAAACCACATCAAGAGGGAAGCAGTTAGGGTCTTCTTTCTTGTCATCCAAAGGCGATGTTGCAGTGGATACTTCACCGCGGATAGTCGATTGATTGACATGAAGAGAATCACCAGTGTCATTTGGTATGATGTCCCAACAAATATGTGTGCAATTATCGAGAACTCGTATTGTTGTATCTCCTTCAAATCATATAACAAAGCCACGGCTAGGAGCAAAGCCGTCCCGGCCACTATCATATCCGTGAGCATTAGATGTATTAGCAGTATCTCAAACGATTTGATCTTTCGTCTCTTCTTTGCAATGGCAGATATACAAATAAAGTTGAAAGGAACTGCTATATTTGCAAGTACGATGTATGTTATCAATACTGAATTTGATGGTTTTAGTGAGTCAGTAAAATAACTTGTCATGTTGCAAATACTGCTAGGATATATAGCTATATGACTGTAGCTGACATGTTACTACGATTAATTCGTGTTATGCCACGCTCAAAGATATATACAGGTTTTCAATTCGGCTTGATTTCTATGGTCTCTCTTATATAACTGCTTTTGTTGCATTCATCTGTGAATTGCACGTATGTATTATCAGTTCTTTAGCGTGAACGTCGATAGGGTCTTTGCCCTGTAAGATCGAGGTCTGTTACCATATAAGGTCTGTGCCATATAAGGTATTGCCATATAAAGTAATACCCTTATAAGGTCTGTCCCATATGCTGAGTAATGTTAGTATAAATTTGGGCCTAATGATGAGTCAGTATTATTATTTAGGATTTTTTGCTCCTGAAGCCATTTGCCTTGATTCTTACTGAGAATCCATATTCAACACAGTTTCTTTTGCCTGAGAAACCATTTGTCCAATTGTATTGTTTGATTTACAACCTTTCATATACACACACTATCTGTAATGATACAAGATTGCATTCGTTGTTATAGAAAGTACATTTAGTGGTCCTGTTCATGGGCATTGGTGATTCTTTTGCTTACGAATGCTGCTTGCCATAAAGTTTCTGCAATGGAAAGTTTGATTATGGCAGATTGGGAATTGCACTAAAGTGAATGTTTGTGTATGCATGTAGTGAAGTATAGTTTCGTGTCATGTCGCGTCGTGCCGTGTCGTACATTGCAGTATATTGTAGTGTTGTGTAGCATCCTGAAGTGTCTTATAGTGCTACAGTGCATTCCCCTTAAGATATTGTTTCAAATCTGAATATTGTTCTTTTATTGTCATTGTCAATGGAGTTAAAAAGTTGGAGGAGCTAAAATTCCCGGCCAGAATACATGGCAGAGCTGATTTCTCACTTAATCTTCGGCAGATAATTCCAGCGGGAGGACCTCGGAATGTACTATGGGTGTAGTGTCGTGTAGTGGAGTGTCGGGTAGTGAGTGTAGTGTCGGATAGTGTAGTGTCGTTTCGTGTTGTGTAGCGTAGTGTCGTGAACTGTAGTGCAGTGTAGTGTGGTGTAGTGTGGTGTAGTGTGGTGTAGTGTAGTGTAGAAGATATTGTGCGTATATATGTATTGATTACTCATCAGTAAAATTGATTGTGATAATGCCAAGAGGAATCTGCAGAATTCTTGCTCAATGAACATTTTTTCATAGTTTATGCTACACGGTATACTACGGAATCGATGTATCCACCCTTTCTTTCAAATTCAGCAAATGCTTAGAAAGGGCTTTTAGCATCATCCCTGCCTTACCTGATTTGTTGTTTCAGATCCGTACAACTGATCGATGACATCTCCGTTCATTGTTATTGTATTAGCCAATTCTTACCTTTAATCTTGGGGACATGTTTGTTCTTTTTGTCCAGAACTGTTCACTGTCTGCAATCTTGTCCTGCAACCATGCTTCCACTTCTTCTCTCAAGCTGATTGTTGCTTCGTATTAGCCTTGTCCTCTAACACCTGCTCCTTTCTTGTACATCAGTGAGAACACAGTCAATTTCCATCCCAATCCTGAAGTAAATCACATTTATCAATAAGTGTCTTAGCAATCGTATCATTTTGTAGTATGCCAGATAGCTTATTGCTATATTGACTCACAATGCATACACAAGCAATATAATTGCTTATGACAAATCAAGAAATTTGAATAAACAGGAGTTAAACTGCATTTTGTCTCTGCTCGTCAACAATGTGTTATTTTCTTGTGAAATGATACCAGCCCGGTTTGTTTATACTAAGTCCTTTGTTACTATCGGCCGATGTATTTCAAGTTTATTTTTCTTGCATTTTTGCAGGGTTTTTCATTGCTTATGTTTATTGTTTAGTAAGAGATAATCTGGCGATCTTTTTCACAGATAGCAGTTCACTAGTGACTTTTGCTGTCACTCCAAAAAGTGTATTTCTGAATTGACGGTTTATTTATTTGGTGTATACATTGTACTTATTTTGTGTTCTATGTCAGTTTTTATAGGCTGCTTGCAACAACACTTTGACTTCAATGTCACGACTTTTTGTTTGATTAATGTAAATAGTCGAAGTTGATAGGTAGGGTAGCAATATGACAAGAAACTGCACTCATGCTTTGAGATTGGACTGAACTATTTTCAGAGGAAAGAAGTGGATATTGATACATAACATCAGCATTGAAATATTAGTTCTCAGTTTCTGCTGCAGTTCGTACGCTGGGTAAATTTTCACCACTTTTTAGTCCGCACCTTGCTTAGTGTCGTCTAAATGCTTATAGAGTATGAAACGATATCATGAAAGAATTCAAAGAAATCCGTTTTCAAAGTATCTTGCTGAACGTCTGCATCAGGATTCCGTTGATTGAAGGTCTCCTCGAATTATTTTTTCATCAACGAAACCCCTGGTAACTTTGCAACTCTTGTAATGCAGTTTTAATCCATCAATGGCATATGCCTTGGCACTATTAGTGAATGTCTTCTTTGCTTCAACATCCAGATTACGTGTACTTATGCATTATTACCTGGTCCCAGCTCTAGGGCTAGCTTGCTAGCTTTCGTTTTGAAACGGGGATTTAAGTTTACGTATTTTCATTGGCTGTCGGTACCTTGTGTGCTTAATTTTTCATTCGAGTTCGAGATTCAACATTTGTGTCTGGGTAAAGATTAGTCCCACATACGATTCCGTACTTTGGGGAATGCTTGTTAGAAAGAACACTTTGGTACAGTGGTCAGTTCTTTTGCTCGCCGACTTTATCTCCTCAGTATTACCACCAGTTACCTATTTGCTGCTGGGTGGGCAATGAGCGGACATCACATCCACGGTTCTAGGGCTCACCTGGAAGCATCAGACTTCTGCACTGAAGTGGAAAGTGGAGCGCTGTAAACACTCAGCTACTCATTGATCCAAAGTTTGTATGTTCGTATATAGTCCATTTGGGATTCAAAGTAAACTCAGTTGTCAGATTTCACTTAGGGCCAATTTTGTGCTTTTGCAGCGTTGCTAAAAATATTTCCCTCTTATGAAGAATTTGTATTCAAGGAGCACCAGTGCTACACGATTACCAACGTGCAGCGTGTTTATTATTTTTGAAACAAGCTGCTTCGTTTTTTACCTCATGGATTTTTTCGTGTTTTGATTCTTCAAACGTATTCTGTGTTTATTTTTAAGGTTGATAAATTGGCAGCTGGTTTTTTGGCGATGGGTTTGAAAAAGGGTGATAGAATCGGCATGTGGGGCCCGAATTGCATGGAGTGGTTTTTAATGCAATATGCGACTGCTAGAGCTGGTTTTATCATGGTAATTTTCTGCTTTTATTTTTTGTTGCGCAAACTGTGGTGTATTCCTTTTTTCTTTCCCATATCCATCGGAATTCTGACTGCATGAGCTGAAGACTCTATATGTTAATATTTTTTTTCCATAGGACCTATGGATACCCCTCTTTTTAAAATATGCTTTGGTTTTAGTTTCTCTCTCAGCAAATTGAAATCTTTCTATTTGCTGAAACAAATCATATCATATCATAGCATATCTTAGAAAATAGTTGTTCAAAAGAAAGCAGAGCAGAACTAAAAAAATTCAGTCCTTTGCTTTCCCTTTGGTCAAAGCTTCGCTTATCAAATAAAACACCTATGTACATTTGTATGTATCTTTTTATGTTTGTATGTTTTCTATGTGAAAAAACAGTTGAATATTAAGGGTTAAGGAAGAGGGGTCCCTTTGAGCACAGTTAACAGACTACGTTAGATTAGAATTGCTTCTGTAGTACATTAGAGAACTGTCCAACCCTTTTTCTTAGAGCAGTCTGGATTTCATTTTGTCATGACATAGAAATCTCTGATGCATTAGTATTGAATGCTGTTGGAGAGCGCATTAGGCAATTATTTTTGGAATATTGTCCATATAGTGCAGTGCAACTCCGTATTTTTGTGATGAAAGTGTCTTTCCTCGTTATAGGTAAACATAAACCCAGCATATCAGTCTGAAGAACTGGAATATGCACTGAAGAAAGTAGGATTGCGATCATTCATTTAACGATTTTGTATTTAGAGTATTCTGTAAACATTTTGCACCATACATATTTATATTCACAAATAAATGGAAGCAATAACTACCATGCTGATATTCTTCTCTTCATTCGACACTTATCCTGGTTTCAAGCGTCGTGTAATTGAGTGGGAGGTGACCGGAAAGTGTCAACTCAGATTCTAGTTTTGGCATTGTTCCTGTGTAGTACATTCGTACTTCTAATTTTTATTGTAGTAATTCCATATTGGTATATGCACAAGTATTTTTCTATTTAACTGATGCAGCAACTTATACCCTTTTTGATTTCACGATCGTTCTAACCCGAAGTGGGTATTGCCACTATTGTCAGCATTGCGTGGAATAGTAATTGTTTTTACAACCACGAGCTCTCCCGGGAAGTTAGAATTTCTCGGTATTTTACTTGGCAATTCTGTGACCAGCTAGCTTCTTGTTTGTCTTTCCTTGCAATTGTCATCTTTTTGATATTCATAATATTTTGATGTTTCTACTCATATTTTTCGAGGTCGGCTGCAAGGCATTAGTTATGGTACCACAATTTAAGACGTCAAATTTTTATGAAATTTTGAAAAGACTTGCTCCTGAATTGGAACATACCAATAAGGAAGACCTTGCACTTGAAAGGTGATACTTAATGTTTAGTAATATGTTATTGACTTTCAGCCCTACGGCCTAAGTAGAGTGCTACTGAATTTTGTAGATATTTGTGTCACAGTTTATGCTAGATGTGTTATCATAACTTTGCTGTACCAATTATCGTCTTTTTTATTCAAAGTAGTCATATCTAGACATCATCTGTCATACAGGGTCGACTTCAAATGCAAATTTCGGACCTTAAATTACGTAAGAATTGGGTTGTCTCTTTTGTTGTTGTTGTTTTAAGTGATATGTATTTATACTCATTGCCAGAAAAGTTGCTCCTGTTATGTACTCAATTGCATACTTCTATTTACCATTCATTCAAATCTTGATTCAAACATTGTCTCTTTTGCTAAAAGGCTTCCGGAATTAAAACACGTCGTTCTTACTGAAGGCTCCGAACTGCCGTATGTAATTTCGAGTTGTTAGTTTGCTTTCATATTCTTCCACTGAGTTTTGCATTCCTTCCTTTGATGCTAACTTCTCTCTCCTTTACTGCATTTATCTTTTTTCTCTTAAACTCTTTTTAATGCATACATACTTATCTGTATCATACCTACTTACCTTCGTATTTGCTTACTTTTTTACTTACCTCAGAATTCGCCAAGAAATTTATTTAAATATCTTACAATCAATAATCCCGTAGAGTTTGAGACCGACTGTCTTACCTTATTGTATGTAAATGCTGATTTTAAATAAATTATGTTCGTGAAGCTTACTTGCGTACTGACAGCTATGAATGACTTTGTTAGTTTGATCCTTTTAAATACGTTCTGTACTTAATTGTTGTAGGGGCACAATGACACTAAACGATGTTTTGAACTTTGGGGGGATTGGTGAGAGACAAAAGGTTCAGAGTCTTCAGTTCGAGCTTCAGTTTGATGACCCCATCAATATACAGTTCACTTCGGTATGTATATTCACTGTTATTTTGTCGTACTTTTACTAAAAGGCAATTACCAAATGGATGATTGTACCGTTGCTGACCTTCAAATGTGAAAAAATATCCAAAATGGGAGTTTCAAAAATGAAAAATGCTAGTTTGTAAGAAGAATTTCCTCTATCGCAACTATCTGCTTTTACAAATGAGCATAATTGGGTACAACGATTTTCAATAGGCAGTAAATAGTTCGTTCACTTTACTTATGAATTACTCTCCATTGCTTGAAGCAATCTTGTCTTCTTAGATTGTGCGGCAAATTGAACAGTATTGTTTGGAATTCTATTAGAATTCTTTTTTACTGGCATTCTGTTTAAAATGCTCGACACGGTTTTTTTTTACATTTTTACAGCTTTTTCCTTCTCAATCCATCCACCTGTGCACCTCCAGTCATTTATTTTCACAATCTCTAACAACTTTGTAGTATGTTGAAAATCGTTTATTTAGAAGTGACTTGGACTGTGGTGGACACTATGGGGTGCGAGGGGTCGTCCCTTAGTAATTTTCCAGAGCAGTGGAATATTTAGCTTCGCCTCAAGCTCCCATGGTCTCGTTGCCCCCCCCCTAGCACTAATAAACAGTATCCACCACTGGTCTTAGAGACCAGACCCGCTATGTTGCTTTTGCAATTCCAAATGTTCATCCTTACTACAGAATTGTGTAGTTTTGGTGTCTACTGGAATTAAGATGTTGATTAAGGCTGGAAACAATTTATAAGTATACATCGCATAGCATTGCAATCGTTTATGACAACGTTTTAGTTCCTTTTTATTTAAGGGGACAACTGGCAATCCAAAAGGCGCAACACTGACACATCATAATCTGATAAACAATGCATATGCAATTGGCCTGAATTTGGACTACAGCCAGGTAGATTCAACTTTATTGTAACTTCATGTAGCAGAAGTCCATCTCAGTTTTTAACAGTAGTGCAAGACAATCGTGATTGATTGATTGATTGATTGATTGATTGATTGATTGATTGATTGATTGATTGATTGATTGATTGATTGAGATGTGTGAACAGTGAAAATTCACGATCATACCTGGATCGAATGAAATCCCCAATTTTGTCGCATTAAATTGCCAATTTTATTTACTCAATGTATTGTGTTGCTATACAGAGTTTCTCATATTTTGCAGGCAGTTTGTTTCGCCTGTCTTTGATTTGTTTTGTTTTCTGTTCTGACCAGCCAAATACAAAAGTATGTATACCGGTACCACTTTATCATTGCCTTGGCATGGTTCTGGGAAGGTGAGCTTTCTGCTTCTGTTCATTTTTGTGTCCATCGTAGCTGCTTAGTTTTATATGCAGTGCTTCTGCTGCAATTTATTTCTCATACCGTGAGTTATCTGAGCCCCTTTGGAAAAATCTTGAAGTACCTAGTATCAACGAAATGGCCCGTCAAGAATCTGTAAGCATGGTCTATAAAGCTGTAAATAATCAGGCCCCAATTTATCTGACAACCCTCTTCAATAGAGTATCTTCTGTAACAAATAGATCACTTCGCAAATTCGAATTGAATGTAAGACCTCCACGACTAAAACCAGAACATGGGTAAAACTATTTTGCATACAGGGGGGGCATGGTTTGGAAGTCACTACCTAACGATTCCAAAACAGCTACCACTTTCCAATCATTTAAGATGAAGCTTAAGACCATGCTGGAAGAGTAGTATGAATTCTCAAGTGAATTGTTTGTTCCGTCCTTTTAAATTTTTTCTATTTTATATGGTAAGTATATCATTATTTAGTATGTAATTCCCTTATTTAGCAATGTCTATATCGAGTTTGTAATTTAGCATGTATTATAAATGTTATGTATGAGTTTCAACATGGTCCCCTGGAAAACAGATCTCAGTATCTGAGGGTTTTATTGTTGTTAATTGCTGAAAGGTTTTATTTGGTGTACAAAGAATTTGAATTGAAAATGAAAAGACAATGGCGGTCTGACAAGGCATTTTATTACCTGAAGGGGTCATATGAGGTAGAGTCTGTTAGGGGTAAACTTTGTAACCCGGGGTAAAATGGGTAATTGACCATTTCGCATATTAATCACATGTTGTCTCTCTACCATTCTTATTTATGCGATTTCTTAAAGAGAGGTATTGTATCAAGTTAAAAAAAATGGCACATTGCTCTTTCATTGCCCTAAGTAAGTTATTATGATGCCAATATTCATTACCCCATTTTACTCCGGGTTACCCATTTACCCCAGCAGACACTGTCCTCGATCATCGATAGAAGCAAATGTTGCGTACTGAATTATAGAAAATTACTATAGTACGAAAAAGCGGGAACATTCTTTTAGCATACTGAAAGCTTTTTTCCTCCGACACTCGTCAGAGTATGATAGGTCGGATAACGACCGAAAGGTGAACCGAAATACATAGCCAATTTTTCGTGCTATAGAGAAGTTCTGTAATACCAGACCAACAGACTTTTCAGTTATAGAAGGTTACGTAATTGTTTGCCAGACTCCTTGTCAAACTGTCGAACGTAATATCACGCCTCTTCCTCGTATACTTAAAGACGTCATATGTACTTTGTAATCCAGTTGGCCAATGAGGTGGAGAAGACAGGAGATTACATTATAATAGCGTTATGTTTATGTTTTGTTTTTAAAACATACCACTTTTTGTGCTCAACCCTCCAAGTACAACAAAGTACTCTTGCGATTTACCTCTGTTTAGCTTGGCTTCAATGGCATTTGGTGCAACTGCTGTCTTTCCTTGTCGAGGATTTGATTCAAGGAGAGCTTTGCATGCTATACACAAGGAGAGGTATTCTCAATTTTCCCATCGATTAACCGATGCTTATCATTTCCTTTGGGGACCTCGTATTGGAAATTTTCACTTTTTCAGTTTTCTCCTCAAATAATAATTGACACATTCACATTTTTCAATTCGTCATTTATCTTCATAATATATATTTTTAATTATTTGTACGTGATTTAAAAGCAAATTATTTCTATGCCTGATCAGAACTGGATTAGCCATCATTCAACTGACGGGAGTTTTCAGTACTCACTTTGGAACTAGGTAGTTAGAGAAGCGAGTTTAGTTCTGGCTTGTCATTCCTGGACTAGCATAAATGCTGCATATTCAAATGCATGCTACCTATTCAAATGACCCTGTTATTTTTTGATTTCATATGGAAACATTGTTTTGCCTAGTCAATACTTGTATTCCAGTTCTGTTTTATATTTCACAGTTTAGTTCGTTTAAATATAACTTTTCTCATGTTTTGCACTCCTTTCATTTTAGATGCACTTCAATATATGGCACTCCTACGATGTTTATCGATATGCTCAACGACCCTGATTTCGATAAATTTGATTTCAGTTGCCTAAGAACTGGTAGGGAGAGGGTTTTTGCTTATTACTCAATCTTTTATCTGTAGCTACCTCGAAGTTTCCACTTTGAGTGAAATAGCTTGAGTCTAGGGACTCAACACCGATGTCTTAATTTCACACCCTTAGATGATCTATGACTTTGTTGTATTATTCCTTTTAGTTTTACTTCCTACTTTAATGGGCACAGACATTAACTTTACATTCCCTTCTCTTATTCAAGAATGCCATTGCATTTGCATCTCTTGCTTTGTATTCAACAATACCATTGTCTTTGCATATTTTTTGTTACATTCAATAAAATCGTTTCCTTTTCATCTCTTTATTTATCCGTCTTATGTTATATCAAGCTGTTATGTCCAGTCTCTCACCATATCATTGGGTCAAATCAACTCGATGTTAATACACAGTTATTTTATATCCATTAGTTTTGTCTACGCGCTGCAATCTTTTCAGAAAATTTTCTACTCTTGTTGCAGGTATCATGGCTGGGTCACCGTGCCCGATTGAAGTAATGAAGCAAGTTATCAATAGAATGCACTGCAAAGAGATGACGGTATATTCTTTGATGTGAAATAATATTAATTTTAATTGATTATTATATATGTACTAGAAAGAAGGCTATGGCTATTCTCTAACAATAGCAGGAAAAAATTGATGTATATTGACTCCAGACTAGACAAGGTTTTCGTAGTGCAGGCGTGTAACTACGTAGTGGGTCCTGGGCGTCTAGGTCCATGCCCTTTTTCTCAAAAAGAATAAGAGCCTCTTTTCTTGGAAAGTTTGAAACTGTTTTGTTCATTTTTCTTAAATATGCCTGCTTATAATCTTTGTTACACATAAAAGCAACGAAATCCTTAACTTCCCTTACGATTTATTTTGTTTTCAAATCTGACAATTATTATTTAAAGGTAAATTATATTACTTTGTGTCCCTTTTTGTTGTTTAGACCCCTACCCTAAAGAATTCCTAATTGTACGTTTGTAGTTGTACCACATTGTTCCACTGAGGGTTTATTTGACTCTTGGACATGTTCACCCAGTCTTCAATACATTATAAATTGGTTCCAGAAATTGCTAACTTTGTAGGTACAACATTGTTAAAAGTCGGCGTTAGTCTCTTTTGCGATTCCTTACGTTAGGAAGTGCCTATTAGAGAGGGTACTTACCCTGGGCCGTTGGCAAAATGAGGTAGGGTAGTCAGCTCCTGTCCTCTCTGCTTTTAATTCCCGAGTATCGCCATAGGATACCCATTTGCTACTGGGTGGATATTGAGCGAGCATCCTGACTATGGCCTGAAGGTTCTTCTCTAATCAGTGATCAACAGTCAAGCGCTCTAGCCATTGCACTGGGTCACTCACCCATAGAACTTTGTAATCGCTCTGTAACTGTTGACATTGATTCAGTGATGTCTATATTTTGTAGATTGCCTATGGTCTAACGGAAACCAGTCCTGCCTCAAATACAACTACTCGCCACGATCCAATAGACCTGAGAGTATCAACTGTTGGAAGACCATTGCCTTTTGTGGAGGTAGAGTATCATCGTCGTTATCTTAGCCCTTATATGATCGCAGTATTTGCAATTAGTTTGCAAGTAAGATGTTGCTTGTCCCACTGTGACCCACTGGAATGACTGATTAAAAGACAAAATGGCCGGTAATAGTAACGTCTAAAACATTTTTTGTTGAAAGTAGGTAGTTTGGAGGAATTGAATAAGCTTGTAAGGCTATTCTTTACCTGTTGACCATCCACCTACGTCAACTTACCGCCAGAGTTGCTTATTGCATTGCTCCAATGCCGACTGCCACCCAGGCCATCATGCAGTTAGTCGATAGAGCGAAAGGGCTGATATACTGTAAATGCATATCGAAGTGGGATTCGAGCAGCGTATTTCCTGGTTGTAAAGTAGAGGTAAACACAACTATACTATCGCTGCTACGTCCTGGGAATAGAGACCTTTAGCTTCAGCTGCTTATCATACCTACTGTTAGATAAAATGCCCTAGTTTTTATGGACTAAAGTATTTTACTGGTCCAAGCTGATTAGATGATCACAGATATGAGAAGAATATTGGAAGATATAGTAAGCAAAGTTATAGATTGACGGATGGATCTGTGAACTAATCAACCGGTTATTGGATAAATCAGTATTGATGTTAGATTGGGACCGGATGGTGAATAACAGAAATGCTATTGGAGTAAAGTAAATTATTTTATGAAGCATGAAATTATAACAATGAACTAGATTATTGTCGAAGTCTACTGTTAGCATTGATTTCTCTAGGAAAATAAGATCTGCTCCTATTTTTAATCTTTGGCTCTTTTAGGCAAAGGTGATTGATAGTGAGAACAACATCGTTCCGGTTAACAGCCCTGGGGAATTATGCTTCAGAGGGTATCTTGTTATGCAAGGTTATTGGGACGACGTGGAGAAAACAAATGAAGCTATTGATAGTCACGGATGGTTCCATTCTGGGTATTTTGACCACTGTTTATATAATTAGTTGGTTGTGATTAAGAGGAAAAACATCGCCCTTCTGAGTTCTTTGATCTTATGGTAGTTGATCTATTACGATGTCATTTAATGCAGAATGAGCAATGACATTTTCTTTTTGACACCGTTTGAATTGCTCAATATTTCGAGATGTTTTATCACCCACACGATAGAGGTTCGAGGGTCCCCTGCTCATTGTTTACAGTTCCAGCTTCTCCTTTGCTCATTCAGGTCTTAGGCGCTAAGCGTTTACTCAGGATTCTGCCATTCGCTATTTAACATCTCTTGAGATTACTCCATTCTTCCACTAACCTAAGGGTTGAAAATAAATGAGCTTGCTTGAAAGTAGTTCGTAGTAGATTACCTTTGCTTCTATAATGTTCTTGCCCTTCTTTTGTATTCTGTTAAATTGTATTTACTGACACCAATGTGAAAAGTCTGTTGGTACTACAGAACTTCACTATAGCACGGAAAAGCGGGAACATTGCTTTAGCATACTGAAAGCTTTTTTCGTCCGACACTCGTCAGAGTATGAAACGTCGGATAGCGACCGAAAGGTGAAACGAAATATATAGCCAGATGCGGGTACACGTGATATGATGAATAATGCGTCTATTTGGCTCTATGATTGGCCAATTAGCACCTATTCACCATTGTTTACTTGAAGAGTCCAAGTGAAAAACGAACTCTTTTTGTTTACACAAGACTGGGTTTTGAGTCTTGATGTAAACCGATTCCAAAACACCTAAATGAAAGGACGATCTTGCTTGCCCAATGATCCGAAAATTATCGTCTTTATATGTTTTGGCGCATTCTGGATTTGTAATAAGATGTTGTCCTATGGCCGAATCACTTTTCATTTTAGAAATAGAGTTTTTACACATACGAGGTGGCTGTTCTCTTGTTGTTGTGTTTTTCGTCCTGATGAAATGTTGACACCAATGTATTACATAATTATCACGCCACAGCCATCATCGTTCAATGGGACTTCTACTTCGTGCATAGATCTTGATTTATGTCTATTCTGTGTTGTGATTCGGTTCTAAGCTTCTATTACTAAGAACAGTATTGTGTAGATCACTGTTGGTTATGGAAAATTTTAAAGGTACGTATGCTTTAGAGCGCGTGCGCCCCGTATGACTGCGTTGAATCAAGGCTGTATTGCCAACTATTTTTTATGGAAGTTAGTGTTAGCAGAGGTAACATTAGATAAGCTTTGGAAAAGCCTTGGTAAAGTTGGAACCATTCTCCTTTTTTGCCCAGTCCTATGCTTCAGATCTCTCTGATTTCTCATCGTGTTTCATCCTTGTTCTGACTTGTCCATTGTTAATCACTCCCTATAGGTGCAGTTGACTCTTTTCATAACATTTCTTTCGTTAGGCACTATATCATGTCTATTGTGCTACCAATCATCTGCCTAAACTTGAATCCACTGCTTTATGTGTCCATGTTGGACAAGATTTTCTCCTATGAATTTCCTCTTATGCATTTTGTATGGGAAGAAATACCTAGATGATTCTTTACCGGGGTATCTCCTCAACTGTTTTTCTCTATTGCAGTGATTTGGCTACAATGGATGAAAATATGTATTGCAAGATAATCGGTAGATTGAAGGTATGGTTTTTTACTTCAATTGGAAGGAAACTACCTGGTCAGTTTCAAACCATACAACTAGTGTATAAGTGTGTAAGCGATTCAAACACAAATCCAATGGAGCCAGCCTGTTTGTCTCAAAGCTTCCGCATAAGGGTTATCAATTTGTTTGACGTAGTTTTCTTATGATTTTAGGCGAGGGAAAGTCAATTCAGAATTCAGTGCAGATTAATCGTTTATCGACCCTATTGTTGCTAGTGTCACTGTCTGTCGGAAGGATAACATTTTTTCATTTCACTTTCATTTCATTTGGCATTTTTTGTGATAGGAGTTAGTGACATATCTCTGAATATGTTTATACCGAGTTTGCGTCTATTCTTGTAGTGCATGGATAATTCTTTTCTCTACTTTCACTAGCGTTGGTAGTTTTTCTTTTTTCATAATACTGTTGTTTTCCTTTTTGTATTTCTGTTCCATTTAACCATCCTTATATGTGATATTCCGTCTCTTATAACTCTAAGAACCATATTTGCGAGATAATATCAAAGTGCTTAAAAGACTACACAAAAAGTTGTTGGTTGAATGTACATTGGAAGTGTTTTTCATTTCTAGGATGTGGTCATTCGTGGTGGGGAAAACATTTACCCAACTGAAATAGAGCAGTTTCTTTACAAGCATCCAAAAATTCAAGATATTCAGGTTCGCATTTGCACTATGAAGATATCATCTCCGATGATTTATCATTGATCGGGGGGTCAAGCACGGTTTGTTTGAGGGTTCTAGAAGGAAAGTTTTCACGCCATGCTCTTTTTAGTACTTAATAGTGCGCTTCATAACTTGGGAGCTCCCTCAAGTTAAGAGAATGCTTTGCCCAGGGTATCTTTCAGGTTTACCAACCTACTTTACAATCTCCCCCCCCCCCTGTAACTAAAGCTAAGTACAAAGGTTACCAATAGCAAAACTAAGTACATGATGAAGAGTTGAACTACGTGAAAGATTATGTATTAAATATATAGAGTATATAAAATTGTACATAAAAGAATATTTTACTACAGGACTAAAAGGAAAAGACAAGAGGTGGAGAGTTTGATTTTATGACAGTTTTTGTCAGTTGATTACCTAATTGCATGGACATTGTGTGAGATAATTCTCTTCACCATAGAAGGTTATGAGCTCGGATGAAAAGGGACTGCTAATTATAACATACCGTATGGGCTTTGATTTCTTTATGTCGGAACTGTTACATTAACGATGTAAATAATCCAGCCATAGAAAGCTCAACCACAAACTCTAAAAGTTAGTTCCATACGCATACAGTTGATTGTGCGCTCAACTTCATTCCAGCTTGTGCTCTCTTATTTCTCAGCCACTATTAATAATTTAATATGCGTGATTATATGTATCATCTCAAGGCGGGAAGTAGGCCCACGAGCTCATTAATTTATCACCGCAATCTTTAGATACATTTGAATTTCTTAAACCAACGAATTATCTGGCACAGATAAGGATATAGCGGAAGACTATCTCTAAACTATGACTAGCGCATAACTATAATGTGCCCACAGTTAAACACTAATTCAATCAGTTAGGCTTCCTTTGTATCTTGATATCGAATTCTCGCTAATTCTGCTGATGGCTTGCAAGATGCATTTTTGTTAGTTGCTCTTAAAATCAACAATGAAGAATCAGGTTTCGTTTACCGTCGAGGTTCATTTTTATTTTTTAACATTGGCACGTATTTGCCAGTGGTGTAGACAGAATGACGGGCTGATATTGCGAATCCTAGGCGTGTTCTAGTTTGTTAAATCATTCCAGTATGCCGTGGTGCTTGTGGGGGAGACAGGGGGGTGAGTGTCCCCCTGTAGCAAATCAGTCGGATCTTTGGCATGTAGTCGAGAGGTTCTGGAAAGCAATGTATGGATTGAAGTCAAGAGCCAGGAGTATCTTCAACATATTTAGGACTGCTCAGAAACTAACATAAAAGAAAGTTAAATGATAAAACAAGTTGTAAGTGTAAGTTATAATGTATGGTAGTAAATATAAATTAATCTAAAAACAAATGCTGATCTTGATCTTGCTGGGGGTGGTGTTTTGATTAGTTTTCAGTTCATCAGATGCTTTTTAAACTTTTTTAAAGTGACTCAGAGTCATAAGTTCCCTTTTGTTTAGGGATCATACATTGTTGACTTCGTTAATATTTAAGCCATTTTTTACAGTCCCCTTCCCCTACTCGAGCAGCGGCGTCTCAACAAACTCCCCAATTTCTAGCGACGAATGACGTCGAATTCTGATTCTCCCCCCTCCCATTCCTCCCAAAAATTGTACGTCAAGCGGAGAGGAGATCAAATTTGAAGGCAGCAGCTACTGTTGATGCTTTCTCTTAGATAGAAGTAGGAACTTTTCTAAAGAAGATTAGTAATTTTAATCTAATTTTATGTCCTTTTTGCCAATTACTCACCTTAGAACAACAGAATTAATAAAAACCTTAAAGCAACTTCTAGATCGTATATGCATAGCTTTGATCAAATTTCGAGTATCCTTGTGACGACGTCGAAAAGAGGATACCGCACCCCCCTCTAAGCATAAATCGTAAGACATCGAGTATTGACAATACCCCCGTCCCCCCTGTCAGACGACGTCATATATGTATGACCCCTTACAGGGATTTCATTCCAGACTTTAAGAGCTGATTATGAAATCCTTTCTTGGCTTACTCTAAATTGCATTTTGGAATCTGGATTTGACTGCAGTATTGAGTGTTGTATCTTGGCTGTTGGGATTTTTGGTTTCAAAGATTTAACCTCTCTTTTACTGTTGTAAACTAGTATCATTGAGTGTCACCCCTGAATGGTCATGTATACGTTGAGAGCGGTAATTTTTTACGACGTACACACAAACGTACATATTTTGCTTGACCCAGGTCAAATTTTGGCAGCAAAAACCTGACGTCGACCTGTTGAATAGAAAATTACAAGCTAAATAGATATGCCTAATTACAAATTTTTCAATTAAAATGAATGAAAACGTTAAAATTGTCTTTCACAGTACTCTTCTATTGCCAGTTCCAGTTAGCCAATGCAAATTTATCCATTCTAGATATCGTAGTGATTTTGTCTTCCAAATCCAGGGATCTATAACCAATCAATGTCAGCGATGGGGATTATATTGATCTTTTGGTTTTTGATCAGGTTATAGGAGTTCCCGATGAGAGATTGGGTGAAGAACTATGTGCCTGGATCAAGTAAGCTCATTTTTTTGTACGGGAACGGAGGTCGCATAGCGGTTTGTTGTTTGTATGTCGGTAAAACTTTATGATATTGTCCTCGCATTGGCAGTGTTCGCAGTGCTACATATAAGTATGCCACTTAGGTTTTTCGCACTACTAAAGTTGGAGTAGCTGAAACTGTTCGATACTTAGAAATTGGACATGATTGTACTTATGACAATGGGTTTTATTGATGAGGGAAATTGATCTTATTTGTAGGCTGCGTAGCGATGTATCCGCTACTGAGAAGGAGATAAAAGAATTCTGCAAAGGAAAGGTTGGTATTCTTTGAATGTGTCATTGCATAATCTTGACTTCATCTCTAATTTTGAATTGTTTATATATCTGTGTGAGTTCCTTACTTTGCAGCATAAAATTTTCCATAATATTAATTCTTGCAGTACTCCAGCAATGACTGTGCTAATAGCTAAGTTACTACCAACAGCAATATATATATAAATATATATATATATATATATATATATATATATATATATATATATATATATATATATATATATATATATATATATATATATATATATATATATATATATATATATATATATATATATATATATATATATATATTTGTTTAGGAATTCATCGTCACTTGTTATTTTAACTGGCTATTATCATGCTTATAACTACGACAGCGTATTTTTGGCGTTCAAAGTTTCAACCATTTCGGCTCCAGGTATTCCGTAGCGAAAGTTCCATACTGAATAACCACCTGTTTTAACTTCAGCTGTTATTTGTTTTAGATATCACATTTCAAAATCCCGAAATATATAAAGTTTGTTGATGATTTTCCACTTACGGTTACGGGAAAGGTATGTGATTATTTAGAGTTTTAAGACTTGATACTGAATCATTTAAAACAGATCTGGGCATCGCACGACCCATGGCCCAAGGCCCACTTGTGGCCCTTAAGCCACATACGGCCCTTTGATTGACTCTAACTGATCCGTGAAAGGTTCATAGGATGAAATATACATTTTTATAGTTTCATCCCACGCACGGACTAGAGTTGCTTTTATTTTTAAGTTGCTTTTGTTCTTGTACATATAACAAGCAAGTATTATGTAGAATGGAGTTCAACATTTGGCTGCCCTCCCCCTCAAAAAAAAGTTTTGGCTTCTCATCTGGTCCCATAGAAGAATAATTGCCTTCCCTTGATTAGGAAGGTACTCTGGGGTGCTTAATGCACTGGGGATCTTAATAATTTTCAAGAAATTAGAAAGTTTTACTCCTTTCTATTAATCACATCTTCGTAGCATTTTAGAGGTAATATTTTTCTCGTTTACTATATTTCTACACAGTCATAGGAATGTACCGATTTGCTATTCTCAGAAAACCCCCCGAATCTTTCGTTTTGTTTAAAATTATACATATCGATGTATTGTGGTAGTAAATGTGTTGTTGTTTATGTTGGTCCTGGGGCTTCTTTGTTTACAAAATGCGTTTAGTTACAGTGGCAAGTGACAACAGTATCAGCATTTCTGCAATAATTACAGCGACAGAGTATCAAGAGTGATTTTTAGAGCTATTATATGAGTCTTCCCTTCTAGGTGAAGAAGTTTGAAATGAGAAAGATCATGATGGAAGAACTGGCAAGCAGCTGAAAGCTCCTCTTATAATTTGGAGGCCTCTAGTCTCCCTGTTCTAAGGATGGTATTTTGTATATTTCGAGAAAACTTTCTGGTTTTCCTCACAATATTGGTAGTTTTTTATTATAATGTATATCTTAATGAATCGGGGTTTTTACATTTAGCACATGCCACAGATCACGGGTTTTTGTTATGACTTGAAATATTAGAACGATACGTATGGTACTTAATTTAGCTTCATACACAATATGACTAAATGTGTGCGTATTTATGTGTGTATATATATATAAATATATATATATATATATATATATATATATATATATATATATATATATATATATATATATATATATATATATATATATATATATATATATATATATATATATATATATATATATATATATATATATATATATATATATATATATATATATATATATATATATATATATATATATATATATATATATATATATAGAATCAACTGAGAAGAATACACTTGTCTGTAAGAAAATGTTTCGATGACGATCTTATGAAGATTGAGTACTGATGAAGATTTTAATCGAAACGTTTACTTACAGACAAGTGTATGTTTGGTTGATTCTTTTTAATACAATTTTTATACGTGGTGGATGTGGCTTAGAATCAGTTTGTATATATATATATATATATATATATATATATATATATATATATATATATATATATATATATATATATATATATATATATATATATATATATATATATATATATATATATATATATATATATATATATATATATATATATATATATATATATATATATATATATATATATATATATATATATATATATATATATGTATGTATGTATGTATGTATATATATATATTTATATATTCTTATTCACACATGCACTCATTGAGCTAAAATCTAAAGACTTGTCGTTACTAAAACATAAATGTGATGACGTATAACTTAGGTTGATTGTGATTCAACTTAGCAATGCGATAGTGCAATTTGATTTGATGAAGTCATGCAATTTTCATAGCCACGCGAAGCACAGCGTGAAATTAGTACTTTTAATGAACTAGATATCTGATGCTCTGTTAGCAGTAATGTAAACATGTGCATCCTCTGGACGTGGTTTTAATTTCGGTGAGATGAAGTTGTAATAATAACTTCCTTGTGTCTTTTATCATTAGGAATGATCAGTCTATCTAGCGTGATGTCATAACTACTTCAATCAATATCATCCCTGATAGATAGGCGCGATAAAGTGACTTTAATTGGGATTTGACAAGACATGTGTTGTATAAGATGGCCAGAGTACTACAGTCGTAGCCACATGAAATGAATAGATATGCACGTTTTTTTGTGAGAAAGTAGTTTGTAAGAAAGTAGCACTCGACTGCTCAACAAATTAAGAAGGTTCAGTAATGGATTTCTGAGACCGATATGTAACATACCTTATAGTTCCAATATTCACACCAGACAATGACCGCTTTTTCTTGATTTATATAGATTTTTTGTAGTAAGGGAGCGCTCAGATATTACGCCATCAGAGAAGGGAAGATGGGGCTCTCAGAAGTGTTTATGTTTGATTATGGGGATGGTGGAGAAGATGATATGATGACATAAGCATGGGACCATTTCGACTTCATCTCTTTACACTTTTATACCTCTTGCAGTTCTTGCTATGTTTATATTTGCAGTTACTGTACATTATGGGCTGTCTTTGTTATTAGTGTGAACCTCTTAGTTTCTTTTTTGTTAGAATAACACACGTTGTTTTTGTTCTATAATGACTAGGGACGTATAAATGTCTAGTCATATATATGTTAAGGTATACGCATATGGTTTATGGTTTATCATTTGATCTGATATCATGTCTTGAAGAATATTAGAACGTAGCATACAGCGTCAGGACACTTAGGACTGTGTTTTAAAGTGGTTCGATCTCTGCAAAAGCGCAAATGATAGGCTAAATATTATGTGAAAAGTCAGATACGTTTGCACATTTGGCAGACATCAACTAATTTTTGAAACCAAAAGTTGGATGAAATGTTAGACCATTTAGAAAGCCCATAAGCATGACTTTTTGTCGAACTTTGAATATTTTCGCTATACTCCATTATTAGTACTGCTCAAGATACGGGGGGGGGGTGAGGCAAATGATGATATAATTAAGGAGATGGGGAGAGTAATAATTATGCTTGATTACATGGGAGAGGGGTGTCTAACATGACTGAAAAATTATGACATAATATTTTTAGCAGTTTCTGATCTATATATTATTACAGTATTGTGTTTGTGCAGCACCTATTTGCGTGTTTAACACTTAAGTGTCACAGAAGCTCGAATATTCGTGCTAAGGCAATCTTAAGAAAGTTTCATTACTGAATTCATGATAAAGCTAAGAAAGTTTAGGTACTGGCAGAAAAATCTTTCTTATAGAAAAAGCGTGTACCTCCAGAGAGTTTAATTGATCGTTGAGTTAGAGCGTTTTATCACAAAAGTTAGAGTAGTTTATCACAATGGAATCGATGTAAGGACCATATATGTTGATGCACCAGAATCAGCGTTTTCACGCGGTCTTTTAGCAATCGTATGCTACAATATAACTAGATCAGCCATCGAGATGTGTATTGCTAAAGCAATGTCTGCCAGTAGTCTTGGAACACTTGTTTTGATTTACACGGCGGACGAACTACAGCTTCCCCTACGGAACTGCCGTCTGCAACAGATATGAATAACCAAGCAGATAGAAGGGATGCTTGTGTATTGTGTTTTCGGTTTCGGCTATCGACTCGACATTATTTGAAGGGGGAGGGGAAGGGATGGTAATTATACTTGCTGTCACGGAAACGGGACAAGAGTCTAAAATCAATAGGAAATATGGATTTATGTAGGAATTGTATTTGTTTTAAGTTTAACGGTATTGCAAGATTACATATTGTTATCTTAGCGGACCACAGTGATGTTTCCTTTTAAAAAAGTTATTTTCTTATGTTGAAAATCGAGAATTTTTTATCATTGGAGCGAGAGTCTACTGCGTAGTCGATTCGTAACAGAACACATCTTGCGTTGTATCGTTACAAAACGTTGCTAGAGACTGGGAGTAGCAATCGGCGTTGAGTTTTTACTAAATGGCCCCTATCGGTTACAGCTACTAAAATTTGTTTATGTTGAATGGCATCTCTTATTGAGCCACCGTAGTTTCACTCAGAAAGGCCTGCTGTTTCAGCACCTTGACTAAGTCTTTATCTCTCATATCAAATAGCATATTTATATAGGCGTTTGGATTAAAATCTAGCTTGGCAATTATTTTTCGTTTAGGAAACAAAAACAACATTTCGTTTGTCACTCTCAACAGCTGCGAAGTGTAGTTTATTTTCATGATTGGCTTAATGCAGGTCTATTGTTTCGCAAAAATTTGATAATAATTGATTTACGCCTCTTCTAGATCGCCGAACAGCTGCTCAACGTTGTGGTAAACAGCTCGAATAAGAAAGTAGGGCGTTGATTGCTTGTAAAATGTCGCTAGATATTTTCACAATACCTGCTTTTTACTTTGCTAAGCATAACTCTATATGTTTCTTGCATTTGATATTTGCAGTAATTCTGTGAGGTACATGAATGATGATTAAGTATATTCTGAAAAACGTTTTGTTTGGGTGGTACTCTCGCAAGGATGCGATCTATGACCATTGTTGTTGATTAAATCGCATTGTATTTCCCATGCTTGTTCCTTGGCTGTCTACGATCTAAGTATTGGATGGCTCGTGGATATAATAAAATGATACATAAGGTTGATCAATATTGTTACGGCTAAAGCCTGGCTTCCATATTGTTCTCGGGTCATTAGCAGTAGTTGAGGACCGTTACGAATTTGAAATGACCCTCGCATATGGAAACCAGTTATCAAATTTACAAATACCGCCGAAGACCCTAAGGCCTGGTTCACACGGTGTCAATCAGTGCCTGCCCTGTCTGGCTGCGTCTAGAAAGTTGATGGTAGGCGCGATAAACACCGTATAAACAGACGAATATCGATGAAATTTGATCCGACAACTGGATCTCTGCAGTCATTTTTTCCCGTGTCTAAGTATCAAAAAGTTTTGTTCTGCTGTGACGTAGAAGTTATGTCTAATTCAAACCCATTTTCCCGGCTTAGACCTAACCATAACCCTACATCGCCTATCCGCAAGGTGTCTATGGAGGCCAACAAATAATTTTTTAGACACAGCCGGACAGGACAATCACCGACTGACACCGCGTGAACCAAGCTTAAATGGCAGCAAACGACTGCATCAATGGAGTAGAACTATTGCTATTCCAGAGACCCGCAACGACTGCCAATGACTCACAACGACTAAGGCATATGAAAACCAGGATTTAGAATCAGATTCGTGTAACGTATTACTATCGTTACTTCAATATTTCTGCCTGACCAAAAACTATCTCAAGCAGTTATTAGTTATGCTCTGTTTTCTTGTTACGAACATTTTTCAAATACCTATTTATTAAACTACATTCTTAACTATCATGTTCTGTAACTTATTTAGCCTCAACGTTATTAAAATTTCATTTTTCCCTGACAAAAAGCATTCTGAAATTATTTTGACGCACTTGTGCTTTGTTTGACATTCTCCTTCAGGTCTCAAGAATTGGCAGCTTGTGCAGATGGTCAATTCAGAAAGGTATTTGACCATATGATTTTAGTCTGTCATGATCTGCTGATGTTCAGTCATGTACATTTCATGCTTTCACTGTAAACTTGCAGACAGCTCAACTGAATTCACTACAGATGTTATCAATTCTTGTAGCGTTTAGTGAATGTCTCACTTCTTATAGCGTTTAGTGTAAGGCTCATTTCTTGTAATGTATACTGAATGGCTCACTTCATAACGTTTAATGTGTAGCTCACTCCTAAAACTGTTTATTGCATAGTTGACTTCTTATAAAGTTTGCTGAATGGCGTACCTTTTATAACGTTAGTGCATAACCTTCTCTTATGACCTTTGGTGCTTAGCTCTTTTCTTTTAACATTTTGTGAATGGCTCATTTTTTACAGTGTTTGGTGCAAAGCTCACTTCTTATGCAATGTACTGCATGGCTTATTTTTTGTAGCATTTGTTCATTATTCAACTCATATGACATCTAGTGCTTTGCTCACTTCTTTTAATGTTTAGTGAATGGCTCACTTCTCATTTTTGTTACATACCTCACTTCTTATACCGTTTATTGCATGACTCACTTTCTGTAGCGTATTGTGCATAGCTCAGTTCGTATGACATCTAGTGCTTTGCTCACTCCTCATAACGTTTCTTGAATGGCTCACTTCTTTTCAAGCTTTTTGTAAAGCTCAATGCCGATAGCGTTTAGTGAATGGCTCACTCCTTGTGAAGTTTAGTGCACAGCTCACTTCTTATGGCGTTTATTTCTCAGTTGTTATAGCGTTGTTTTTGGATTATTACAATTACTGCGGCTGCCATTTTGCCCAAAATTGAAGCTAGTCCCAGATCCTATTATGATGAGTGGAAGTAGACCAATTATCATGTTCTGAAGTCCCATTTCTTGAAATACTACGATAGGCTACCTGTGCGATGTTAGAATATGTACACCATTAAGGTGCAATTTGATACGAAATGTTGGATAAGTTACGCGCGCCCATTACACGCCATCATTAGCTCTAACGTAAAGGGTAGTGCGACATCTGCAACCAGAAGATGGGAGCAGCTTCCTTTGCTCAATGACGATGGCCTAGGAAGTGTACCCTAGCACCTCTTTCCAGACGAAAGGATCTTACCTAGGACCGACCTTTTAGCTACAGTACGATACAAGTTGGGAAAGAATATTGTTTCTGGTATCCATACATGAAGAAACACGCGACAGGTGGTAGGAATGTCATTTTGCAGTGTAACACGTCACATAAAGGGATCACTGTATTATCGCGTAATGCCATTTTAATAAAGTCCTGATCGCATTTGAATACATAAATGCTCCTGTATTATGAAAATATAGATTATGCGACTCAAAAGTAAGAAATTATCGAAGCTATTTAGCGAAGAATCTTATTAGAATGGCCCTGGTGTAATCTTTTCGCGATTTGTTTGAAATTGTGTATATTAATGCCGCTTTGATTGCGAGTACTCTTAACATTGTCGAGTTTGTCATCGTCTGTCTTGGCGAAACTTTCGGTCAAAGTAATTACGGCCATTAGCATTGGAAGCCTATGAAATTATGCTGCTCACTGGGTTTAGGAAAATTGGCAAACCCTATGGCCCACGGGGGATGTACAATGGGGAACTCGAGAGTGTTCTGTTGTAATGCTAGATTTATATATGTACAAATATATATATATATATATATATATATATATATATATATATATATATATATATATATATATATATATATATATATATATATATATATATATATATATATATATATATATATATATATATATATATATATATATATATATATATATATATATATATATATATACACTCAAATAGCTCCAATCATAAAGAAATTTTTAAAGACATAAATAGACCCTCAAGAAAAAATTCCAACTTTTAAAACGTTTCGGCACAAGCCTTCATCAGTTAATAACTGATGAAGGCTTGTGCCGAAACGTTTTAAAAGTTGGAATTTTTTCTTGAGGGTCTATATACATATATATATATATATATATATATATATAT
Source organism: Mastigias papua (assembly GCA_964019165.1). Lineage (NCBI taxonomy): Eukaryota > Metazoa > Cnidaria > Scyphozoa > Rhizostomeae > Mastigiidae > Mastigias > Mastigias papua. The sequence continues at coordinate 3,129,577 of OZ025275.1, read as the reverse complement.
ATATATATATATATATATATATATATATATATATATATATATATATATATATATATATATATATATATATATATATATATATATATATATATATATATATATATATATATATATATATATATATATATATATATATATATATATATATATATATATATATATATATATATATATATATATATATATATTTATATTTATATATATATATATATATTCATATTTATATTTATATATATATATATATTTATATTTATATATATATGTTGCATTTGGTATATTACTTTCTTACCTTAGGTTAAATATATGCAACATGAGTTGCCAAAATTTTTCCAAAAAGCCAAGGGACACCGATTTGAAATTTGATTTTACCTCAGTTGTTTAGGTCCATTTTTCTTGTGTACAGTGAACGTACAGCAACGCATTGTGCTCAAAGCAAGCGCTTAGGTGCTCCATCTTTAAAAATAGTGTGAATGTTTTGCCTCTCAGGAAATATTGCTATTGTGGGAGAGCGATTAATTTGGTTGGTCGGTTGTATTTGTTCCATCGGCACAAGTATCCAAATCTATGGAAAGCGGGGTTTCTGGCTGTTTGCATTATCAGACCCTTTGCACGTTACCTAATCTTCCTTATAATAATAAGACGAATTTTTATACAGGATATACACTTCAACGAGTTAAAACTGCTGTTATTAATGTGTGTCCTGTGTCCTATGCTTTAATGCTAATTCCTAAATATTACAGTTAAAAATGAATCCAATAAAAGTAAGAATACAGATGTAAAAAGAGCAGGTCTACCTAATTACATTCAAAGTTTCAGATAAAATTTTAGGATAAATGTCATCGAAAATGTTCTTTAAGTTGCTTTTCAAATTCCTTATTGTTCTCAATCTTACGAAGTTCCAGCGGTAGATCATTGTACACCTTCGCACCCATAAACATAAACGATGAGTGCGTTATCATTTGAACGAAGTAGAAGTATCTATTTGTGCATATTGCACAATCAATGGTATTTCCTCGGCTATAGTTTGTTGCAATACTTATGCTACAGAAGGGAATTGGTTTCAACATGCTATTTTCGCTCGCCCACTTCGTCAATCAATACCTGTTTATCATTGATTCAACAATATCACACACCTTTATCTTTCATGTTTTAAATGAAACCTCCTGAAAAGCAATGAAAAAATACCATATTGTCATAAGCTGTTCTGAGTTTTTCCCATCGATGACTCTCTTTTGCGATATTACGTAATTGAAATGAATAGTCAATGTTGGTCACGATTGCCTGGTCGATCATATCATTTTGTTTTTACGCTAATGATATCTTTCTGTAGCCACAGTTGCTGTTGTGTTTTTTGTTAGCAATTTTATTATCATATTTGTAGATTCAAGTGGATTTGGCTGGTATTGACCGCAATGCACTATTTTCTTATAGGTCTGGTTGCTCTGATGTATGATTATTTATATAGTATTCCTTGCTGGTATAAGTTGTTATGAACGAAACACATCCTTTCAGGAAACTTCGAATAGCACCTACGTGTATATTGATGCAATTGCAACAGGAGTCTTTTTCGTTTAACCTCGTTTTCATTTATTTGATCTTTAAGCAAGTCTCTCGCGCTGTTGGGTTTTTAGCATGTTCAAAACGACACACCCCAAGTGCAGCCATTATCATAGCATAGTAGAGCCAGTATAACAGCCAAATATATGAGAGCTCTGATCACGTCTATATTCTCCCAAACTAATTGACCAGTCATCATGCAAAATGGACCTAAATTTAGCTGTGGAGCGTATGTTTTGTCAGCGTGCTGCATGGTGATTGGCCAATTAGGTTGGGAGGAAATATACATGATCAGGACTCTCAAACATTTGACGGCTATGTTAGTAGAACTGCATTTTCTTTATTATTGCTTTTATGGGGCTGCTGCAGTGCTACAGAAATTCAGCATTTGCAGAGGCTTCAAAACAGGGCAGCCAGAATTGTTACAAATGGTGATATTGATGCTGCTATCAAACCTATTTTACAACGATAAGCATACAGCAGTTGAATAACGCGCAGACAACGATTGTAACTTACAAGTCTCTGAAAAATCTTGCCCACAATATCTATGAAATCTATTCAGCAAAAATTGTGCTTACACCTCGCAACACAAATACAGATGCTAGGTTACCGATGAAGTACACTACGGAAGGACAAAAGGCATTCTCCTTTCGTGGAGCCAAAATATGGAATAGCCTTGCTAATGAGACCAAATTGGCATCCTCATTAAGGAAATTCAGAAAACTCATTTGAAATTGGGGATAATGAGCAGAAGCTTTCTGTCTCGCTGTTTTTCCCTTGTTATATTATATGGTTTTAACTCTGTAAGTTAATACCTTGTTATAATATTTCCATAATTTTCATTTTGGGTGCTAGTATCTTAAATGGAGGGCCGGTGTTTCCGAAATAGTTCATTGCTTTCTGTGCTGGTGTCTCCGGACTTGATCGTAGTACGTGACAAAAAAAACCTTCCATCTGTTTTGCAGTATTTCCAAGGAAAGAACTTCTTTGCCTGTTTTTTATAGAGCTGTTTGTTGCTGATGATTGTAGGGTATTTGTATTCAATTTGACCGTCCTTAATGAACTAAAATGAAATGAGAATATCCTTACGAATGTACGACGCATTAGAAACGATATTTGGTATGAATATGGCTCTAGAGTGAATCTAGAGTCTTAGAGTAGTTGGGCACTTTTACAGTAATTTAGCAGGCTTGGTCATCAAATTAAGTGGTTCTGAAACCATTATCAATAGTGCAGATTTTCTGCAGTAAATTTGTGCTATAATTTACCGTTCACTTGAGGTCGTTTTTGTTCGTCTATATTGTTATCCAACTCATAGCACAACCTGCAACATTTATCTCTACTGGCAGTTTCCCTTCCTTTTCTCGTAATTCGTCGGAGTATACTTTACGTCTATATCGAGAAGCTACATGACCCCCGATTCAGAAAGAATATCGTAAACATCTGGCGCTGGCTGTAGGGTCGTTCTCCCGCTTGCTGAAGCTTTGTTTTCTCCATTACTATTAATGAAGTTTAAGTCTTTGCCAAAGGCGTAATCATAGTGTTGGTAACATATGGTCTCAGGTCTCTAACCAGTTTGAAATCCTATTATACCGAATACACTTGTCTCTTCTAGGCCATTGTTGCACAGCTCTGCCATTATGTACCCGACGGTGGTGTTTGCGTAGACAATTTTGCAAGACTTACAGAATTAGATGCACGTGCATATGCCAAAATTGGATTGGTAGTATTGCGAGGTTGCAATTATGTTTCAAAGTGGACTTTCTGTAAGTATACCTATTTTTAATTTTGATATTCAGTTCTCTATGTTTTGTAGTTGGCTTGGTAGGACGTTTGGAATCATAACGTTTGCGTTCGGGTGATAGGTACCTAACTATCTGCAAAAATTCGCGAATTTTTCTGTTTAGATTACGCTATAAGCGGCCTATTGCTAATTCTGCTTTTGTGGTATGAGGTTCTCATGTGAATGCTTTATTTTAAGAGAAAACTCTTGAAAGGTGGTGAAATTGCCTTAATCTAGTGTTTTCGTATAAGGAATAGAACACTTCATAAGATCGAAGTTCTTACAAGCAGTTTAAGTTGTGGCTGACAATAGTATATGAAAGGTACTACAAGCATGACTGTTGTAGGAACTATCGTAATATACATCATACTGCAATGATTGATAGTTTTTCTTCATGAAACTTGCGTTTTTACCGTTTACCACTTTGAGTCAGAGTACATATTCGTGTTTGTTGTTAATCTCAATTTTTACTATACTTATGAATGTATTTATCGCCAACATAACATATGGTATTTTTTTAGCAGCAATCTGTCGCTTTGCTTTTCGAAATGTAATACTGGGACTCTTTGCATAAGAAATAAAGGAAAATTTATCGTACAGCCTTTGCTCAAGAAGTTATTTATTAATTTCATAGAATTGACTGAGATATTTCGATGCTATTGTTCAATTGGCTGTACTGTTGCGAAGATTAATCTTCTACCCCGTACTCACATATGAATAGATTTGCACCATCACAGTTTTCGTTTTTGAATGTCTGTTCTTGGTTGCTTTATCTACTGTCTTCCATGTTAACATATTGCAAACTCTGAAATCAGAGGTGACCAACTATTGCCAACGGCTTCAACGTAATAGCTGTATTGTGAAAATAACAGTAAGCTGAAGATCTTTGTGGTTTTTAAGCCTGCAAGTTTTAGAACAAGTTGAGCATATTCGATAGTTAGAACTATTGTATTGTCAAAGCCTCCATCTGGAACTGCCCAACAGTTTCGTATTACTGCATGAAAATTAATCCTTTTGTAGAAATATACACTTGCATTGCTCTTGGCACTGTATCATAAAAAAGAAGACAGCGTTAGTACAATATGATATTGCACAGATAATAATATAGTATATTAGTACAACAGGACCGTCAATATGAGTGCGATGTATATTATATAATAGTCATAGTACTAGATGGAAAGCGCGGCTTTAATATTAACTATAGAACTAGTGCCAAGGGGATTTGAATAGTTCAATATCGGATCGCCATCATCTTGGTTTTTGTTATTAAGTATATATTTACGTCTTACTTCATGGAATCTTTTCATGGATTTTATGCAATAATTATTCCACCTATTTCAAGTGTCTTCTGGAAATGAATCTTGCAATCATCTTGGCACTAGTGATAAAGTTCGTGATCCCCAGTCGACTTGGCACAATTCATTCTTTTTTTATACGAACCAGATAATTTTTCCCAAGGTTCCATGTCCTTAGTTTTTTTTATCATTTTAGACTCGTATGTTTTTTAAATTCTTCTTTCTTCAAGAGTGATAGTTTACAACTCGTTGAGGAACTACATAAAGTATGAAGTTTGTAAGAAATTCTGCGGGAATACTTTTGAGAATAGAGCAACAAATGCTAGTAATGATTAACAGCCTCATCAGAATTTGTTTGCCAAAAGAATGTGGATAGTTGAGTGCTTGTGAAAATTCTCATCCGAAGCTGAACATGCTCTAGTGTTGTTCTTATTTTTTATAGACAAATTGAGCCTCAGTGCTCTTATACGGTATGCTCCTATCAAGATACTGCAGCCTTCCTAGGTGTAACGATAATTTTTTTCAAATGCATACCGTATGCAAATGGTAATCCGCAGAAGCATAACTTACTGCTAGATCGGATGCAAAAACCTGCCACACTGGGGCAAGAATGTTTTCTATCCGCCACATTGAACATGACAGCCTACCACAAAAGCGCATTATCCATAATAGCTATGACGAATCGGGCACAGCACATCAGGATGCGAGAACAGGTGCAGTGTAAAGGAAGCAGAGTAGAGATTGTGATATGATCGTTGCAATATTTTTTGCACTTCATTTATAGAAAACCACTGTTTCACGTCTGTTTGTTGCATGAGCCTCTAGATAAGATTCAAAGTCATATTGGCCGTGGTAGTTTTAAATTTTTTGCGTCAATGAGAAGGAAATTGGATTGAAGTCGAAATAGATTCTGCTATTCATTATGCAATGGATGTCACATCAAAATATGAAGTTGTTTTTGGTTCTTCTCTTTGAGAAATCACTGTTAATCACTATTAATGATCGTGATTGAACAGAATTTCTGCTATCGTTCAGTTTTGTTGTACTGTTTCATATCTCCCTCAAATTTTACACTATCATGGTATGTTCCAGGAGCACTTGGAATTGATATTACTTGGATATGTTTAAATGTTCGATTTTTTAGGACCTTACGGTTGAAATTCGATAGCTTGAAATCTCGTGAGAAATCGAAATTTATTCGAGTCATCGTGAAGTATCTCTGTGGGAAGCGTAAACTGTTGATTGTGTATGAGGTAGACCTTCTAGGAAACTTTGGTGAATGCCTGTTCATATGGGCCAGCTTACCGAGCAAGCTCACTTGGCGAGATGAATTTCAGATTCTATTCATCTGAGAGAATTCTAGCCCGCATAGCGAGGTAGATATCACGTGAGAAATATCGATTTCCTATTTTTGACCATTCTGACATGATGTTACCAGCCCGGTAGGTGTGCTGGTGTGTTCATATGAGAGAATTTTCAGCACACTTACCGAGATCTCGGCAGTGTTCATTTGAAATGTAACTTTGCGGTCCAGCCCGCCGTCTCGTATAAACAGAAAACGTATATTGTATGGGAAATGAAGATTGGGCGGCATCTTGCTAAGTGAGCTGGCTCGGCAAGCGGGCTTATATGAACAAGCCCTTAGATATCTAAGTTTTATTTGTTCAAGAAATATTTGGAAAACTGAACGAAGAAGCACAAACTGCTGCTAGTAATAATTGTTCTCGTGACTCGCACAAGACTACTTCTCTAAGTTTTTTCGGAAAAATATCTTAGCAGAAAATTTATGAAATACAGAGAAACTACAGTTGTATGTGACGCAGACATACATTTTTTGGAAATTTTAATTTCATATTGCAACCTGGGAGACATGAATTGAAAGTTAGACTTGCGGAACGTTTCTCATTTCGACCAGCGCAGATTCCCATTAATTGCTAGTATCATTTCTTGTTGCGTCTAGTCGACGCCCATTTTTTAGCAAAGGCCGCTGGTTGCCTGTTTCCATAGTTGAAACATACAATTCGATCTTCTAGCCGTACATGCTAACAGTTTCCTTTGAGAGAATCTTTCTTCTGGATGTTTTGCTCTCTGAACTACAAGCGCATATGAAACATCATAAAGTTATTAATGGGGATTACAATGCGGCAGCACAGAATCCTTTTTCTTTCTAAGTAGACATCAAAAATTATAACCTTGAATTAAAATTTTGCAGCACTGTAATTAAACAGACATCAAATACTGGTTCGTGCAATTATATCTTGATATATTTCGGCCATATCCTCTCGCTATCTGCCAACTGTTTTGCAGGTTTAAGTCCTTAATTACTGAGAACTAGATCGCTAATTTTTTGGGATTATATGATAAAAACAAATATGGCCGATGGGTTTAAGCGTTGGCATTAATGTTGATTGCCATGAACCTATAGTTCTGAAAACAGGACGAGCCCATCATATGAGTGCATCCTTTGAGTTAAATGTTTACGTATCTGTTACTTGTGGCGTTTGGACTAGTGGTATCTGGACACGTCATAACCTGATGACTGGATTTGCAAAGGTATGATAGAAAACTCATAGCTGACAAGCGCACTACATGAAAATTATAGGCCTGGTGCCTATATGGCAATTAGAAGATGATGCATTGGGCCAGCAGGCATGTGAAAGTCCAATCATTTGAAAGCAGTAGATCCACCTAGACTATTGTGAGGTCTTTCTGCTTAGGATCTAAACCAATCGTTCACTTCTAGAATCACCCGAACGCATCTTTTGAAGCCTTAGTTAATGGAGTTCAGATTTAGTGCTGCTATATCGCAGTTGCGATTGCGATGATATCCGCCTTCACTGTCGATTCCTACTATTTTAAGATCACAAATGAGGCTAGTATCAAAAGCGTGTTTGCTAGCTGAACTTTCCTGACTATCATTTTTCATGTTGACGTTTTCTCCTGTAAAACCTCTTGCTCACATGCAGGGCTTTCTTGACTTTAAACAACAAACGAGAAACGTAAATCGAAATTCTATCATTCTGGTATGCAGTCTGTTGGTAGCAACTACACAATTTTAATATTGCTTGAAAAAGCGTGATCATGCTTTGGACATATGGAAAGCCTCCTTTCGTCCGACACTCGTCAGAGTATCAAACGTCGGATAACGACCGAAATTTGAACCGAAATATATATCCAGATGTGGATAGATTCATGTGGTATGATGAATACTTCGTCCGGTTGGCCATTCTGGTATACTGTAACATCTGTATTCTCTTGGAAGTGTTTAATTATAAGAGCCACAATCGTTTTCTAGGTAAAAATGACCCCACTCTGTTTTCTGCTATGCATCTTCATGGCACTGATTCAATCTACAACTGCTGACAAGTACAAAATAGGTAAGTTGATCATACTTTACTATGATAGATAGCATAACTGCCAGATGTATGAGAGTTCTGATCAGGTCTATTTTCTCACAACCTAAATGACCAAGCATCATGCAGGATTTTGACCACACATGCGTTCCACAGCTAAATGCACTTTTTGTATTCAAATGCTTAAACGGAACAGGTCCAAATGTCTTCAAAAACTTTTTCAGCAAACTGGACCACGCATATACAATAAGACGAAACTGTGCTGACTTATGGAAACCAAAAGTTAGAATAGAAAGTGGAAAAAGAGGAAACTACTACAGCGGAACAAAGATCTTCAACACTCTGCCAGTGCAGATAGAAACTGAAAAATACTACATTCATTTTAAGAGTGCAGTAGAGGAACATTTTAAAGGTTAAAATGTAGAAAGCACCATATACACACTTTGATAGTACTTTATCTCTTTTTAGTTTAAGTTTTTACACTTTATTTTCTACAGGACTTCTTTTGATAGTAGCTATATTTTAGCTGATTGAATTACCCTGTCAAAAATATAGTATTATTAAATTTAGGGCCATTTTGCAGGATGAACGGTCAATTAGGTTAGGAGAAAATAAACCTCATCAGAGCTCTCCAATATTTGGGCGGCTATGCATAGATATTCAAGCTGTTTATAAATCTGCTGTCAGCATGGAAGGCCTTGGTTTTAGTAGAAATTGCACTCCACGTGCGAGGGAGCATCGAGTTGGTAAGACACTGGATCCTGAAAACGTCACGACTCCGCAGCTGTGAACAGGAGGAGGATTTTGTTTTCTATGCCATGGTTTGGTAGTTTTATGAACAATTCAATTTGAGCAGAGTTTTCAGTTAATATGACATTTACTGAAAAAGACACAACCTTTCTTTGTTCTAATCTAGAGCTTAGTGTCAGGTTCGAGATTGCTGTAAATAGTGCTTTAGAGCGAAATCACTTCATTTAAGTAATTTCAGTTTAAGCATCGTGTTTAACTGTCATTGTTGGCTCTCTATCCTATACGAGAGAATGTGTATGCAGTACTTCTATTGCCGTGAGCTTCTAATTGATAAAGATATAAACAAGAGTTAGAAAATGAAGAATTGATAGCCAGAGGAAGGTTAAATCTTGTCTGGACTCTTGAGAGGATACTTGTGAAAAGTTGATGGGAAACCATGTTCCTCTCAATTTTTTCATCCTTGCATCTTACACGCACCGGCATCCCCCCTAGAACAATGGTGTTTTGTCTATGAGACATTTGAAGTTGCTGTGCAAGTGAAAATTTTCCATTGCAACATTTACGTCTTCCAAAACCAGCATTGCTTAGGGATGGAAGGGCTTAAAATTAAGTGCAGAATCAAAAGGTCTAGGAAAGTCCGGACTTTTGGCAAGCATTTAGTCAATGTCTCTTGCATATAGGTAAACTCGATTATATATTTTGCATTAGTTAATTTTACAAGTTCCAGAAATATCATTCTTGGTGGAGATGTTCATAGCTTTATGGCTATTGTAGCAAATTACGACTTTGGTTTTGAGGAGAGGAAAGTCACGCCTCCTTCATTCCGTAAATTGTTTCTTATTCTGATAGCATTCTGTCGTGTTTCTATCATGATGCACCCACTAGAAATCTTTACGGCTACCAGATGTTCAGGTTCATTTCGGAAATGGACAGACTTTTTCTCTCGTCCCCAGTTAATTGAGGATCAGAATCATAAATTTCTAAGGCCTAATGGCTGCAAGAACTGTGCATTTCCCAGATGTAGCTCTCGTTTCTCAGATTAACGAGCTTTCCTGAGAGCTTCTTCGAAATTCTCCAAGTGATTAGTCTCACATTTTGAAAATCGCCGAAGCAACTTTGCCGTATTTTCTTGTAATCTAGCTATAGCACTTCGCATTTCTTCTGAATGAATACCGTTAGATGTTAAAAATTTATGAGCGTGCTTATTTTATGTATTGTTTAGCGTGCTAAAGGCGTAAACTATTGTATACAATATGCTCGTCGCAGAACCAACCATCATGAAATGTTTGTCAATTTCGTATTCAATATTTACACCAAACTTAGGCATGTGTAAGGAGATATAACTCTTTATGTTTAGAATATGAATATGGGATACATATGTTACACATATATGACTTGTATCTAACAGGAGCGCCTTCCTTATTTCAGCCAAAATTTCACTGCTAATTTCATTAAATTTCATTTTACTTATATTTCTACTCGTAATTCCTGTGGCCAACGTACCGTACTTATCCTTTTTCCATGATTCAGCAATAAAACTATATATGTAAGTTAATAGTCTATTGCTACCGAATTATTTCGTTTCACCTTCTGGTCGTTATCCGACACGTTTCATGCTTTGTAAAGGGTCGGACAAAGTGCTCTCATTACGATAAAGAATGTCCGCGCCCTCCCGCTCTCCCACTCTCCCGCTCTCCCGCTCTCCCGCTCTCCCGCTCTCCCGCTCTCCCGCTTCTTTTCCATGAGTACATGTTTAGAACTTTACTATTTTTTTCATTCGTGGCTCAAAAATGAGTTTTTAGGGCATTTTTGAATATGATTATTATTGATTGAGCATCTCTGAAGCGTGTCGGAATACTGTACAATGATCCTGTGTAAAAGAACTCTTGCTTTAATTAGATATCTAGTTTTTAGATTCAGAACCTTGCTGCAATCTTTTGAATTTTTTCCTTGGCAGTTATGAATCTATTATTAAGGTAGAGAAGAAGCTATCAAGGCTTGTTGTTTCTACTTCCGTCGCTACAGTATCATAGTCCCCCCCCCCCTCTTAAGCACTTCTTAGTCACTGTAGTGAATGCTTCGCGAGGCGGATTCTATTTTAGTTTTTACTTCGTTTAGCTTTAATTCGTCTTTGAGTAAATTTTAATTTTGTTTCGTCCTAGTAATTCTTGAGAGTAAAGAGCATCGTGGTTTCGAGGAAGGATTTGACATAGCTCTTCGTAACAGCCTCGATTACGTAAACAATCGTGTTTTGGGAGACACTTTCATAGAACTGGTTGTTCAGAGTCTTGTTGTTGATTCTCAAGGAATATTTGGCAATGGTAAGTTACACAGTTTGTTACGGTCGTAGTGTCTATGAATTTCAATGCTTCTATAGGCCTCCATCACTATTAGCTAGAAGATGCAGGTATTATTTACCTACTATCTCCCAGATACATTCGTGTTATTATATTATATTATATTATATTAAATTATATTATATTATATTATATTATATTTTATTAAATTATATTATATCATATTATATTACATTATATTATATTATATTATGTTATATTATAATCTGTATACAGTATATATCTATATACAGTATATGTTTGTATACAGTATATATCTATATACAGTATATATGTATGTATATATATATATATATATATATATATATATATATATATATATATATATATATATATATATAGAGTCAAAAATATAATTTACTTAATATATAGACGTTTCGGTAAATAACTTCATCAGTACTCTGAATACTGAGTACTGATGAAGATATTTATCGAAACGTCTACATTTAAGTAAAGTACTTTTTTGACTTTGTTTGTTATTTATATATTGTGCGGATGCGGCTCTGACTCTGTATGTTGGTTTGTATCAGTATGTAGCACTTACATTAAGCATGGTTATAAATTTCCTGGTATACAGTTGTCTTGCATTTCTCCTCTCAGTATGTTTTGCTTGTTCTATGGAATGATGTACTTATTTTAATTTGACCATTCATTGTGCCATTTTTCCGCTAAGTAAAGCTGGCTGAATGGTTAAATTTTTTTCCAATTCTCAACACTTTCGATTTATATATCTTTAGAATGGCCTAGTCTGTTGGATACGTCTCTCTTTAGACTTAGCACAGTCTTAAGTAATGAACTGTAATTGTCATAATACAATGAAAGATGTACATGCCTGGCTGTTCTTTTGGTAATACAGTACCTGCAATGTTGTTCGTCGCTGTTCTCACTATTCCCGGATATTTTCATTATACAATGGAATCTTTACGTATCAAATAAAAATTGATTTCGTTGTCGCCGTGATTTTACACCTGAATATGAATATGAAGGAAAGACGCCATTCTTGCCGAGTGACTTCATTCTTATTGTCTCTGAGGTGTTTGGCTCGCATGAAGTTCGTTATAGGCACACATTTGGAATCATCTTGGATCATCTGGAATCATTTGAGTCAGTTTGGGTTGCCGTCATTTGTCCATATTGTAGTATATATAACGTATTGCCTGTTGTATATACCGCCCTTTGATAAATTCCGCCTTCTGCTATACGCCGTTCTTAAAGTTGGTTTTTGTAATTAACGCTGTTTATTAGAGGCATTACATTACTTAGATTGCTTATAGTTGGGTTTTGTAATTAACGCCGTTTATTAGAGGCATTGCATTACTTTGATTGACTACCCAAAATCCCCATTTGGTCTTCTAGATTTCCTGCATAATTCTAAGAACAAGGATATCCTCAAGGAAGCATCAGTCTTCTTACTGCCGCATTACATCAGCCAAGTCTGTATTCTTGGGGATATGCTTCGAGTTCCTATGGTCACCTTGAGCTATGAGCCAAATTTGTTCTGCAGTAACATGTTCAGTATGAGGCCAGACCCGCTCATAATGAATCAGGCCTTGGTTACAATGGTAAGAGAACTGAGGCCAAGAGTTGTTGCTGTTGTAACAGAAGGTAATCGACTGGTTTTTTGTTGAGCTTCTATCCATATTCCATATCAGGTGCACTACTAGGAATTCTCAAGAACGGGGGCCTAGTCGACAAAGAAAAGCACACTAAGCATGTTTAAAGATGTTGTTTGGAATTGTAGTTTTCAAATTTAGAAACGGAAGAACTATTGCAGCAATTTTCATGAATTCTTTAATTTCACTGTAAACAGATCCATTGAATTTGCATTACATGCAGATCAATACATCACAATGTGCTGTTTAGGCTTTGATGGGCATTAAATTTTCTTATCCAATTGCAATAGCGTAACTTCTAATAGTAAAAAGAGCCCACTATCAAAGAGCAGTAGCTGAAGGCAAGATATACTTTTCATAGAAATATCATTTCAGTTGGTGGCGCTTCATAATATTAGCTATAATTAGAAGCGAACTCGTTTACGCCGGTTACGTGCATTTGCTATCAAAACAAAGTTGTACATTAGCGTTCGAAGACCTAGAGCCCTTGCCCATCTCCGCTACATGTTCTGGATTTTTGATATGCAAGCTGCGAAAAAAGTGTTCAAAGGATCATGGGAAGATGACGTTATGGGTCTCTGCGAAGGAGCACGTAGATTTGCCTAAGTTATAATGAGTATGATCTATATGATGGTGATTTACCAAAGGTTGACAACTTTTGCACAAGGCATCATTATGTATTGATGTGCTGATGCTGATGCTGATGGTAGTTAAAGAGTTTGAAATTTTTGAGTTTACCTTTTGATTTTATTATACTTAGGAAATTTTAGTTGGGTGCAGCTTTTGGATATTTCACATATACTAATGAAGATGCAACTAGAAATGTTTAAAAAATATACGGGAATTTTTTCATGATATTTGTTTATTATTTTAATAATTTCTTAGCATTTGCACCTTTTGATAGGTTAGATAAATATATGATATGCGAAGATGCTTATTTGCTTCGCATCTTTTAAGTTTTACCTATAAGTTTTGCTCTTCATTTCTCTCCATTAAAGTTGGTTTTGGTGAATTTGCCACGTCGATAATGAGCCGCGACCAGCATTTGAATGACTTCAGCTTCCAAGCAATCGCAAGCGTAAACTTCTCTCGTGAGTCATCGTTACAAGCTGCACTGAAAGACTTGAAGGAATCAGGGGCGTTGACAGTCTTACTTATGATGCAGCAAGAAAATGCCTACAAATTACTGAAGATGGTATGTGTTGCATAGTATTATGCATTGCCACGCATAAGAACAAACTGTAAAGTGCATTTTAACCTGGTCTCGTTGCGTATCATACATATTAATGTTGACTGGATTCAGATGAGATTCTTTCATGAGATATTACTAGCTAAACTAGCCCAATCGATTTATGGCACCAACAGACAATGTTGATTATGTGAACTCTTTTTCCACTTTTAAGCCCCCGTATGGATACACGTTTTACTGGATAAGTATTACTTGTGTCTTTACAGCTCCGATCTTCTCACCTTGCCATTTCTCTATTCTTCATTCTTCAAGTTTTACTTCCACCAGGCCTTGTTATTAATGTTTGCTCTTTTAGAGGGTTGAACAAAGAAACAATTGCAGAAATGTATGCACACCATGAAAATTAGAGTTACCCTTCCATATCAAACTTTCTGTTCTTCCTTTACCATTTTGGTGGTGAACTATCGTATTTCATTTGCAGGCATCTTCTCAAAACATTGTAGCTACACGGAACCTGAAGTGGGTGATTCCCTTCTTGGTAAGGATAGGTGTTACCTTCTCGAAGGCATCACCAAATTATTGTGTGTATTCTAGTAATTTTCTGAATATGTCCATGTGCTCACTTAGCCGTTTCGTTATTCACTCGTTCAGTTGACCGTTTGTTTGCTAACGAGTTTCTTCATTTGTTCGTTCATTTGTTAGTTTATTCGTTCATTTATTTTTTGTGCCACATTGGTTTTTTCGTTCTTTCTCTTATTTGATTCTTCCTTCGTTCCTTTGTTTTTTGTACGTTATTTATTCGCCCCTCCGTTCATTTGTTTGTTCTTTCGTTCTTTTTCTGTACATCATTTGCCTCTTCATTTATACATGTGCATTTTCGTTTGATGTACGTCACTTGTTTGTCCGTCCATTCTGTGCTTTATTTGTTTGTTTATTTGTCTGCTTGTTATACATGACTCGTTATGCATCGGTATCGTTGTTTTGACAGGATACGCCAAATAAAGCTGCGCTGAAAGAATTTGAAGGATTCATGACCCTCGCTATTCCAAATGATGCTGACAGATATAGCAAATTGAAAGATTTTATCTCAGTACAGCTAGCCAAGGATGCAAACAACCAAGTAAGTTATAATCTTAAGTTATCCATATTGCTTGACTCTAACTACAGCCTATTGATTTGAGAGGGAGTGTTCTGCAATATATTATTTGCTAGTGTTGCTCACTTCAAAGGACTTGATGTGCAATATCCTATACTCATTCAGCTTACCTAGTCAGTTTGATTTGTCGTTGCAGAACTTGAATCCTTTGCTGCATGATGCTTTGACTGCGATAGCCGAAGGCTACAAGGCATTTCTACGAGAAAAATGTCCTGAAATAAGCTTGGAATCAGCGAGATTTTGCCCCGTGCGAAAGCGGCCGCAGTGTAAAGAACTAAAAGATCATTTATCGGAGGTATAATTTTGGCACTCTGTTATGAATCATACATTATATAATATTTATTACATATTGATGACATATTATTACATAAACAGTGCAGAAACAACAATGTGGAGCACTATCATTAGATAGAGAAGCTTGTATTGGCTGGGACACCTGATGAGACTTGATAAACAGACACCTCCTGCTAAGCTAGCTCTATACGAAACTTTGTTACCTGTGCAAAGAAAGAGAGATAGCCCGAAGCTAACTGTGACAAAAACTATAGAAAGAAATCTTGCGTCAAGGACATTATGGTGGTTAGGCATTCTGAAGTTAGTATTTCCTTAGTGTTGCGTTGCTGCTCAGTGGGTTATCTGTTTTGCTCCATAGCAAAACGGTAGAGAAGCTCCTCTTTCGCTTTAGAGATGCGAAAGTTATTAACAACCGTCCTTACTTAAGATCTCATATTTTTTGTAGTTTGTCTATCTTGGTATCAGTCAGTACCTTGCTATTCTCTCCCAACTTTAGGTACTATTTCGAGGTGTGACTGGTGACTTCAAATTTACTAAATCACAATACAGGAATATAACATTACTTGATGCAAATGAGATTACAAGAGGAAATAGGTATAAGGTAAGTGTATCATGAGAATAACGTATACTATTTGTGATTGCAATGGCATTTATCGTGTGATGTTATGATGATACGATGCGATGCGATGCGATACGATACGATACGATACGATGCGATGCGA
The DNA here is from genome assembly GCA_964019165.1 of Mastigias papua. Classification (NCBI taxonomy): domain Eukaryota; kingdom Metazoa; phylum Cnidaria; class Scyphozoa; order Rhizostomeae; family Mastigiidae; genus Mastigias; species Mastigias papua. The sequence goes on along the minus strand of OZ025275.1, from coordinate 3,113,508 downwards.
TGCGATGCGATACGATACGATACAATATGATATGATATGATGTGATATGATATGATATTATATTATATGGTATTATATGGTATTATATTGTATTATATGATGATATGATACAGTAGGATATGATATGGTATGATGTGATATGATGTAATATGGTATATGATATATATAATATGATATGGTATACTTGATATATGATGTATGATATATGGCATTTGATATATGATATGATGTGCATATCATAATATATTTAGAAATATTATGTATTCAATTATATTATATTATATTATATTATATTATATTATATTATATTATATTATATCATATTATATTATATTATATTATATTATATTATATTATATTATATTATATTATATTATATTAATATATTATATTATATTATATTATATTATATTATGTATATTATATTATATTATATTATATTATATTATATTATATTATATTATATTATATTATATTATATTATATTATAATATAATATATTTCATTATATTATGCTATATTTTATAGTATTATGTTATGTTATATTATGTTATATTATACTATTTTATATTATATTGTTATATTATGCTATATTATATTATATTATATCATAATATATTATATTTTACTAAATGGTATAGTATGAATATGATATATGATATTAATATATATTATTAATTGGTTATAGACGAATCTACTCTTCGGATTATTGCATTCGTGGTACTCAATATACTTAATTAACCATATTTTCGATACGTTATTTCATTCTGTATTAAATACAATAAGTGCATTTAGTATTTTCAATTTGATGTGCGGATAGTTTCTCTCTAAAATGTAACCAAATACAGGCACAGGTTACAAGCAAGTGTTAATCGATTCATAATTTTCTATTTAGATAGGCACATGGTCAGTTCAATGCGAGGCATTCAAATGGAATGAGGATTCAACTTTTAAGAATAAGCGAGGGAGAACATACTCTTGCCAGAAAGAAGAACCAAAGGGTTGTTCCATTGCGTCGCAGTCTTATCAACCGAAGCGAAGGGATTTGAAGGTCGTTGCAAAAGTGGTACGTTTTCGCAAGTTGTTGTTAGGCCAGCCCAGATCTCTCGTGCGGTGTGATTTGTATTTGTATTATATCTGAGCAATGACTCGTTTTCATATCCCCGCCCAAATTTCTCTTATCAAACTCACAGCAAAGCATAAGGATTAGGCAGAAAGGGTACCCACTGCCGTTTGGCTGGCGCTTTTTTGGGGCCAATGCATTTGTATGCGGAGCATGCAATAGAGGCCAGGTACTAACTACCCTTTCTACAGTCGTTCATTGAGTCTATGACTGTTGCTTGGAAATGACGTTAAGCAGAATTTTATCATTTTCCATGGATTCGTGCAGAAAATTTTGCGGTACTATTAAGCATCAAAGATGCCTTGGAGAGTTGTTCTTCTGCCAAATCAATAGTCTGTCGCAGAATCATAGTTCAGCATCGTAATTTGACGAGAATAGTCACGACTTTAAATGACTGACAGGCGAGATTACAATCATTCACGCAATGGGAAGAGTTAATGTACAATTGTTAACACTTGGGCCACAACTTGTATTTGAAATGTTATTCAAGCTCTCTTATTTACTATTCTGCTGTAAGTTTGCAGTAAAAGTTACGTCTGTTTATGTATACTATTAAGCTTTGTAAGTCACCATACAGAATTATTTGACGTAAGGAGATCTCGGAATTACTGCCTTATTCAAACTTATTTACTAACTTAAAGGGAAGTTAATTCTGTAAAAGCTCTTGGGTACTTAGCTGGGAGCTGAGCAGCGTGGTGATAAGGTTGAATTTGTTATAGGGATATATATTCCGACAAATCTTTCGAAAAATCCAGAAGCTTTCTCGATTAATGATTTACCTAGCTTTCTCAGCATGACCCCTTATTATTCCTTGCATACTGTTATTTACAGGAGGAACCATTCCTATTCTACGATCCCCATTTAAAGACTGAAAACCCAAATGATCAGTTCACTGGGTTTTGCAAAGATCTTCTGGATAAATTAGCAAAGGATTTAGATTTCCGATACGATCTGTATCTTGCTCCTGATAAACAATACGGCAAGAGGAAGGACAACACTTCTTGGACGGGAATGGTTGGACAGCTCATCATGAAGGTTCGTGAGCTGCAACTAAATTTAGTTGTTATATTGTCAAGACATCCTCGTTCTTCATCTTATCGGTTATAAGCAAATGAACTGGAGAGGAGGCTACTCAAGTAGACTTCTGCCAAATTTGGCTTTATTGTCAGTATTTCAATGTATTTTCAAATGTATTAATCTGGGTGGATCATCGAAAGGAAATGCTGTACGTATAAGCAGGGTTATTGTCATTCCCTCCTTAAAAACGCTAATGAGGAGCCACAGTTTGGACCAAATTTTGAGGCAGGTTATCAGCTAATCAGAATATTTCGGTTCAATCTTCTTCCTTCTACACCTTAATATTTACCTTCACATATGAAGGGAAGATAGGGCATTGGAAGATCATCTTTGACTCCTCTACCTTCTACACTCTAATCCTTTGCCTTGATTAGAAATGCAAAGAAGATAGAGCACTGACGGACTGTTTTTGAGAGTATCAAAAAAGAGAGTTTCTTTTAAATTACGTGTATCCATGTATGATTGCTTTGTTTCTCGTCTAATTGCATACAATTTTTTTTTAATGATTTTGAACTGGAGGTATAACCAATTACTGAATTATAAGCAATATACTGTTCTAAAATTGTCCTCTATTGTTCAAATTTAAGCATAGTATTGTAAATAAGGATATGAGACATCTGCTAACGTTGCAGGAAGCGGACCTAGCCATTGGTGCCTTGACTGTGACATCGGCCCGTGAAAGTGTGATCGATTTTACAAGCTCTTTCATGGATTTTACGATGGGAGTATTGATGAAAAAGCCTCGACTCCAAGAACGTGGCTACTTCAAGTGCTTCAAGCCATTCACTTTTGGAATGTGGATATCAATCGTTGTTGCGGTAGGACTCTTTGCCTTTACAATATTGTAACATCGTGGTAGTCTGAAGACACCCAGAACTTTATTTCAAATTGCAACGGAGGAAGATATCCCCTTGCCCTTTGCCCCTCACAGCTCAACACTCAAGTGTTACCATTGATGTTCTTATTCTGTTTATATTACTAACAAAATATCTGTAATGGCCACAGGGTTGACCTGTAAATCCATGCTCCCTACGATATCGTGTTGTAGTTATTTGTTTGTACAAACTTTTGCGAATGGATAAAATACCGTAGCATCAAGACACTTGTAGCCACAGACTAGGGCTATAGAAGAAAGGGACTCTCGAGGGGCTGAGCCTGTATAAATCAGGATGAAAGCCTGCTGCCCTTTCATTGCCACTCTTCATTTACATTCCCATTCTTCATTTACACTGCCATTCTTCATGTATATTGCCACTTTTTATTTACATTCCCATTCTTCATTTACACTGCCATTCTTCATATATATTGCCACTCTTCATTTACATTCCCATTCTTCATTTACACTGCCATTCTTCATGTATATTGCCACTCTTCATTTACATTCCCATTCTTCATTTACACTGCCATTCTTCATATATATTGCCACTCTTCATTTACATTCCCATTCTTCATTTACACTGCCATTCTTCATGTATATTGCCACTTTTTATTTACATTCCCATTCTTCATTTACACTGCCAGGCTTCATTTATATTGCCGCGCTTCATTTATATTCCCACTCTTTATTACATCCCCACTCTTCATTTGCATTCCCACTCTTCATTTACGCTGCCAATTTTCATTTCAAACCTTTCAAATCTTCTCTGGCAAATATTTGGTTGCAAAATAATTTAACTTGTAGCTGTGTGTTTTGATTTATTCATTATATTTGTGCTTATTATCTCTGGGTAGACAGGATAGTTTGCTCCCAAGGGTATGGTCCTGTATTAAAATAGTATTGGGTGTATGTATAGCATATCTGTAATGACGTTTTGTAAAATTTTAGTGGAATAAAATTCATACAACTTTACTGCACCAGTTTGCCATAGAGCAATGGTGCCTCTAACAGTTCTCGAAAACTTTGCTGGTTGTGATCTCATCAATGTTTTGTTTTGCGATGTCTTTCACACATGAAAGAACTTTCTGGTACAAAATCGTACTCTACGTCACTGCCACAGGCCTGTCACATGCAGGAAATTGTTTTCAATAAAGGAAGAAGTTGTAGCATACAATACACATTGAATGAATTTTCATCATACATAAACCTTGTCCAAAATTTGCTCTAGGCCAAGGCCTCGGGACGCATATTTGGGCTGTTTGTTCTTCCTCTAAAGTAAAGAACATGCCTAGTTTCTTTTTTCAGTGATCAATTAGAGATTATTGTAGCAGTAACTATTAGTTTGTGTTCTTTGCGCATGCGCTTTGATACTCGTGCTCTTTCTTGCCTGCATTTAAAACAGTCTCTCCCCTATACTGTGCGACAATTGTTCACTGATGTTCTGAAGGATTCTTGATTGGGAGGATGCAGCAGAAGACATCTACGAATAGATTTGACAAAGCACCCTGGTTATTGCAAGGCACTATAATTATCGACAAGCCATAATTGTTATTGCAAATTTTATGACACAAGTATTTGAGGAGAAAGATGTGCCATATAGCTTTCGTAAAAACAGCAGCTTTGCCTTGCCTAAAACTAAGACACCTTTTTATGGCATAGGCACCATGAGATATATTGGAAAAAAATTATGGCTGGCACTGCCAACAGAAATCAAAGAGTCCCAACCACTAGAGATTTTCAAACAAAAAATTAAATTAATTAGAAACTTTGATTGCAGCTCTTTATCATCTATTTTCTAGACACTGGTTGTCGCCCTTATGATGTTCGTTATCGAGAGATTCAGTCCGATGGGATACCGGAAACTTGCAAAGTCCAGTCCGGATTATAGTGGAAATGAATTCAGTGTTGTTAACTCTCTTTGGTTTGTAGTAGCATCGTTACTGCAACAAGGCCCTGACCAAACACCAAGAAGCATTGCTGGCAGGACTCTCTCGACCTCGTTTTGGTTCTTTGTTACTATAGTCATGGCTGCATACATTTCATCATTGGCAGCGTATTTTATATGTAAGTATGCGTCATTTTTACAAGAACCCGACAATTCTTTCCTGGACTCAATGTTCATACTCTTTGATTGTTTTAGATTCAAATGTTATTGAAATTGTTCTTATTTCAACAATGTTTTTTGCAAATAATTGAGAAACTGCAATCAGTACACGGTTTGTAAGACATTCGACCGGGCTGCTGCGTTTGAAAATGAAGCAACGAGTACTAATGTTAACTGACAAAATCATCAGAATTTGCTGTGACTAGGTGAGCGCTTATCTGAAAGCTCTCATCTGATGGTAAAAATGTTTCAACAGTATTCTTTTTCTAGCATATCGAGCTTCCATGTTCATACAGAAAAGAGTATATCCGCAGTCTCTTCCCATCTGGACTGCTTCTTCTCCTACATGAGAAACATTGCACCCTTTTATAAGCATGTTTTTATGACCCAGAGCTGACCGAAACGTTATTACCCTTTTCATGATTTCAGTACTAAAACTTTATCAACATTTTTCTTTGCAAGAATAGCTGAGTTTGCATAACACTAGACTGTTACTCAGGTAGTCAGGCATTAGAAATCTGTCCAAATTAATTAAAATCGACACTTAATTAATTAAAGACAGTTATACCTGTTACTTTAATAGATAGTTTTTAGACTTGCAAATTCATTCTTAACTTACTTGAAAATAATGTTCCCAAATCTGCATCGCTAGCATTGTGTTTGATTATAGATTTAAAGATTTCATTTTACCGTGCAATTCACTTATAGCCGCCAAACCAGACTCAACTGTGAGCAATTTGGAAGATGTTGTCAATGATGGTAGATTACTATTTAGTGCGTTAAAAGGGGGAGCAGTGTCAACGTTACTCGAAAAATCAAGCAGCCCCTTTCACCGCAAAATGTATAAAAAGATAATGAGCTCCGGAGGCTTTCATGATTCAATAGATACTGCAGTGAAGAGCGTCAGGGACGTAGATTTGGCATTTATTGGCGATCAGCCGATCTTGGAATATGTAGACTCAAAACAGCCGTGCGACACAATGATTTTGAAACACGTGCTGCAAATGCAAAGCTATGCTTTTGGTTTACCAATGAGATCAGAATGGACCAACTGCTTATCCGTCCATATGCTGCTTGTAAGTGCGATCTATTATTACACGTGCTTTTTACAACCAATCAGACTTCTTGTTGTTTAGCAGAGTTGAAGAAATCGTCCCAGAAATTATTTTGGTAATTATTTTTCTCACTTCTATGGCTTTTTATTTACCTTACATAGTTTCTTTCCTTCAAATACCAATTATATCCCTTTGCTCTCTATGTATAGTGTTCCCTTACAAACCAACATCTTCAATTTTTCGGACCCTAGGCCTACTCTTCGCATCTATGCACACCATGCTTTTGGGACCCTAGCCACAGTCACCAGTACCTATAAAATCAACGTATTAGTTACTCATTTTTCTCAGAAACAGTCCTAAGGACTTTTCTGACCTTTCGCATGAAGCTGCGGATTGTTTGTTTATAATTTTCAATTCTGCCCGTCAAATTGTTTAGCAATTATTTAAAATGTCCGCGTTTTTAGGGCCGATTGTCTAAATTTACGAATTTTTATCACAAAAGTGTGTAGTAGGCATATGAAGGGGAAGTAACTAGTACAGAAGTTAAGCTAACAGCTTCATCAATGCAATTATTAATTATTAATTAACCTAGTAAGTATTCAACAAAACTTGTCAAACCATCACCCAAGCCATATGAGTAAGCTCGTAAATTCATCATCCATTTCTTACTGAGTCATTCTGTAGCCCAGCAAGCGTGTGAATCATGGAATGAGTGAAAGAGTGAAAGATTGAGTGAGTGAGTGAGTGAGTGAGTGAGTGAGTGAGTGAGCGAGTGAGTGAGCGAGTGAGTGAGTGAATGAGTGAGTGAGTGAGCGAGTGAGTGAGCGAGTGAGTGAGTGAATGAGTGAGTGAGTGAGTGAGCGAGTGAGTGAGCGAGTGAGTGAATGAGTGAGTGAGAGTAAGTCAGTGAGTAAATCAGCGAGTCCGTGAATCAGTAAGTGAGACTTTGAGTCAGGGAGTGAGTCAGTTTATGCGTGAGTGAGTCAATCTACAAGTCAATCTGAGATGTTGAGTTAGTGAGTAGACCAGTGAATGAGTCGATTAGGAAGTGAGTGGGGGGTGGGCGAGCCTGTGACTGAATGAAAGAGTGGGTTAGTGAGTGGGTGAGAAAATCTGTCAGTGGACTGGTTTGTAAGTGGGTAAGTGACTAGGTTAGTGAGCCAGTGAGTTAGTACACCTGTCAGCCAGGGAGTCGGTCATTCAGCCAATCAGTCAGATTCTTACTCAGTTAAACTCCTAAACCAGTAAATAAATGATTAGATTAATCAGTCAATCAATCAATAAATCAGTCATATCAAACAATCAGTTTTTAAATCGGTCAATCAGTCGATAAATAGTTCAATCAATCAGTCAATCACGTAATATTTACCTGAATACAAAGACTCGTAACTACGTGACAACCAGACTGCAGTTGGTTGTGTTGTATGGTGTAATTGCGTTTTACTGTTTGACGCCTTATACACGCAATCACGATCAATTTCATTAACAACAAGAGTTGCAGTTTTCACCTGATTGGATGGCATTTGATATTTCTATATATCCTTTAGCTTTTAATCAGACAGTTATTCACAAATTGGTGCTTAATTATATGCTTAACAAGCTGGTGATTTATAAAAAAACCCCGATTGCTACTGCTAGATCGCCTGTTCTGATCCAGCATCCAATTATTGATGTTGAGTATGCACTTTATGTAGAAATATAGCCCCTAAGATATAGTGGATTGTAGCCTAAGTTAAAAAGTTATGCAATGTTTCCCTCTCAGTTAAAGGAGATTGGATATATTCAAGGACTTCGACTGAAGTGGTGGAACGAGCAATCAGAGTGCAAGGAGAAAATTGAATCCATAAACACACCCAGCTCAATTGATTTCCATGATATGGCTGGCTTATGCGCCATCTTGGCGGCTGGTGTCTGCTTAGCTTTGATTTTCCTGTTAGTTGAAATAAAATTGAAAAACACGATGACAAATTGCTGTTCAAAACGAGGCAGTATTGCAAGGAAGGTTTGTACTGAGATGTTTTATATTATTGGTGTGAATCACATCCTGAACTGACGAATTTTACGGATCCAGCTTTTTAAACAAAATGAGTGTAGTTTTTCCATGGATTTCAACGATGGGCAAGGGAGAAATTGAAGCTAGCAAGTCATCTAGAAGGTAAAGTAATTAGTCCACAGTATTAACGGACAGACGGGGACACAGACACACACACACACACACACACAGACTCACACACAGACACACACACACACACGCAAACACACACACACACACACACGCACACACACAAACACACACACACAAACACACACACGCACACACAAACACACACACACAAACACACACACACACACACACACACACACACACACACACACACACACACACAACATACACCCACACATACACCACAAAACGAGTCAGATCCCACTTATTTTAGGCTCCATTGTGATATTGTGAGCCAGGACACTAGGATAGAAGACATCTTGAATTATAGATTTTGTTAAGCTGCTGTTCTTGAACGTGTCAAGGCATTATAGTTTGTCGAAATTGTCACGGCAACCTTTATGCCATAGAAATTATTCGCTGCCATAAAAAGCGAATGAAATTAGTATTCACTTTCCTTAGATGAATTTTGTCAGTCTTGTAGTTCAATACCATGTTTGGCTTTTCGTATTTTAAAAGGGTGAGGTATTGTGTTTCGTTGGTGAACGCAAAACTAGATGAACGAAGCCGAACATGTTTGCTATCTCTGTTGAATCAATGTTAAAGCATCGATGCTGCTTTTGAAGATGTATTTCTCTTTCCTCTATTTGCATATGCCTCATTGCAATAGTAAAAGATGTGTGACATGCCGTGGCAGTTTCTAGGGCAAGGAGCCAATGGGCAAATACCACCTAAAGTAGATTAGTCGGCATTTTACCATAAAGTTGGACAATTCGAGGAGCTAAAATATTGATAATGTGGACATCGATTTTTACAAAACTTGGGAAATTTACCATCAGTACCCCAACGCGAAAGATTTGCAAACATCCGCCACTGGAGACATTTATCGGTCATTTTGACCGTAGTACTGTTTATAAAAGTAGGGAATGTTTTACGAATATTCACCTCTTGTGAAGTGCATTTTTTCTTGATGTCTTAGGAACAGCACATGTTGAAGGCACCGCAAATCACCTACTTGGATTACAAGCCAAATGGAGAAAATTATGATGTTTCGTTTGCAAAGGTTTTTCACCCTTTTTTGAAATTTGTTTTGCACTTTACATCATCTTTCTTCAACCGTAGTTTAGCAGGTATTTCCCAGCCTTGCCGCCCCACTCTTGCTCTTGTAGTTGGCACCAACGTTTGAACTTTCTAGAGATATCAATTAGGAGGTTAAGTGTATCTTTGGGTTAAATTTTACCCATGTAGCAGGGTATTTTTTAACTTACTAACCACTGGGGAAAGGTCCCCAGCGGGGTCTGATGCTTTTCTCAGTAGCGCCCGGCATAGTCAACATGCTTGGTCCTACTTATAGACTTTTACAAGGAGAAATTTCCACACTTCAGGGCTATTCTAGTTTCATGTACAAATAAAGTTTGATTTTATCACTGGAGTGACTGTTGCCAACTTTCTACCAATGTATCCAAATGGAGTAGTCACAAAGATTCTCCCATTCTTTGTGGCAGTTTTGAGAAAGTTCCCCACTTGTGGGAATTCTTCAGATGTTACTATACCATGCAGTAGTGATAGAAGAAATTCTTGCTCCAAGTTGAAGAGTAGTAGAGACGATAGGGCTCTCATCTGTCATGCTGAAGATCGACATTACATGCCCAACAAGTTGATACTAGCTGGCAACAACAGAGAGAAACAGTGTACCAGAAAAAGAGCTGACCACCCTTCCGTTGGAAGCCAAGCACCAGGATAAATGTTCTCCCTACCAACCACTGTGCAACATGCGTAGAACACATGAGATTAGACTTCAGCCATGTCTTGCCCTGTGCATTATTTGTTGAACAAGAATTAGGTGTCAACGTATTCAATGCATTATAGGAAATTAGACATTTTTCTTACAATGAAACTAACTCAAGGCCTAGTTCTAAAAGTTCATTATTTTTGGACCTTTTTTGAACACATTTTTATACTTGCTACGTATAGTAAGATCTTTAATAGTTCCTTAAATAATATTAATTCTTACTATATATAGTAAATTCTTTAATAGTTCTTTAATAATAGTAATTCTTATATATATAGTAAGTTCTTTAATAGTCCCTTAATTCTCACTGCTCATTTAGTGTTATGGACATTGTATGTGTTCAGTGTTACGGCAGGTCACAATGTGCAATGGAAGTTTCAACGACAACCCACGTATGAACCACTTGCTACAAAGATTACACACAATTTTTGCAACTTTGGCTTCTTGATTCTCAATTGTTTGCTGTGATACAAATATTTATAAAACTGAAAAGTTCTTTAGGGATTTTGTTGTTAGATGTAAACGTTCCTTAGATTTGTTTGGCCATCTGCATATAGGCTCCTTGTAAAGCGGTTTCTGGTAAAAAAAACGTTTTATCCAAGCTAAATGCGCTGCCACTTTGAATAATTAACGTAGTTACAGATTTTACCATATGAATTTTAGCATAGAATATTAGCCCAGCACCATACTATGTCTAACCTTCTGGAAATCTTCCATTTAGCCCCCTTCTCCTCGCGAAGCTGAACCCCTCCCCGTTTAGAGCTCTCTGTTAGGTAACTTTTCTATTTAAAATGTTGATAGATTCTGTAGAATGCACAGATATCGATGATAGGGACGTATGAAGAAAGGCAGTCTCCTTTGCATCTGGTTTACATAACATGAATGCAAGGTAGAATATAAGCGTAAATTCAAGAAAAGCCTTTAAATTTTCTCAAGGAATTTGCTATTTCTGTACGAGCGCAATATTTCGTGATCTTCCTTAGTCAGTTATTAGAGACAGAAGGCGTGCTTCTCTTCAGAATTTTGGCAGTGATTACCTAACGAATTGGCCATTGTGTGCCTATCTATATCAATGTTGCTCAAACCTTTTTGAAGGACAGTCACACTCAAATTTAGGCCTTAAGTGAAAAGCAAATTTGCATGTGCCAAAATATCAGCCCTTTGCACAATGAATGTACGCTTGATAGAACTTCAGTGTTTTTGCAGAATCTCCAGCTAACTGAAACAGCCCAGACTTGCAAATGTAATAATCATAATCAATATCAGACGCGCAACTAGGAAGTTTTGAGGACAGGGGTGTAATCATCAAAAATGACACATTAAACACTTCCTGAAGATACATGATGTATGTTTAAATCGTATTTTTCAGATTTAGAGATAACAGAAATTCTCCGGGAATTTTCGAGATTTCGCTACTTTCAAGAGTAAAAAAGATAAGCAGGTCTCCTTAGCAAAAGTACATAACAATGTCGCAAAATTCTCCAAGAAAAGGGGCACTTTTAACTTTTTAAGAAAAAGGATTAGGATCTAGACCCCTAGGACCCATCCCATAGCTGCGCATCTAAATATCTATGTTGATCGATTTGTTTTGTCTCTAATTAGCTACCCTGATAGAAGATGGAGCAGGTGACTTTTCATATTCAATTAAAACTATTCTAATTTGTAAACAAATTGGCGAATTTTGTGGGGATTTTCTTGTGTTGTGAAATATCATGAATCGTTTGTGTGACTAGACTTCACTTATAAACCGCGTGTGTTTCAGACACCACATATGTCTTAGCAGCCCTGATATGACTTGTTATATGAAGTACCTGCGGTGATTCCTTGCTATGGAATGAAACGCCAAGTCTACAAAATTCAAGAGAGAAAGAGAGAAGCGAAGAGTCAAAAGAATGCTTTTTGGTGAAATCAGCAAAGAATTGAAGAGAAAATGAAATAAGAAATCCTGACAGATTCACAATTTTATCATTTATCCTAACTGCTAGTCCCGTATACCATTCCGAATGTTGGGAAGTGCCTGTTAGAAAGGACACTTACCCTGCGCCATCGGCATACTGAGGTAGGATGGCCAGCTCCTTTCTTTGCCCCCTTAACTTCTCCAGTGTTGCCATCAGGTACACATATATGCTGCTTGGGTGGACAGTGAGCAAGCATCCCAAGTATGATCCACGGGCTCGGCTTGAAACATCGATGTTCCACTGAGCGGTCAAGCGCTGTAACCACTTGCATATTCGCTCACACCAGCTGTCCTACCAAGCATAAAACGATGAATTTATCCCTAATTATCTTCTTGGAATTATTTTATCTTATGTTGGTCAGCTGATTATGTTGTCTTTGTTGTTATGTTGGTTAACTGATACATTTCCCTTTGCAGATGTATGGATCTAAATATGATGAGAAGTCAACACTGACAAACTCCTTCGAAGAAGGCTCGAAGAATTACAGGGAAGCGCCAGAGTCCACTTTATGATTTGTATGCAGCCCTTTGCAATCGCCTCCACCTACTTACCAGAAGTTTCTGTCCTTCTCGATTCAGCTTTACATTCATTGAACATAATTTGTTGGCAAGGAAGAGCTGTTTGAAGATAAATGAAAGCGTTCCTTATTGATTTTCGACTACACTAGAATGGGTATTTCATTTTAATGCACGTAGGAGACGTTTTCAATTTGAGGTTATCTCCACCGTTTCGTTTGGATAGCTTTTGATTGGTTAGATGTCAATTGAACTTAGGCCCCTACATAGAGAACCAAGAAAGGAACAGAGGCACAGAGCATAAAGAACAATCGAAATGAATCCTTCAAGAAATTGCATCCTATTCCTTTATTCTCCCGTAGAGCATTTGATCATTATACGTTCAAAGTTGCTGCGTTGATCAGCGTCAAGCCAACCTCCTTTCTAAGTGACCTCATTACCTGGTACTTCTCAGTGCAGGTCACAGAGGAAAGTTAGCAATAATTGTTATTGTTTAGTCTTAATTAAATGGCCATACTTTCTCACTCTAATTATTCTTAGTTGATGAGATCACAAAAGAGTTTCACAATGTAAATAATCCTTTATTCTTATTTTATTTTTTATTGTGACATTCGTTCGGTAATTTCTTGAAGTGCTGTTTTTTATGTAAATATGGGGGTCGCTTGAAGCAACTGACCTGCACTTTAACTTATAAGGAATCGCTTCATAAGGGACCTTCATTTGTAGGCCCGAAAATTTGGGGATTTTGCAGTATAAAGACAAAGGAAAAACTTCCTGAAGAAATTTTCAATTTCTCATATGTTCATCAATTCAAGCAATTGAAAGTTATAAGACCAGCTCCTTTCATTAAGTCAACTTCGCATATATTGTGCGCACTCTACACAGAATTGTGTCATAGATGATTTCGGCTGATATTTGCAATGTCTAGAGTATCCTGTTTTACACATAGCACTTCGTTTCATCTCATTTTGTTTCATTCATACATATTTGCACAGGGTACAGATTTAGTTATAATATTGTTTTACAATTGGCCCTGTTTAAAATGTATTATCTAATCCAAAAAGGAAAAAAATACAAATGCACTAATAAATCTATTATGAAGGTATGCTGCAAATTACGAATGAGTATAAATAAATGAAATTAAAATATGATAGAATTAGAATAAAAACTATCATGACCCAAGTGTGCTCTTAAAATCTTCTAGGGAAGGTTTCTTTTGTATCATTATTCACTTAGATTGAAAGCTTGGCACACCGATACGGGAAGGATTTCTGACCATTGCAACTTTCCCAATTTCTTTAACACTAAACGTTCATTTTAAATTCAAGGAATTATCAAGGAACTAGTCAAAAGAAGTCTAAATAGAAGGGGTTTTAAGAACTAAGCCTTGAGCTGGGTTCCTCTTAAAATAACGTATGTTTTGTAGTTCAGATTTATTGACACTATGGCGTAGCTTGGTTATAGGAGCAGAATCTAATAAGAACGTAAAATGAGATTTGAATTCTTGACATAACGTAGGAAAAGGAAGTGAATGGATTGGCGGAACCCTGAAGTGCCAGCTGTTGGTGACAAGGAATATGGGAGGTATACTAGCCATACTTAGTGGGCAGGATATCCTGTCTTACTGTATTAAATTGGTATGGCACATGCTTTAATTACCCCCTTTCTATGTACCCTAAGACCACCCATCTTCGCTATACACCCTAGGAGTGTAAGCTGCAGGACCCTTTTGAGTATTAGAGGTTATACGCAATTGAATATTGTGTATTGCGTAGTGCCCCCAAGTGAGCATGTTTTTGGTTCTTTCTACCCAAGCATCGAAGCAACTTTTCTAAAATGTTCAAATGACGCATTTTCTTTACAATGTTAGTCTTTTCCACATCATACTTTGTTATTTTGTAATAGTGCTCCCAGGAGTGACGATGTTGATGTTTTGACCCCCAAATGATTACTCGCTCATCCCTGCCACTCCCTTTTTTCGTTACTACCGCCCTATGGTTATGTAGTGTAGTCTTATTGCCACATCAATGGTACAGACAGGTCTAAACCGTATTGCCACTATACTTTTGCTACGTTTGTTGTACCATCTGCCATCTCTATATTGCCAAGAACCGCAGGCTATCATCTAGGACATACCTTTTTGGCTTGAGTGTCTACTTGTACTTTCTGGCTGCATCCTCCTTTACACATAATTTGTACTTGTAAATTAATACGTTTCCATTAACACTCTCAAGATGTCTATTCTGATTTGCTGGATAAACTAGGCCATTAAGAGGAGAGCCCCAACGCGGTTCAACGTAACGAGATTTTGTATTTATTGATCCTGGAATTTGCTTTGTGGTAACCCTATCACCTGTAGTATTTTTAACATGCATTGAATTGTTTGTTAACCAAACAGTATCACCTATTTCGAGTTCATTTCAGTAATGATTGCTTAGCTACAAGACCTTTGTCAACTCAGAAATTCCCAGCCATCAAGTGCCTAGAAAATCTTTGTTCTTTGTGGATGTTAGCATGGATTTTAATATTAACTTAGGACTAGAGTAGCACCTCTTATCTCCATGCAATGAACTCAGTTTTTGTGGCTTAGAATCGCGGGTAACATTAAAGGATTGAATTCAACCGACCAAGAGAGCTGTATTTTAGTGCTAGGGGGGAGGGGGCAGCCCCCTGTGTAAATTCGTAGGAATTTGGGGGGAGTGACCACCTTTACCTTAGAAGTTTTTAACTTTGGTTTTGAGTTTTTACGTTGTTCAAGGTTTGCAAATTCATTTTAATATTTTGCTCCGACAACTTGAAAATCATCTTGGACTACTTATACGCGATTCCAAAGAGTGATGTCTCAAAATTTCTAAATAGCGAATTCTATCCCCCCCCTTTTGTTAAAAATTTAGCACTATACCACTGCTTATTGGTACCAAATATGACAACTGTATCTCTTTGAGCGCTTACCATAATTTCCACACTGTTGCGCTGATTTCAGAGAAAATCTTCGAACCTAAGTCTACAAACTTTGAAAGCATTTACAGGGGGTCACGGTCCGAGCTACAGCTGGTCGTGCCGGTCGGCTGGCTGTAACGTACTTCAAGTGCTTGCTCTCGACAGTCTATTACGTCTGACGCGCTCCCCGCAGGCCCCCAGCGAACAATAGCCGTAACTTGTCGATCCACTTGCCCTTCTGGAAGTTTCATGCTAGTCACTTGTAATGGCATTTGACCTTGTTGGTGCATCTCCACGCCTTAAAACTCAGATCGAGAGGCTTCCCACTGTTTCTGTATCATTTGCCCTAATGAGCATAATCTTTATTTATCCAATTCACCTGAGAAACCCCGCCCTCTAGGGTAGAAGGTGCTGAGGATTGCTTTGGTAAATCAGCTCGTCGCCACCCAATACGACATCATTAACTTACAAAAACCATTGCAATAGAAAAGTTAGCATTAGTTTAAGTGTATTTGAGAGGGTATATTAGTATGTTAATCTTGCCTATTGTTTCTGGTCAAGAACGTGACACAAATAGTAAAAGTGGATGAGCTTTGGCTATGTCTGTCTGTTGGAATTAACCCCACTATTAAAACTTCTCCTTTGAGCTAATCGTTGGACTGCCCCTTTGCTTCTCTAATTCATTACAGACAAAATCATAATAGACTTAACTGAAGATGAATTTCTGTCGATCCGGTACGCTACCGGAAAAATGTGCTGTTACAGTCATCACAAAGTCTAAATGACTACTCGCCTTTTTAATAAGGAGCCACTTTATGAGGAAACTACATGCCGAAAGCCGAAATATTTAAAGAACATATACTACTAAAGGAAAACTCCCCTAGGAATGTTTCAATTTTGACAAGTTTTATAACACCAAACAGTCAAGAATTAGGAAGCTGGTTCCATTCAATTGCAGCCAAAACCCATATAGATTGTTTGCTATGCTTTTGTTAAGTCTTTCAGTTTTTATTAATCTTACGTTACAGCAAAAGTAACGGTAAAATTCAGTATTTCATTGTTTTACATGTGTCTGTACCATTTTTATGGCACTAGTTGTTCGCTGAAAATTAAGGAACTTTTAAAGAACTTTTAGTACTACAATTTGATCATTGGAGGTCTAAAAATAAGGAACTTTTTGAACTAGGCCTGGAGCTATGTATGTTATAAAAAAGCGTGCACACTAATCTCGTAGTATGATGCGCGTTTAAATGAAACGTACTTCAAAGCTCCAAACTTCTAAGATACCTAATTAGTCAGGTACCCAACTACGTGGTGGGCAGTGGTGTCGCCCTAAAAAGTTAGCAATTGGGCTGTGCAATTCTATGGACCACGCCCATGACCACACCCAATATTTCAATCTAAACTGTGCAAATATAAATACATATAAGGTCGTGGAGCAGTTATATTTAGCCATGATGTAGCTGATGTTAAGGTAAACAAAGCCATAATAAAGGGTTGGTTCATATTACCAAGCTAGGAATGTACCAGACTAGCATATCCTCATTGGAAGCGAGGCTGAATCTCCCAAAAACTCTCTTCATTTTAACATGGGGGATGGGGCACCCGAGCCCCCTCTACTACACCCCTGGTGGTGGGTTCTGGGGGTCTAGACTCCTGCCCTTTCATCAAAAGGGTAGAAGTGCCCTTCTTGCATAGTGTATTTGGAAACTATTTATTGCATTTTTGTTAAATAGACTTGCTTATATTCGACCATTGCTACACATGGAAGTAATGAAATCCTTACAAAACTCGTTTTACCTCTAACCTGGCTTTAATACACCCTCGGAAAATTAAGATATCCAACTTAATCGAGAAATTTTTAGACACTTTTAGTAGGCAAATTCTTAAAATTATATACGAAGAAGCAGCATTTAATCAGGCTCTAGCTGGAATTCCTCTAAAAACACGTATATTGGCTGTCAGCGTATGCAAGGTCATTCACTCAAATAGGTTGCTCTTCTTTTAGTCTATATTGGAGACAGCGACAAAGCCAGCTCTCTAGATTCTAAGAAAATGCCCTTTCTGAATGTATGCACCCATTCTAGAAAGAAAATGAATTATGACATCGTTGATATGCGCGTGAGGAACGAAGATGCATGATAGCTGTAGCCTCACCATTTTTTCTGGCAAATGTACTTTGTTATCTGTTTTAGCACCCTCTATATCCCAGCGCTTTTTGTTTGTCTACTAGAGCCCCCCCACACCAAAATATTGCTCCGCCGCCCTTGAGATATTCCGGTTTTGTGGCAAATTGTCTATGTCATACATTTTTAGGCAGAACCATGCTTTCAACTTAAAAATTGCTTTGGGGACAAGGAAGACAAAATCTTCTAACTGGAGGAGCAATGCCCTCTTGCACACCCCTAGTTTTGTGGCTGATTGGAGAAGAGAAGTGATGCTACGCAGATCTAATAGAAAATACCAGTGTTTTGCAAGTCATACAACGAATATATATGAATAAGTCAATAAGTTTGCCTTGATAATTTTTTAGGTCACTTGAAAATTAAGAATAAAGCAATGTAAGAAGTCCAGCTCTTTGCATAGAAGAGCAATCTTCATTCTAACACCAGTCCAGATAATATCTTGCAAACCAGTACATTTACCTATGGGCTGGTTGCCAGAACATTGAAGCAGTGACTCCCTTTACCGTATGTTTCTACAGTTTTCTGTTGCTATGGTGTAATCGCATTCAGTGAATATTTATTGTCAAGGACATTATTTGAAGAAGAGCTTTGCAATTTGTAGCAGTGACCATTTTGGGGGCCATTATGGATTTTACTCCATCGTCATCTTTTCGTACTTCTACGGATAAGGTTCGCCAGCTACGACAACGTGGCACACAACTTGGACAAAGAAAGATTGCACTCTATGGTGTACCTTGAACGTGGAGGTAGTTATTTATAATTCTCTTTTTGATATGCATTGTTAAATGTTTTCAAGTCGTCCGCAATAGTTTGCTCTTCCGTCATTGAGTATGTTAGAGAGATTTAGGCCTAATTCACAAATTTGCTGTTCACAGTCCCCTTACTGGGGGATTTATTAACAAGTACAACAAAAAGTTTTGCTTTACTTCCTTGTAGTCTTTCCTGTTTGTCCCCATAGTCAAGTTCCCCAAACCTCGTCGCTCATTTGAAGGAATGGGTTTTGATGAGTGGAGGACTTTGTTTGATACCCAAGGACATGCAGGAGTTTATCATTTGATAAAATTGACAAGCCTACACTGGTGTGTGTATGTAAATGCGTGCTACAACGTGGGCATTTGAAGACACTATGGTGAAAGCATTTTCTCATGTCATGTGAGAACCCTCTGGTGTTAGTAATTAACAGATACCTTAGGAAATCAATTTATTGGTCTATGACCATCCTGGAATGTAATTGTGAGAAACTATACATTTTTTAAATGCTCTCCTGTTCTCTGTCACAAATAGCCATCATGGCTTACAAATTGACATTTATATCTATTTACAAACTATCTCGTATAGCGGATCCAGCGGTGTTAATGGCAATTATCGATGTAGTGTGGTAGTGTTCAGTACTCAGGGTCATGGATAAATTGTCAATGTCATCTTATGGTATGTAACGGGCCACCCATCAACCGAAATTGGACACACGAGAACGTTAATAGTGCTATTTGTGTAGTTCCCATGAGATAAGTGTGGCGTTGGAAAAGTTAATCGCATTCATTTCTTGTACGAATCGCAGTTGTACTGTAAAGATACAAAATTCTAAATATTGGCTCAGTACAGGTTTTTGTACAAAGAACATAGCAATTGGCCTAGTTCTAGATCGGGCATTCTAGATTGTTTATTCCTACAGTGGTGTTTGGGGTTTCACACCTGCAGACAAAACATCTGTCGGCATAATAACGTGAGATTGCCAGCTCTGTTGGCAAATTGCTTGGTTTTTTGTATTCTAGGACCCTTAGAAAAACTAGTAGCTGTGGAGAAGCAGGCAGCTCGTAAATTTGATAATAATAGACTCAAAAAATTTGCCGACAATTGAACACGTAATAGTTGGAAATTTAAATAGATATTCGTTAACCATGAGAGCCGAGTCTATTTTTTCGGCAAATTACGAGCCCTACATACCCCCAAACAGAATCTATAGGAATGGCCTGGTCTCGCCTAAAGTTCATTATTTTTAGACCTCATTTTGCCGTATTCTGGTACAAATAGTTGACTAATACAATGGCTTTAAAAGAAACAGTGCTCAGCTGCTCAAAAAATTAAGAAAGTTCAGTACTGGATTTCTGAGACCTAAGAAAGTTAAAGAATTGATATGAAGTCAAGATTTCAACCAAGCCCACCCCATCATCTCTTTTGTTTAATGTGCATAGATTTCGTATGAAAATCCATCTATTTCAATGCCATGTTAGTGTAGTGCCTTTCTGGCTATGAAACACTGCAATATTCTTGCTATGAAAGTCTCAAGAAAACTTCATTGCGGACAACATAGAAAGCTGAAAGAGTGTGAGTACTGGGCGAAAAGAACTTTCTTGTAAAACAACCATGTATAGTATCTGAGCTTCCTAATAACAGAGGGCGACACGTTACGGTAGAACGAGTGTGGAGCTTAAAAGTTCCTTTTTCACCCCTCCCAAACAATTTGTGCTCAATCCACCCCTGGTCATATACCTTCATTAGGGATTGCTCGTTATTTATGTCTCTGGTGGGGGCTGAAGAGAAATAGGTTTGATAAATGATTTTCGGACAGCATTAAATTAAGGTTGGGTACTAAATGTTTGGTTCTCTCAAAGGTTGGTTGAATAAAAGTTATTCAAAAAATTATTCAGAAATAGCTCTTTATTGGTTGGGTAACTATAATGTTTAAATTGCACAAGGTTGGGTACCAACATCAATTACCCAAATAAACGTTTCTCTTCAGTCCCAACCTGAGGCATAAATAATCAACGGTCCCGTACGATACGAATGCATGCAAGAGACAATCGAATATCCAGGGTGTTAGGAAACTTCAAATCAAGCCACAACGGTTTGTCTTTGCTACGTTATACCTTACCACTAGATTAAAGGCTTTCGAATTCTCTAATTAACTTAGAGGATATTGTTCAAATACGGTTGATTCTAGCTCGGTTCACATCCGTATTTTATGGCCTTTGTTTAAAATTAAGATCCTTGTGTCATTACATTTGCGTGTCAATCCATCTGAAAAAATGACAAGAAGGCGGTGCCTTGGCACGTAAACCAAACAGATGACTTAGTTTCAGAAAAGAGACTGCTCAGAATTGCTTGCTGTGTGTGGTCCTCAACTGGAAGTCAGTTCAGCATTAAGACTCGTCTTAGCATTTTGACATTCTGGTCGCGTGGATATAACTCCTAGATAAAGCAGTCTCAAATCAGCATTTTTATCATTTCGTATAGCATCGCCCTGTTTGAATTTGTATTTTAACGAAATCTCTGCAAGGGAGATTTTTTGCATTTCAAGAGAGAGAGTGAGATAGGAGGGTTGGTAACGCTCATGGAAGGAAATATGAATTTTTGCATGTTTTTGCTGTCACTGGTGTTTGCTGCTCAACTTCAGGTAAGGTCTATCTTAGTTGATCTCAATTATTACTTAAGGCTTTTGTGGATGACTTTTCAATCATCCAAGCTTTGATAGGAGCGACTAGAAGTGCCAGAACATTTTTCATGTGATTGCCGCATTGCAGTAGTTGAGAACCTGTCACGTACTGGGTTATTTTATTACATTATCCAAAGGTTGGAAATATTCTTGGGAGAGTTGACTTTATAGGTTTCCAATTTGAATTTCCTCTTTTATAATAGTCAGTCAATCTCAGTATATTTGCTGCTCATCAGGAGAGAGAACAGTTACACATTGTTGGGCGCTACTGCAGAATCGTACCTCTGTACATTTGTATAAGGAAACAGTATATAAGAAACCCTACATATAGAAGGCTAAAGCATGAAATACTAAAGACTGAATTATTCTTTTGTATTGAGGACCAACACATGTACACTTTTTTGTAAGAAAAAGGAATAAAAGAAAATCAGGCTCAACAAGTAAAAAACTTAAGAAAGTGTCAAGATAATCTCAAGGCTAAAGTTCCGGAATTCATCTTTCTTACGTGCCAGAAATCGATGTTAGCTCATGCTTTGCCAGCTCCTTTGCAAGATGGACACTTTTCTTTGATAATCTTGGTTAACAAAGATCAAACTTTTTATAACAAATAATGATAACCTCTTTTAGCCAGTTTACTCCATTAAAAGTTAAGAAAGTCGTAAGAGGATCTCAGCTTCAATTTCGGGAAAAGTGAGGAAAATTGAGGCTTAAACAAAAAGTGGTTTTCTTCCAAATAACGTGTACACCGAAGGACGAAATCACTGAGAAATTTTTCAGTTTGGATTTTTTATCACTGCAGAGCTCCTATAGTAAGGAGGTTGGCTCCAGTCGTTGAAGTCAAATACACGTGAATTGTGTGCCGTCTGTACGGCAAGTGGTTCATGGGGGGATTTCCGTTGAGACTAAAGTATCCTGCGATGACACTTAACATTTACAGTTTTTTCTGGATTTGGCACAATTTTTTTAAGGCTGTACATGTACAGCTGAAAGTAAGAAGCAATTGAGGTACTTCAGTGCCTGTCAAATGTATTAGAACACTTGTATTACTCTTTGACTCATGAAGCAAACCCCCCCCCCCCCCACTTCTCACAACTAGCTCTAAAGCAATTAAGCTTTTAATACAACCCTGTTTTAAGGGGGGGGGGGTGAATTACTACCTCTCAGGTTTGACCAAAATTTACTATTGTCAGATAGACTGCATTATTCAATGTTGTTCCAAGGACTTTTTCCTGTTTTTACTGTTGTACTACAACTTAGTCAAAAGAGGTTGAAAAATAGGGAAATTTAAGAACTAAGCCTTGAGCTAGGTTCTTTATAAAAAAAGTGGAATTTAACGAATTGTCTGATATAGATCATTGTACTAGTACCTTGTTACACATTTGCTAGATTGTTAAGCATCACATGCAGTTGAGACTAAATGACTTTGTGTCCTTTCCTGCTGTATGTGGTGCAATCAAAGTAACTAATTGGTTAATATATATATATATAATATATATATATTATGTATGTATATATATATATATATATATATTTAAATGTATGTGTGTATGTTAACTTACTAAATATTGTAAAGTACTGTAAGTTGTAATTATTTAAACTCTTTGATAGTGAAGTTAGATGCTCAAACGTCAATTAAGTCAAAGGAAAGTACTTTCAAGAGTTTGCTGCTCCCTTGACAAATTCACTAGGTTCTTTGTCCCTTTCGTACGAGCACATGAGCGTTGAAAATACGGTCTTGCAGCTAAAGAAAATTTCCTCAATAAGTTTACTGACGAGATCTTAGGGCCATTTTGAAATGACACTCATACACCACGAGAGGTTAAGGGTAGATCAGTCGTGGCAACTTGTAACTCAATTTAGGGAAGGTTTGTGAAGCACCTACCATCATATCGGGCTGAAATATCAGTTCTATATTCATAGGTATGAGGTTGATTTAATTCTGTGATACCGGTTGGGACTTATCAAAATCTGTCCAGGGCAGGGATGCCTGCATGTGTGCAGGGCAGGAGGGCAAGGTTTTCACTGAGGGCACATCGTGGAAGTTTTCTATTAAAAATGCGTTCAGGTTCTCTCTACTAGGGAAAATTTTGACGACACATACAAAATTTCCTATTGTGGAAGCCACTGTTTACCTCTCCTGCTGCTACTGGACGAGGGTAGGGGGCAGCTACTCCTCATGCCCCGCCCTGGGTAGGCCCCTATGGACAAGGGGAATGATCTACTCAAATTTGTTTAAATTTCTAGTTCTGAATGCGTCCCTGATATGAGAAAAGCTATCAACAAGAAGTATCATCATAGCGTTTACCATGCATTAATTAGAAAAACAATTCTTAATTTTGGTTCTTTTTACTTTCCTTATATTTAGCAGACCAACTTATAAATGTTTAAAGGTTTGTTGTTAGTGAAAAATGCACTGCTCGACCACGATTATGAATGCCCCGTTACACTTTATCACTTCCAAAGGAGAGTCGCTGGATAACGTATCTCGATGCATGTAGTATGTGTGTCTGCTTCTAATTTTAGGTCCAACCTGATTTAGCTCCCATTTCGTTGAAATAGAACAAGTGAGAGCTAAATGCTAAAAATATGTAAATATGTATGTTCTGTTTCCGTTTGTGAATAAGCACATTCCTAACTTTAAGTTCAAATGACCTGTCTCAAGCGCTCGTTTTCTTTACAACTGTATTATTGAATTGCAGAAGGCAATTACATGTAAGCGTTGAAGAATCAATTAAGAGCCTGTTCACATGGAGCGGACTGGCTCGGTAAAGCAAGCTCTCCCTCTGTAGTGGTTTGCACTGAAAGTTACTTGTGTTCACATGAGAAGCGGGCCAGCCCGCCTGACCGAGATCTCACCTATAACTACCGAGGTCATAATTAGCCGAAGTGGAAATTCGTCATGTAGACACATAAAAGCGAGCCAGCCCGGCTGACCGAGATGATAATACCTGTGCAGTGCATGTGCAGCCAGGTATGGAATGTTTTTATTGGTGCAAGATGATCACATGATGTTGTGCAGCTCGGCAAAGGTGAGCTGGCTCGGCCTTCCCATTTGAATGCAGGCTGTAACACAGCTCAGTTAGGTCAGCTAGCCCGCTCCATATAAGCAGGCTCTAAGTTTGTCTTCTTACTTTCTGCAATAATAACATATTTGTTTTTCAAGCAATTTTTTCTTTTCCCATTTATGTCCTGGCTTCTAGTATATCCCCTGCTTTCTTGTTGTTTCTTATTTTATTCTTCCACTTGTCTTTCTTTCCTTGTTTTGTTCTTTCATTTTTTATTCATTCGTTCTGTCATCTTTGCTCCCTTTCTCCCTTTCTCCCTTCAGTTGGTTATCTCTTTCCTTCGTTACTTCATTCTTCCTCTCACTTTTTTATTCTTTCTTCAATATTTACTTCTTTCCTTCTTTCTTTCTGTCATCTTCCTCTCTTCTTTATTTATCCTCTTGTTTCTTTATCTCATCCTTTCTTTCCATCGTCCTCTTTTTCGTATCATTTCTGTCGTCCTCTCTTTCATTCGTTCCATTTTCCTCTCGTTCTTTTCTTCCTCTCATCCTTGTCCTTTTCGATATTTCTTTCCTTGTCCTCTTACATGTTATTTCTTTCTTTCTTCTTATAGTATGTAGCCTTGTTCTCCTGCTACCTCTGTTTCACATATCTCTCCCCTATCTCTCTCTTTTCTATGAAATATTCATCTCTCTTTCTTTTCTATTGGTTCACTTCAAAGCTCTCTTGACAAAGAGATTTCCTCCACTCTATCTTGTCTAACATAGCCGCCAAATGTTTGAGAACCTTGTCAGGTCTACTTTCTCCCAACCTAATTGACCAATCACCATGCAGGATTCTAACAGCACATGCTAAGGCTAGGCCCATTTTGCATGATGATTGGTCCATTAGGTTGGGAGAAAATAGACCTGACAGGGTTCTTAAACATTTGGCGCCTATGCTATCTTTGTTGACCACTTGTCGTTCTATAAGAGCCTCAAGAACATCAAAGCTATAAGAGCATCAAAGCTAACAATCGCTAAATTTTGCCCATACTGTTAGATTTTAAGAACAACGTAGCACTCGAGTCGATCAAACATAGCCATTTTTGTTTATCTAAGTTATTTTTTGATGCAAAGCAGTTTTACCATTCATGCTATTTACTATCTGACTCGCCTGTGTAGGGTATTTTACAAGTCGGACAAAAAAGCGTGGTCCCGATCCTTTCGTTATAAATGCTATACTTTTTCTTTGATCTCGATTTCGATAGCCATAGCGATATTCGACTTGTAAAATATCGAAAAAGGTTTAGGAGCCAAATAGGTGAAGATGTAGGGCTCGTAGATGGCATTTATATCTTGCAAAAAATGTCAACAATGGTGGACAATAGCCTTCCAAGCTGTGAGAAAGTGCATTATAGTATGGTTTTTCTGCCCTCCACCCCTAATGCGACAAGCGTTACCCAGCCAAATGACAAATGTTACAATGATATCATTAGGGGCCATGCTTTTTCCATTTGCCCCTGGCCCCATATAAGCTCTCGGCGGGCCTGGACTTACTTTGCGTAACTCGCACTAGGGCATAAGTTGGTTTATCTTGTCTGGTCTGAAGAGATCCGACTTACGCGAGTTTGACTGTATATCATATTTCGTATTTTTATACCATTAATTTGCTCTTGTTTTGTTTTTTTTTTACCATGAATTGACTCGTCAGTGAATATCTAAATTCTTCTCTTTGATTTACTCGCGAAATCGAACCCTATATCACTCAAGAATAATGTAGGAATGGTCATAGGCTCGAGATCACAAATTTTAGGCATGAATATTGAGGATTGTGCCACGATTCGAGCTTTGTTTGAAGAGGTGCGTTTGGGACAGCCGTTTTACCACTCCTGACGATAGCATTTTTGCACTCAGCCGTCGCAATTTGGCCCGTCCATTTTGGATGGATGGGAAAAGTTTAGATTCTCCTCCAGTGCTCCATGTATACTTTTCAGTTTATTGCACCGTAATAATATCCACTGCACGGGAGGTCCAATGACCAACGACTTTTAGATGGAGAAAGAATTGTGCGGATAGTTAGATCTACAGCAAGGTTAACCAATTCATGCCACTGGGCCGTTCTTAGTTAGAGAAAAGAAGTTATAACTATATCACTGAGGTTTTCTGTTTGAGACCACGATTCAAGAAATAGTTCCAAAGGGAATAAAACAAAACCAAACGGCAAATCCGCTCGATTTGTTTATAACTGCGATATAAATAGCATTCTGGTTCTTTCCACGCTCACCTTGTGTTTTCGTAGAGAGTTCATAGCTAGAATACCTGTGCTATACACGTTTCTTATAAAAACTTTTCTAAACAGTTCTAGACAGCCTAAAATTTAAGAAACTTTTAGAACTAGAAGGAAAGAGTTCAGAAATTTTAGAAATTTCAGTGCCTTCTTTCACAGTTTCGGAAACATTTTTCCTCCAAGGTTCTAAAAGTGTCCACTACAGTATGTCTTATATGCTTAAGAGTCAATAGGCCTTTTGGTCACTAGAAAAGACGGTGTTTTTACGGTGTTTTTCGCTTTCACTACTATTTTTTCAGTAAATTAAGAAGCGTGTAAGAAACTTTGGAATTAAAATGTGGACAGAAATTAAGAAACTTTCACTACTAGGCCGTGAGCCAGGTTTCTTATAAAACGAACGTGTAATTCACGTTCCCTTTAAACGATAAATGTTGTCTTTATGTTATAGGCCTATTTTATTTTTTAGAGTTATCCTCCAATGAAACTTTCTTAGTTTTTCTTAGTCCTACTAAAACTTTCGTATGACTTTAATTAGCAAGAATATTCGAACTTGTGTATCATTGCTGTAACTTGTGTAACACTTGCTGTAACTTGTGTAACACTGCTGTAACTTGTGCAACACTGCTGTAACTTGTTTAAAACTTGCTGTAACTTGTGTAATACTGCTGTAACTTGTGTAGCAAAGACTTTCATTGAAACCTATGCACATTACACAAAGGAGATGATGGGCTTCCTTAATAGTTTGAGCTTCAGAGTGTTGATCAACGTATCAACTTTCTTAGGTCTCAGAAATCCAGTACTGACCTTTCTTAACTTCTTGGGCAGTCGTGTACTGCTTTTATACAAACCGTTTTATTATAAAATGCATGCAGATGTCAATAAAGAGATAATTTGACGTTCAAAAATTTCTTTTCTTACTAGCCAACAACTACCCATGTTTCCATTAGTCATTTATTTCATCTACTGAAATCTCTTTGAACCCGGGAGTCCTGCACCCCAATGTACTTGATGGCAAGTCTTATGTAAATTTGCAATTTAAAGGATTCATCGTTGCTATAGTGATAAATGGTTTGAGTTTTGGATGGTTATTGCAACTGATATAGACTATAAATTCTATGAACTTAGCAACTATGAAAACTGTGATTTTCAAAACTATTGAAAGCATGAACTTTAAAAACCATCAAATTTACAGCTATGGAAAAAATAAACTTGGAAATTATGAAAATTATAAAAATATTAACTTCGACATAATAAAGACTATGTTCTTTATAGTGATGAGAATTGGAAACTTAATACCTCTAGAACTGTTAAACTATAAAGATTATGAACTTTAGAAATTTGAAAATTAAGGACTTTGAAACCGTGAAAGTTATAAATCTTAAACTATGAAAATAATGGTGCTTTTGGAGAAACGTTTGCCAATGCATACTACATAACGTCCTTCTTAAGTTTGACTTTGATATAACTGTTTTGACGACACTAGTTAGAAGTTTGATCACGCGGAGAAGACCATTTCTACGTTGTTTTATAGAGGCTTTTGGCCCACTTTGTATGATATTCAGGGGTCCTTTCCTTTCATTTTTCCTTTTTATATGGTCTTTGCTTGTTGGAAAACAGATCTGCGCTTTTAGTAAAGTTGATGAATTTTTCAAGGTTTTTTCACCTACTGTTGGCAGCATGGTTCTTGAATCCTTATTGTTGGTTGTTTCCATGAAGACTGATTGGTGGTCTCGATTTTTGAATGGGAGCTTATTTGAGGGGGCTAATGAAATGAGTAAAAAATTTTCCGAAATATGCCGCTTACAAACGTAATCTTCAATACTCATATTTTTATGGATTCATCTCTCAAAATATGATGCGAGTGGTCTGTATGGAAAGTTATCCTGAAGCAAAGGCTTCATCATCTATTATGGCGAAGGCTTGTTCGGGGGGCTTGTTCTGGGGGCTTCTTGGCAATTTGCAGTTCTAGGATTGGGCTTATTTTTAAGGAGGACTGTTTTGAGAGGGTGGCCCACTCGAGGATTTATTGGATATTTTAAGTAAGTCCTACGATGAAACATGGACAAAGAAACTGTTTTTACATAACCTCTGTCACTCTCTAAATTGATGCCTGTTCGTTGCAACTATTCGCAAATCTTTACGTTGTCCGTTTTAATCCACTGTGCATTCTCTTTCAGCCATTTGCCATTGCTACAAAATGGCACAGCACAGCCTCGAACCGAAGAGGGACCTCAAAGAATGCCAACACCGAGAAGTTGCCACAACGAGGTAGCCAATTGTAGAATGAGCTTATTTTGATCAATGGAATTTATTCGTTATTATGTTTCATGCTGTGTTATGAAGAATCATGTGGGGGATGTAGGAATTTTAAACGTTTTAGAGGAAATATTCGGTAAGTCAAAATTGGAAGGAAAATGGAAGGATATTTTAAGGATAATAAGGACTAGGAAAGAGTGTTGAACTGTGACGCCACTTTTTGCGTCTTTTCTGGCACGAAAGCATAGTGTATACAGGGTTCTCAGAAGTATGAAAACCCTGGAAAACCTGCAGTGAATGTAAATCTTAGGTCAAGAAAAGCCTCGAAAACCTGGGAAAGTCAGGGAAAATGTGGGAAATTCAGGAAGTTAGCCCTGGTTACCAGAGCTATACAGTTTGAAAATAGTTCATTTTTAGACTATATGCAGCAACAGTGGTTTTTCTTTCACTGTGTTCCAAGTCAATTCTTCAGAGATTTTTATGCTTCTTCATTGGAGTTTGCTCCTCCATTATCGCTACTTACGGCAAATTGTTTCCTTGTTCTCTTGAAGACTTGGTAAAATACCGTAAATTCTCTATTAAGTCCCCCGGGGGGCTATTTCAAAATATGGAAAATTCAGGGAATTTCACAAAATTTGGTCTGGAAAACCTGGGAAAGTCTGGGAGAACCCTGTGTGTGCTATATGGGATTGAAATTCACTCTGTTTGATACCAACCAAGTATAAAAATGTAAATCTAAGGTCACTACCAGGTGTAGTTAACGAGATGCTGAATTTTACGTTGTTTCCAGCGCGATTTTGAGCATAGAGATGCACCCCCATTGTGGATGGAAGTGGCAGATGAAATCAATGATATCTATTTGAAAAAGATCACTAGTTTTTATGACACTCTTGGTCGAATCTAACTTAGCAAGTACTCAAGAAAATTGGAATATTTAGCCCTCCAACCCCCCCGTACCCCTGCCACTGCATGGATGTCAAATAGATAGCTGCGATAGGAGAGGTACATCTCTCCATTGGAATCAAGAATGCGCTTAACTAGAATTAGTTTGGTAACCATTTATTTTGAGGTATATAATTTAGTTTATCATAATTGCTTTGATTATTATATGGAATGCTCAACTTTTTCAACAAAAAGTTCAAAGGATGTCCAATGAAGAAACCATGCAGAAATAGCTATGAAACCATAGGGATATCCCGTTCTATGTATTCCTGTCAGATCCAGCTGCAGATTCGTACCATGTTATGAGTTAAAGTCATTATTTGTAACATCTCGAAATACAATCTAGGCTAATTATTGGGGGCACTGCCAGCCCCCTTTCACTACCTACAGACTTGAAGATTGAACAGTATGATGCTCGGGCACAAATGCAGGAAAATCTACGTTGAAAATTCTACTATAGAGGAAATAGCAAGTTAGTGGGAAAAGTGTAATCCCAAAACACCCCCTGCTCCTCGAGGCGTGTTACTTGCCAAAAGCAAACTTTAGAATTCTATATTGAAATGATAAAACTAGCTTTTAAATTGATATCTTTAATTGCAAATTTTGGCTGTAATTTTTCGTCTTATCAGAATTTGACATTTAGCATATTTAATAGATAGTCTATTTCTCGTGAATTATGCTGTTGTATAACATACCAGAAAATTTGTAGCAAGTAGGAACGCTCACACACTTTCTAAAAGAAACACTGGACTTTGATTTGAAGTTGCAGTCCTTCCTCAGGCACTTTACTTAAAACGGCTAGAAAAGATGCTTATTAACTTAACGACAAACCTAATCCCAACCCTATCCTCACACCTAACCCCAACCATAACTCTAGCCCTAACTCTAACTTTAACTCTAATCCTTCTGATGACCTCTTATAATCTTATGCATATTACCATTGTACCATTTCTCTGCTTGTGTTGTGCTTTATTCTCAGAGATTAAGATAGTTCTCTAGGTACACAGGCAGATTTTTACATTTAACCGAAAAACCTTAAACAAATGCATCGCCATGTTTTCATTTTGCGCCTTCATGGGTGGTACCGCATTCGCCGAAAAGTTAATCACGCTTGAGAACAATCGTAGGGAAACAGCCCATATTTGAGCTGAAGACTAGCACCGACCGAATGCCAATCTTTTTATGGTTCGATTTTACCTGCCAAATGGTTTCAAGCAAAAATGTATTAGTGAAGATAGAAGACCATTGTTATAGCATGTTAGCGGATTTTATTTATCATTATCTTATCAAGAACACTTTCTGTCTCTTTGCATGTTGGAATTTTTAAATATCCACTCTCGTTCTAAAATTGGCAAACTCATCTCATATTCTCATTTTCATCTTTTGACATAAAAAGCTTTAAACTACGTAATCAATCAATTTCGGTTGACAGTTGGTAATCGAGTTTTGATTGTAATGAGGGTTCTCAATTAGTTTCTTCTGATTAAAATAGAAATCTAAAATTCATGACGATTAGTTTTTTCTCGTCCCACTTACAATATAATGTATATCCTTTCGTTTCTTGACGAGGATGAAAAACCCATAAATGCAACATACATAGCACACATAGCATAGCTCAAGACCCTTATCAGCACAATTTTACTAACTTTCTCTCTATGCCTGTTTCTCTTTCTCTGTATTAGGGGACTCCACATTTTTCTTGAAAAGCAGGACTGTCGCCTCTTGTCAGTGCCGTGAAAGAGGCAGCAGGGTCCTTGATTTTGTTAGCTGTAATATCTTGCAGAACGTACACAAGAAGCACAGACTTTTGTAGAGAAACACAACAGAAACTGCTGATAGTAAATCTACACATTCAACGATCAGTCATACATTGCGCATGCGTATTAAATCAATTCTATGAACATTATATTAACGATTTCTTCTACTGACACAGAAGTCTGGTGTACACCCTTTTATAAGAAAGCAGTACTCAGCTGCCCAAAAAACGTTCATAAAGTTCAGTACTTGATTTCTGAGACCTAGTAAAGTTGATAGGTTGGTACACATTTAGAATTCGAATTTTCCCGCAAGCTTATCATCTCTTTTGTTTAATTTGCACGGATCTCAAATGCAAATCTATATATTTAAGTGCTTTTTTTGTAGTGCCTAAGTGTCCGTGTAACATCCCAGTGTTAACAGAATATTCGAACAGAAACTCGAATATTCCTTGCTAAGAAAGTCGTAAGAATATTTCAGTACTGGGTGAATAGCACTTCTTTTAGACTAAAAAACGTGCATCATATGAAAAATAGGACTACTCTGTATGTTAATTTAGCAACCATATTTCCCAGTTAGTTTCTATTTGTTTTTTGATCTTGTATTCGCTCAGTGATATGCCCTCCTTGGACCAAGCATATAGCTTGCACTTATTCCAGAGTTTTCGGCGGCATTCTGGAATTGGACTTTCCTTGGATATCAAATCCCACTGATTCAGTGCATGTGTGTGGTTGATGATCGTGTACTAGTACGCAATCTCTTTTCATTTTCTAGGATGTATTTATTGTTATATCTAATCCGCTACTTATGGGATTGTTTGATTAGCCGAAACCTGCGGATAATTAAAACGTTTGAGCTATGTTTTTAGGCACATCCCTTAATGGTTAGCCGACAATTGCGCATAGCTTCTTAACTAAACGTGCGAATACTTATCAAGGGTGTATGGTTATTGTTAAGATTTAGCTTGTTTACCAGAGGACTTAGGACCTCATCCTGTTTGAACTTGGTAAGCCATGTTTGAAATCCCCATAACCCGTAAAATATATTTGCTAATTATGAAATATTACTCACGTTCTTTGACATTCACCAGTGGCAAGCTCCATTTCACGTTTTTGTAGAGTCTTTACCTGCGGAAATGTTTAACTTACTTTTTATACTGATTATATGATGCTTAT
Source organism: Mastigias papua (assembly GCA_964019165.1). NCBI lineage: Eukaryota > Metazoa > Cnidaria > Scyphozoa > Rhizostomeae > Mastigiidae > Mastigias > Mastigias papua. Next base: position 3,080,883 of record OZ025275.1, on the reverse strand, counting down.
GAGGAAGCAATTTTTATGGAACCTACTCGTAGAAGGCCAGAAATTTAACGAACTTGTAGCACTATGGAAAAATCCTTAGCGAACTTTTCAATTTCAAATAGTCTGATCTATTGCTGCAAGCAATCGAAATTACGAAACCACTTCCATTCATTGCAATCAAGTCGCCAAATGTTTGAGACATCTAATCAGGTCTGTTTTCTCCCAACCTAATTAGCCAATCAACAAGCAGAAAGGGCGTACATTTTTGCACTGAGAAGAACAGTAGAAAGCTAAAAGTTCTTTAGGGACTTTGTCATAAATAGTAAATGTTGCTTAGAGTTTTTGGCCTTCTCGCTTTGTTTACTAACAGCGTGGTTCCTTACAAAGAATACGTGTACAGCAGAAGTATCATACTCTCAGGTAGTCTCTATTGATTGGCCAGGTTACAATGTCAGTTGAACATCCTTGCAAGAGAATTGTTTGAAGTTTGTTTAGATTGAAATCAAAACTGGTTCGATATATGGAATGTTCCTGCTGCATCAAATGATGAAGATGGTTCTAATGATATATGGAAACGGGTCACTACTTTAAACTTTTCATGGTTGCTTCTACTTCTTGAAATCTGGTCATTTTCATTCCTTGTTCCTGCAACAAAGCATGCAGTAGTCTTTCCATGTCGCTACATGTTTTGTAAGGAACCGCTTGCATAAGGAACCCACATAAAGAAGGCGACAAATCCCATGAACTTTTGCTACCTACGACCAAATCCGGAAAGAACTTTTCAATGTCGACTTCTCTCGTGTCACTGCCAAGAATTGAGATATAAGAAGCATATTTGCATAACATGTTTGTAGTCCTTGTAGGAAATGGTTCATCGACGGGTTTCATTTAAACGTCCAGTATCCATAGTGTCCAGCCTAGATAATGAAGACTTGCAGTGCCTAGAGCATTGAATGTGAAGTCAAAATTAAAGAAATACAGTATTAAGGAAGTTCCTAGGAAGAGGCGCCTGTACTCCTCTTCAGCATCTTTATATTTGAGAATCTCCATTGTATTCGGCCTTAAGCTAGATTCCTCATCACAAAATGTGTACATAAGCCTTCTTTCTTATTACATGATGTTATCTTTTACGATGAAATCGTTATCCACTAGACATCTCTAGGAAGTCATTAAATATTTGGCCAAATACAGCTAGCGCACCTGTTGTCAGATTAGTTGCACATCGGACTGAGATTAAAATAGTGCCACTTGCTTTAAGGTTCTATATTTCGTTATTATACCTTTTTGCTATTTGTGTTACAGCCTAAGTGTATTTGTTTCCGGTGATAGAGATGGTTATAGCAGTGATGTCTTGAAGGTTCTAGTGAGCTATGCTGTGTTCTGTTGGCATGCTTGTAGGGAGTATTGCAATGATACTGTCCTGTAAAGCTGACCTAATAGTACTGTAATATCAACTATCAGTCCTGAAATTGTCAAACACGTATTGCTTCGGAAAGAGTACAAGTAGCACTGGACACTGCTCGTACAAATTCGACATCAGATCATATTGTTCATCATATATACGTGAACCATTGTTATTTCCTTCACCAGCTCTTTCCTCAAGCTTCCATTGTCAGCAAGCCCCTCATTTGTTTCCGTTGTTATTTCAGATGGTGTATTATTAATGTTAAGTGAGATATCTACCGATTCAAGATCTTTTTCTGTAGTGTTTACCCAAGTTAGCTTCGGTCTGCCTTTCTTTTTTGCATAGGTAGCAAAGATTCGTATATAGCTAGCTTCAAAGGAGGCGTCTGTCTATCTAGTTCCATCAGATGTCCCAACTAATGCAAGCTTCTTTGCGTGACAATGATGCTCTATATTGTTGTACTGCGGTAAATGATGCTTGTGTGTGTGTAAAATTATCTTACATCGATTTTATTTCTAGTTTACAAATATAATTATGCGCTTGCTTCTTTAAAGATGAACGCCAGTGTATTTTTGTTTCTATGAAGATTTCTTACCTTTTATTTTCTTCATTTCAGGAAGGTATTTCTTACAACTGATAGTTGTTTCAAAAGAGCAACCTGGGAGACGACACTCTTCCATTTCTCTCCATTGCAAATTAAGAGGCAAAAGACGACCATTTGCGAAATTCAGTTGGGAAAAAGATGGCCTACCTTTGGTTGCTAGCTCAAGACGTTTCATCAAAACAAGGTTAAGGAGTGAGCGTCTTAGAATAAAATCGATTAGAGCCATTGATTCTGGCAAATATAGATGCCTAGCAATAGTAAATGGTATGAAGATCCGATCAAAGCGTGTCAAGCTATTTTTTCATGGTAAGACTTTTTTGCCTTATAAGTACATCAGTAAATATATAAATATATGCATATATTTCAGTTAAAAGCAAAGCTATATATGTAGCAATAATATATATATATATATATATATATATATATATATATATATATATATATATATATATATATATATATATTTATATACACACATATACATATACATATATGCATATATAAGCTCAGAAAATGACAAATAATTTTTTCGCATCTGGTTTCGTCCTTTCAAGGCGGACTCTTCAGGCTGAATGACTCATTCTGGAACACCTTACTCTGAGTTTCGTGCTTGCTTACTCTTCAGAAGGATTCGTTAATATTCTTTCTTAATATTTATTTATTTATGTTTACATACTTAAATTTATATGTTTCATGCATATCTCCGCGAGGTATGTGCAATATGTTAGTAAGTAGATATATTTCTTCTGGGTCCTGATCTGTTCACTAATTTATCTTTATTACCATTGCTACGGTTGCTTTCAGTTCTAGCCACCACAATAAATCTCATTGAGCACGGGCTCTTAAACCTTTGACAAGAATGGATCAAAAAATTGCCAGCGGCCGCCCTTGTAGATGGTATGGCATGTAATTCATTTCATATTCCATCACCAACTGATTTCTCATTCAAACTCCTGGATTTCTTTGGGATTTCCACTCTCATACCTCGTCCGGATATTTTAAGTAAAGACTTATTATCTTAATCCTTGTTGACTTTGTAGCGTTTCGCATTTAATGTTCGTTACGCGTGATCATGGGTATATTTCCTCTATGCGGGCATCTTGATGGATATAACAGATGGCCACACTGCTTCTGTCGCATTATATTTTCCTATGAGCTCCTTTGCTGTTGAACTTTGAGCTTTCGCGGACCTCCATTACACCTTGGCAGCTTTTGTTACACCCCAGCCGGTGGCCTCAATCACAGCACGGGAGCTTGCCACAGAAAGACATTTATTTATGATACATCATAGATTGTAACATGCCTGCATCGATGCTCTCCGCAGATTCAACGTGTTGGTCGTTTTTATGATGTGATTATTTATGGAAACTCTCTTGGTGGCGCGTGAAATGTTATCTGCTAACGACATTGTCATGCCAGTAACCACATGGTATTTCAGGGGCATTCACTTGCGAACGCTGAAGTAGTGAAAGGTGCTACAGAGAATGAATGAACTCTTGATATTATAGTAACCGAAATAATGTAATTATACAATATGTTCAGCCTATATACTATCATGATACAATATTTCTCACCGAAGTAATATAATAATGCAATATTTTGAACTAAAGTAATGTAATGATGGAATATGTTCAGCATGAATAATATTATGATGCAATATTTTCAGCCTACGTAATATAATGATACAGTATGTCCAGCATGACAAATATTATGATGCAATATTTTCAGCCTAGATTATGATGCAATATATTCAGCAAGACTGATGATGCAATATTTTAAACCTAAGTAATGTGATGATACAGTATGTTCAGCACGAAAAATATTATGATGCAATATTTTCAGCCTAGATTATATATTGATACAATATATCCAGCATGACAAATATTATGGTGCAATACTTTCAACCTGGATAATGTAATGATGCAATATGAATGGTGAAATATGTTCAGCATGATTAAAATTATCGTGCAATATTTTCAGCCTTAATAATAAAATCATACAGTATGTTCAGCATGAATAGTAATATAATGCAATATTTTTGGCCGAAATATAATGATAGCGCTCACTGTCTTTTGGAATTGTATGAGACTTAATACTCAGTTTCTTACTTGCCGATCATCATCCCAGGATATCTTACCACCATCTGTTCATTTTGTGCACTCATTGAACTTGTCGTTGTTAGTTATAACTGCCTCTTAAGAAACAACACCCGATTCTGATTTTCAATGGAACGGTGATTCAACTCGTGTACAAGCTGCTTGTAGGCAAGAGTTGCAGTTCACTTCATCATATCTTTTTCTAGCATTTGCAGTCAAAAAATGGTGAAGCTGATACTTGTTATATGACACTAACTTGAAAAATGCGATGCAATATTTGAAAACTTCTTGATAAAATCATTGCCTCTAAGCCATTTGCACTAAATGATACTGCTTTAAATGGCTGTGCAAATAATATCTTTATTTCTAACCTTTTGTACTTTATTTTACTGATAAGTGCATTGTAAGATAGCATTATTTAGTGGAAAGAGCGACGAAAACACTTTCGAAAATCCAACTGTGGCCATTTTGTCGGTATTGACAATGACATTCGTGGCTCGTTGCATAGTTGGGTTAGATTGTTAAAGTTTAGATTTGTGGAGTTTGCAGTATGCAAATTTGCCTCCCTTGTGAGCTGTTGATTTATATTGATCCGCCACCGTACTCGACCAGTATGAATTTGTGTAAGCAAAACATTTCTCTTGACGATTTGTGTTCCTGTTGTGATAAGCTAAACAGAAAATTAGTAATGCAGAGACACATGTAATCTCATTGATCCATGATTTCGCACTAACTCTGTTGCCACTATTTGCTGCACTTTGTTGTTTCATGTGTTTCTTCCGTATGATAATTTCCAACAATTGACTCACTGGAATGGGCGCAAGAACTAATGCTTGAGGGATCTCTGTGCTGTGAATCGCTCCGTAAGTCTCATTGTACGTCTTCATGCGCAAAGCCCAAATTAAGCATCCATAAGGGAATATCAACTGCTAAGTAATGGGGAATATTCGCGTATCTATTGAGGACATTAACAATGTGACAAGGTCATCCTAACTGCTGGAAAAATAGTCACCCTTGTTGATTTAACATCTTTTTTGGAAGATGTCAAGTTTACCACGTGATGTTGCTAGTGGCTTTCACTACTTTTTCACATTTTTGTATATGAACGTGTCATATTTGGAAAAGATTGCCATGCAATCAGTCAATGCTGTCTTTTTCTTCTTAAAACTTTTTGAGATTATCTCATGCAAGTGCAAACGGTTTTCAGTTATCCCTACGTTGCATCTCATATGCGTATTGGCAAACGGGATCACGGTGATCCGATCACCTGATTCTGTTTACGTTTTGTGAGGCACTTCTGGCGTGCTGTTCTCAGAGAAACTTTGACGGTGTTGCAGTAGCGTGCTCTTAGTATGCGCTATTCGCGAACTGGGACAACGAAGTGGATTTGTGCGTGATGACGCAATTAAAGTTTGTTTACTGTACTGTCACTAAGAACGTATGGTTGGTATGTCGTATCAAATGACTGAATAAACCATGAGTTAAAATTGAAATAAAGGAAAACAGGTTAGAAAGGTCACATTTTAGTGGATTGAACTTCTCCTCTCCTTTTCATCGGGATAGACCACCAACTCGGGCTTTAATATATAGAACTAGCATCTTAGCATCATTGGAATTTTGCCGTCTTCGTAATATTGATGTCATTTTTGCTGTTTACCTGTCTTGAAGGAGCGAAACACGTGCCCCAAGTGCTCAGCTAGCTAAGCTTATTACACGAGAAGAGAACACCAAGTGTAAATGATTGATTGTGGAATTACGTGCATTCCTTAAGATTTCCATAATTAGCAGCGAACCGACAGTTTCACGCAATCCTCTCTTGAGGCCGTGAACGAAATCTGTTGGAAATAAATCACGGGGACAGATTACTTGCGTATTTAGTTGGGATTGCAGGCGATTTTGTCAGAACTCTTAAGGCATTCATCCGCCTACTGATTGCCAAGCACGTTTGCAGTATGGAAAATATGGGAGGACTTCAAGTGTTGTTACTCTTCATACAAGCAGTTGTTCTTCCTTCGATTTGTATGGGTTACGAAAAGGATTTTCAAGTTTTAACTAATAGCATCGTCAATGGTAAGAAATTTCACATCAAATTCTTTATGTCCTTTCTTCTATTGATAATTGGTTTCGCAACTTTTTGGGTCTTAGGTTCAAAGTTCTGGTTGTAACGAACAGTATTAACCACTCAAAGTATGGCTCTCTTTTCTTCAAACATCGGCTATTCTTGTTTGCATATGTATATGCACTTACTCAGCAATGAATCAACTGGGTTGAATGGGCTAGTCGTTTGTTAACAGAGAAATGAAGTCCATCGCCCTTTTTACGAAGGTCACATGCCATTACATCCCTCTCCCACTTTGCACAGTAGACTGCAGTATATATTATTATATGCACTAGACGCATGTTGGTTTTTCATGTTATGTCAACTCAGCATTCCTGTTTTATTGAGAACTCTGGAGCTTCATTCAGATGCAAGATTTTCAGCATTTCAGAGCCCACTTGTACCTTCAATCCATTTCAGATATGATATTTTCTACGCTCTATCATTACTGCTGTCTCTTCATTCCGTAAAGAAATCTCACCGTAGTAACCTATCAACTCATGTGAGATTTTTCACGACCGTTTGTTTTTGCTGCATTTATGGCTATAAACGATTCTCGGTGAAGACATTGATGCAAACCCCCTCAGACACATCTTTAATGATTGTTGGGATTGATCCTGCACAAATTTTAACATCTTTTTATTATGGTTCTTAGCTCTATCTATTATGCCTAAGGAAATTTTAGCTGAATTGTTATCATTTTTCAATATTTCTATGATTTCGGATCATATGTTTCCTTTTACCAGAGTATGTAAGACATATTTTGTTTGATACAGTCTCGATCTTGTGGAATATGGATTCAGCTACATGGTAGGCACAGCAATCCTTGGCCGGACGACTTTCTCTGCCAACAAGGGTCCTCTTCATTGCTTTGACGTAATTATCTGGGCCCAGTATTGTCTTAGCTTCATTGTAATAAAACATGCTTATTTTGTAAAATTACTGTTTCATTAGCTCACAGACGTGATTGGTTTTCGCACAAATTCTAAGAATTCTTCCCGTTTCAGAAATCTATGCTCTTTGGTTCGCTCTTGCTCTAGACGCCTATGTGCGTGTTAAACAATACTTAGTCTGTTTTTAGAGACGAAAGTGTCAAATAGGGGATACTTGAGATTTCATTACAGTTTCGCTAAGAGATCTTAGGTGACGCACGGTTGCCTGATTTCTTTTTACTAAAATCTTGTTAATCTGTAGCAAAAATAAAACCTCGGTATTCACACACTGTATGAATTTACATTAAGCTGGCCGCTTTTGTTTCGATGCTGCGTAGTAAACGGTGTGGGCTTGGATATTGCCATCGAATATCGGTCATTCTGTAGTTATATTACTCCATGTGTGACTTATTTAGAAATTTGTGAGGATATAACCAATATCTTCATCTGTGGTGTTGCAGCAATTCGTTTTGGGTGGCTAGCTATTCTATACCGTGTCAGTGTATACCATATTATTTCATTTTTCAATCAGTTCTTTAGTACACACTGCAGTGTTCCACAGGCAGACAGACACTAAAAGCAAGGCACTCTACTACATTTCCAGCCATGATTTTTTATATGATTTAAGTAGAAGCGAATATTGGAATTAGGGATCGGTCATTATTTATGGGTGGGGTGGGGACTGAAGGGAAAATGGTGGGGTAGCTGAATAAATAAGTTATGTTAGGTGGGGTAGCAGAATAATGTATGAACGTAGGGTTAGTGTGAAAACATATACCATATGTAAGCATAAATACAGCCTTGTTTTACTGTTTTCCTTCGGTGGGGTAAAGAGAATTTGACTTAAGCAAATGGTGGGGTAAAAATTTTTTGAGAGTACATAATACTTTCTCTTCAGTTCACACCCCGGCCATAAATAGTGACCTAATAGGTCTCAAAAGCCCAGTACTAAACTTTCTCAACTTTTTGAGCAGTTGAGTACTTCTTTTCTATAGAGTACTTTCATGTAGAGAGAAATGTATTGGCTAACATTACTCACCCTCTCATATGCGTGTTGTCACACCAAGGAAAGCTCAACCCTTTCAAATTTTGGGATTCAAAATCATACTGTCTTATGATAATCATTTTGGTATTCCTTTGCTATTTACTCGCGACGCTTCAGTGCGAGTGTCCAGGAGCCCCATGCCTGTCTCTAAGTCTGCTTCTAAAAATGCGCTCCTGTCCCCTCCCTCACGCTGTATAATTCGTTCTTCGCATACATGCACTCATTTCTCTCTTTGCCAGAAAGCCCGTTGACCGCTGTCTATGGTGTAAAATGGTCAAAAATTATTGGTTGCAAGCAATTACAGTTATGAGGTTTTGAAAAGGTTAAAAAATCCTTAAGCGCCTTTTGGTCGATTACACACTCTAAAGTTGTCGTTAATGTCCTACAACCGTCATTAGGTTTCCGCTGTGCACGCTATAGATCGGTGTAGTTTTGACTGACAAATTGTTTGATGGCACTGCTAATACTTAATAGTTGTCGATGTTACGATAGGTTCCCAGCCTCGTCCTGCGAACCCAATTAAAGAGTGAAATTGAAGAGGGTGGAAAAACAGTACTATCTAAATACCAAATCAGTAGCTCCTCCCAAAGTCTAAGGTGATTTGGTTAGCCAATTTCGTCTGATGGGCATTACTGTAGTTTGAGCGCTGCATACGATATCCGCGAAAACAGACGCGCGTAATACACACCACAGACACGAATTTCTCACGTATCAATTATTTGGTATCAATACTCCGAAAGTCCTGCCTGACAGATATGGTGTTCCTATTTCATAGTAGTTATGCGGGCAGTTTCACTGTTTCTCAAAATGCTGGCCTTGATGATAGTTGCATTGTAACGCAGCTACTTTACAGACTACTGCCATATTTCCCATTCAGGGGGGGGAGGATTTGCCCAAAGGGGGAGATCTGACTTGGATTTATATGGCATGCCTTGACCAACGCCTCCTATCTACCCAAGATTACTCACTAAAAAGTTAAACAATATATGAAGTTGGCATTTTCAGTCCTGCCTAGTATGCTTACTTGAACTCAGTTGGGAAGCAATAGAAGAAAATGAAGCTTTCTGGAACTTTATATCAATGGGGTATGCTGAGCAATTTTGAACTAGCATTTATAATAGTAAATGAAAGCGAGGCTTCTCCATTCTGGCCCAGCCTGCCAGAGCAAAACGCCAGACATTTTAGATTTAACCCCCATGGGCGGCAGCGTGCCCACTCCTAATTAAAATGCTTGCAAACTAGAAGCTGTGTTGGAGCCATTTTGTGGATATTCTCTCCTCCCTGGAGCAAATTTCGTACAGCTCGACCTAATGTCGTGTCTTTATGTCATATTAATAGCTCCCTATAAATTTTGTGATCCTTAGGTATTTGTCCCCATCGTGAAGAATTCAGTGCCTCAAGTTACTGCTTTCCGATGTGAAATAGTGCTATGAAATAGTACTGTGAAATCATAGTCAGACAAACACGCTCCTTATTTTATAAGGAGCCTAGCTTAAGGTCTAATTCCGAAAGTTCCTTATTTTTGGACCTCAAATGATCAAATTGTAGCACTAAAAGCTCCTTAGTAGTTCCTTAATTTCCTTGCACACTTAGTGCCATAAAAGTGCTACAGACACAAGCAGAGCATTGAAGTTCTGAATTTTGCTTTAATTTTGGTTATATCTTACGACCAAAGACACAAAGAAGGTTGGAACAAAGTTATATGAATCTCAAAGCATAGTGTCAAAATGTAGAAGCATAAAGCACACCTAATGAAACACTATGACACAAAACATATCAAACAAACTATGCGGATTTAAGCTGCAAATGAATGGAACTGATTCTTGATTGCTTGCTGTTATAAAAATTTTGAAGAGTGAAAGTTCCTTAGGGAACTTTCCTCTAGTAGTATAAGTTCTTTAGATATCTTGATAGTCTACATATAGGTTCCTTGCAAACAAAGCGTGTATAGAGGGCTCCTGTTGAGTGGAGGCTCCCTTACGAATAACATAGGGTAGGGTGGTAAAAATGCCCTTGCAGATCGCCCCCCCCCCTAAATGAATTGTCATCGATTCAATTGTGTCTAGTTCTGATGCACTGACCGGCTGCGAGCCCTACACTGGATGAATAGCTCGCAGGGTCCAGAATCCTGTGAGCTGTTCCTTCAATTTTCGTCAGAGGCATTAATCTTGATCTGGCTACCACAATAACCACGGCGTCGTCTTTCGTGCGACTCTTTACCACGTGATGATTTTCTTCTCTCTTGAGTCCCTATTGATATATTAACCTACCTCGAATAAAGCATTCCATAACATAACAACACTGCAACTAGAACGTTGGAACACCCACTGAAGAGTGCAATTTATTTGACAATAATCAAATTTTTGTCAAAATCTCAGGGTAATGATCTCCTTGCCCCTTAAAGCAATATTGAAAATAGACTTCCTTGCCCGAGAGCAAATCAACTTTTCTCGCTGCGAGCAAAACCAGTATAATTCGTATGTCGTTTAAGGGGGAGAGTGGTTGTAGCTCTATTTAGCTCAAAAAATACTCCAAGTTTTCTAAGACTTGTGAAGGAGATTTGATTCGTCAGACGAGAGAAAGGTAGCGAGCAGTCAAAAAGGCAATTGTTTTTGGTTTCATTTCACTCTCACCTTGTGCATTTATCAAAATCTAAGAGGTTTTCTGTCCCATGTTGTGCTAGTTTCGCTCAGATGTCTGTGTTGGAATCCAGAAGCCTATGTTTCATCGGCTACTCTTCCTATTTGTATCTCTCACATGGTCTTGCCTCATTTCCAATTTTATTTTTTACGCAATAATGGGTGTTTTGTTCTGCTATATTTTGTAATATTGATGCGGCACCCCTCACCTTAATCCAGCACGAGACATGTGTGCAATGCCACTTCAAACAATATCATTTCCTGTTACATAGCATATTGTGAGGTCTCCGAAACTTTCTTCTAATGGGAATCAGTTCGAAGATATCTGGTCATACAGGGTTTATATTGTCGTAAAAAATCAGGAGAGGAAAACTCAGGAAATTTTCTTGAAGCAGGAAAAGACCTCCATTTTCAAGAAAAAAGTCAGGAAAAGTCAGGAAGAAATATTAGACATGAGGTGTATTGACCCTATATTACAAGTTTTTCGTATTTGAAACTTGTAGTTCAGTTCAATGCCTACTTCTTAAAATCCCTTAGTTTTGGATCTCTTTTGATTACATTGTAGTACTATAAGTTCCTTGATAGTTAACTTGTTTTAACCTTGCATTTAATTCTATCTACACAATATACATGTTGAATGTGAAGACAGGATACTATACAATAGATCAGGGATTTCCAGCTAGGGTACCTGAAGCCCCTGGTGGTGCGATGCGTCACTCCAAGGAGTGTGAGATACGTTTATTTATTTACTTATTAAGCCTCGTTTTTAACAGGCATAAGCACAATCACAAACAGAGATGTGACCTCCCAACCTCCCCCCAATGCTTATGAGATTTTGTATAAAGTTAGTAGTGCAGCCGAAAATCTAGCATGAATTGGGGAGTTTAACCAAATTTCATCAAACTATTTGAATGAAATAGTGACTTGATTTTGATCTGCTTCGGCTTTTTCGCGGTGACCGGCGTTTATACATCCTATCAGAAATTGTCGACTTCCAAACACTAGAGCGATTTTCGGTCCCAAAAATAAGACACCAATTCAGAAACTTTTAGTATTAAGACAACCGATTTTCATACCAAACTAGGAAACTTGGTAATAGGTGCCGATCCAAGTTTCTTTTAAAAATTGGTGTACGCGAAACTTTGTCTATTGCCCTGCCAGATCAACTAAAAATATATGGTTTAGAAACTTTCCGAGCTACTTTAGTAAGTTTCTTACTATGGAAAGCAAATTTTTAGCGAAATGCTTTCACGTCTCTTTTTACAAGGAGATCTGCGTTAATACGAATGCCTACTAATACACGTTTTATTATGTATGAAAGCTTTTATTCGCTTAGTACTGAAACTTTCTTAGCTTTTTCATGCTTTCAATACTGAAACTCAATGTTTCACCAAGGGCAGCTAATGCACGAAAATCAAAGAGGAGAAATGACAAAGCTGTCAGTTGTCCCGTGGTAAATGGTTGTCCTCAGGCTAGCTAGGAAATGACACTTCAAGTCAATATGTTAGTAGAAAGCGTATGCATCGTTTTTTCAGAAATGCATTTTACGACAGTGCTTCAGCTTTTGTTTGTTCTTTATTTTCTCTCAATTTCCCGTCAGTTTCGCGGCTCGTGTTCTTCTAGAAGTGTACTTATAAAAAGGAGTGTAATTCTACCCGTTGTTTTAAATCTTAACTGGTTTAGTACTAGGTTTCTTGTAAAGGAAGTTTCGTATAAGAAATGTGCACTGTCAAGTGTCAATTTAAGAATCTTTTACTAGAATGAATAAACCACGTTTCTAATAAGAAAAGTACGTTTATTTCAACAAAGCTGACAAACATCTGAAAATTTCTAGTTAAAAATTTGTTCTATGTTTTACTAAATTGTACGCATTAACAGTAGCATTTTAAGCAACATTTTGAGGAAGATAGCGATCCATTGTGTAGCTCTGATTGCATCCAGAAGTATTTTACATCGACATCTGTTCTGTATTGTCAGACCGTATGGATATCCTCTCTCTGTGTTCTTTATTTTCCTTCTGTAGATAGGACTTAGAAAGTTGTAGATTCTTTTGAATAAACTTTGCAAAGGAAGTAGATCATCTCAAGCCGCAAACCGTATCTGCACTATCAATTCCCCGTTTACTTTAGCTGTATACATGCATATTCTGTACAGCCTTCTTTTGCTATTTTGCGCGCAGGTTTAACCCCACATTTCAATTCTGCTGTATTCAGCCTGGGAAATGGTGTATTTTATAGTGAAAAGAAAGGATTTCCATTGATGAATGCTGTGGCAATAACGGCCACCTTTGCATTCCTTAGTCGCTATGTATCCATAGTCTTAAATGATTAACTAATATTGAATTGGTTTATTATGCAGAAAAGAATTCAAGACAGTTACTAACAGTGAAATGCAATATTACTGTATGCGTTAGGTCTCCAAACCTAATAAGTGCAGCTTTTGAATATTGATGTAGGTCCCACTGTTTGTCAATTGAAAACCCTGAGATCTTCTCGGATTGACTATGTGTGTTTGTGTGTGTGTGGTGTGGTGTGGTGTGGTGTGGTGTGGTGTGGTGTGGTGTGGTGTGGTGTGGTGTGGTGTGGTGTGTAGATATATAGATATAAGTAATATAGAAGTATAAAAATATATTTAACTGACAAAGATAAATGTGCTGGCTAAGATTCAAATTTAAGATATGTTGGTCGACAGAGAGCGCCATTATTCATAAAGTTCTAGTTGTGGCCAGATTAACAGAACTCTCATTCAATATACAACGTCACGTTTTGCAATCCAGTTGTGTAAAGAAAAGCTTTTTAACTGCCCAATGTAACTGTGAATATTCAAACACAATATAGGCGAATGGGAGTTTTGGCACTGTTGTGAATTCTTATTTTGTATACAACATATATGTATTTAATCAGATATATATCTTATATTGGGCGCCAACCAGTCTTCCTACTGTTACAGCCTAGATATACTCCTCAATCCATGGGAAAATGTCCTTAAGTAAATTTAGGAGCTGTTTAGTATGATGAGGCACACCCGCGACAGTTTCTTGTGTTCGCTCTAAAACAACTCTCTTCTTTTGTGGTCAATCAATCATGTTACAAGCCAAGTCTTTTACAATTACTTCTTCGAACTGCGTCTCAGCTTCGACAAGCTTGGTTAGTCCGCTCCACCCACTCTTTTTTGATTACTTTAAACTCATTGCAAAGTCATGTCTTGTAATTCCTTAACCAGCTTAGTGTTTAAACCTCGAAGTGGCATACTTTGCATTCTGGTATATCTTCCACAACTTCGGATTATCTGCTAAATCAGGGATAAAAAATAACCATACCAGCTAAGCTGCTAAACTAACGTTGAGGGATCATTTGAAAACTACTTAACAGTTGGGCAGGGCATCTTTTATGGAAATTTGACTAGCTGGCCATGCCTATATAAGGGCTTCATACCAACTGTAGCCAAGTTTGGCCTGTATGTCTGAAGAGAAGCTTTCAAATATGCTCGTAGTGTTGTACTCAGTCCAGATGGACTTAAGAACGTTTAAGTTTTGGGGAAAGTTATTCAAGTTGCTCAAACATGGCCCAGGTTAGCAGGTAAAAGGCCGAAATTTGGCGTTTTACTGGGGCCAGGGAGAGGGCACACTGGGCTGGGCCAATGGCCGAGTAGTGTCAATGTTAAAAGATGCCCTACAATTGGGGGTGGAGTGAATGTTAACTACTTTTGTGACAAGATGTTGTGAAATGTGTGGAGTAGCAGAGGTGGATGAGGCCTGTGCTGAATATTTAGTGAACAGCAATTGCATTTAGCTTCTTTCTGAAGTAGTCCTTTGTCCTTAAGTATTTCACTACCATCTTAATCTGTACCTTTGTTTCAAAACACATGTTTATAGGATAATGGATTCGCTTTAGGTAAAATGGTCTTGCAAGAATGCCACGTAACAAGGAGGGGGTACCTACTTGAATGTGATAAACGATCACATGGGGGGAGGGTGGATGGGTGAGCGGTCATTATGGCAATGTTGTACGTTGTACTCTTTGATCCATGACTACAACCTTGTGGTCAACTTGATTTAAGCCAATCACTAGAGGCGCTTGACTGATATTAATATATTCTCTATCATAAAAAATTGTTTTGGCCAGCAAAAAAATCTTATTTGACCCATCTTAATCATCTGATTAACAAACGTTTGACGTCGATGGCGAGGAGTGTGGATGTTAGTATTCAGCTTTTGTTAGTTCATTTTGTAGTTGAGTTAGCATAGCCACCAAATGTTTGAGAGCCCTGTCAGGTTTTTTCTGACAACCCTAATTGACCAATCATCATGCAGAATGGGCCTAATCTTAGCATGTGTGGTCAGACTCCTGCATGTGTGGTCAGAATCCTGCATGATGATTGGTCAATCAGGTTCGGAGAAAATAGACCTGACAAGGTTCTCAAACGTTTGGCAGCTATGCTTGTTGAGTTAGGGGTCGATAATTTTTGATAGGCCAATATTTGTGGATTAGGTGGAAAGAGAGGTCTTTGTAATAACGTATACTAGTAGTATAATGGAGGAGATGGTTGGAGTCATGCATAAGGGAATTATGTGTGTGTGTGTGTGTGTGTGTGTGTGTGTGTGTGTTGTGTGTGTGTGTGTGTATGTGTGTGTTTGTTTGTGTGTGTGTGTGTGTGTGTGTGTGTGTGTGTGTGTGTGTGTGTTTTGTGCGTTTTTGTGTATTGATACGCAAATGTGTTGCAAACATCTATATCAAGATGTTAATCCAGATCATAACTTGTCGTGTGTAATTTAAGAGAGGCAAATTCTTTCTTTTGACCTATCTCGCCATAAAAGGATCTTGAATATTTTAGGTGTTCTTTCACCCAAACTTGTATCGGCTTAGCATAGCATATCCAGACTTGAATCTCTGACAATTGAAAAGTTATCGCAATTTTATTGATAGGCTCTGCAATGCACTAATGATTATTTTTTTATCAATAACTCTGTTTTGTACCTGATAATGAGCTCATTGCATGGTATTGATGGAGTTCTAGGAGACCACCAAAGCTGGTGATCTCCACCTTGTGCAAAACGCTCCTCCCTTTTGGTTAGCCATTGTTGTAGCTTGCAGCCAACATTCATTTTATTCTGTCTCTCTCATGAGTTGATAACAAATGAGAGAGGCCATATATCATTCAACGACAGAGATCTGCAAAGCCAATAACAATCTACCTTTGCATGACCTATGAGTTCAAACGTACATAAGTTGATAGTCGTGATGAAACGTATTCTCACACACATTAGAATTTAATCTATTTTCATGACAGGAACGAGAACTATGGATATGCCTCGTTCCAACGTATTGAATAACTTAGGAGTATGCAACTCCAATGATCGTTAGTTAACTGATTGCTATGTTTTATGTGTTGATTTCTTTTCGATTGGTAACAAATCAGCCTAGTACTACCAGATATATTGGCCCCATATAGTTAATTCATCTCTGACTTTTCAAAAATCTTTCGGTCACGCACTCACCTTGTTTCAAGAGAGCCTCGTTACATAACAACACTGCCTATCTGAAATAAATTACAACCCAACCATTTGCTTTGCCATGGGGGGATAGTTGGGACAAGTCCCCAGTTTTCTCCAGGATCAACCTTTCAAGCTCGCCCAATTTCGAGGAGAATTTGGAGGAAAGGTAGAGCAGTAACAAGTTTTAAATCTGCTATATTATACCATTGCTCCTGTTTAATGAAAGGAGCCTGTTCTCGTTATGCACCAGGGCCTTTGAATCTGTTAGTCACCCCTGGTGCTGTTTCTCATTTTGCGAGACCTTCTGAATAGCTTGTCTTTAGTAACCTATGATAGCTGTCATATGTAGCCAAATGTATATGATTCAAATAAAAATATTGCTATTTAGTTGAACTCGAGCCATTTCATGTCCTTTCACGGTTTTTATTTATAAGAAACCGGTCTACAAGAAAGCTAAAATCTCAGAAAATTTTAAAATTACAAGGAAAGAGTTCAGAAGCTTTAGAACTTTCTGTGCCGTATTTCGCTGTTTCGGAGACTCCCGGTTTTCTCCTCAGACTTAACAAGTTTCCATTACAGTATGTTTTATGTATCAAGCCTTATGGGCACTACAAAAGACAATGTATTTCGTTTTGCTTTCGTTTTCACTGCAATTTTACCCATTAACTTAAGAAACTTTTAGAACTAAAATGTGGTTAAAAAATTAAGAAACTTTCACTGCTGGGCCTTGAGGCAAGTTTCTTATATAAAATACTACCTGTACTTCTAAATCCTTGAACCTTACCGTGGACAAATGCTCAAAGTTTTTACAACACATGAATGATAATGTAGATTTACTTCATATTTGCTACATATTTTACGCGTCTTTAGGTTAAACTTTGGCCTGCTTTGATGGTTTCATTATCAAAATTAAGCACTTCTATTTAGAGTTGATTTTTGCTGTTAGGTTAGATGAATAAACCATTGGTAAAAATTGTTGGCTCAAAGAGCTTTATTTAAAACCATCACTTTGCTTCATCACTAGAATATTGAACTATTTTTGTGTCCATGGTTGGAAAGTCGATTTTCCGCTTGTTGCGATCATCAGGTGTGCTCTGCCGAGAAGAACTGCCTGCTAACAACTATCATTACAGGCAGTTCTTTGAAATCGATGTATCACCATGCTCACTTTATCGCAATGGGAGCATCATCTTACTACTATTAGCATCTATCTAAAACTTACAGTAGCTAACTTTGTTTACTTTGTTCTCAATCACCACTGAGCAATCTCTTTCTTGAAGGTACCAAGTCTAAAAGGAATGACCGCGAAAAAAATCGACCACTCTTCGAAGAGAGATGTGAAATTTACAAGGGATCTACATGCCTTGATCATATGAATTCACAGCGTCTGGTCTTCATGCGTGCTGGAGAAGATCAAGATGAAATCGAGGAAAGACTTGTTAGAAACATCAAGCGTATTGGCAGGCTCACGTCACCCGAATGCTACCCAGATGCATTGAGAGTTGCGTGCATAAGTCTTTTCCCTCCATGCCGAACTGTCAACAATACAGCTGTACCTTTGCTTATGTGCAAGGAGAGCTGCGCTCAACTCTCCGAAAGTTACTGTTCCAAAGGCATAAGACTTTTGCCCCAGTTGAAGATCATACAAGCGATCGATGATTGCTCTGTGTTCCCTGAAACCGACTCAAATCAACCTTGCGCGAGAGTGTCAATGCCAGGTGAGATTTCATTTTACTTGAATTTGAAACAAAGAGTCATCGACAAGATGGTCATCCACGCGATTTAAGTAAAGCAGACTGTAGGTTAGAAATAGTGTATTGGTTATTTCTCGTAACTCGTACATATCACGGTGCTAGTAACCGATCGATTGCGCGTACTAAAAGACCCGACAACCCAGAGATGAACGATAAGGTAGAAACGAGATTTCAACAATTGTATATTTAAGCACGGTTCGAACTAAAATAAAAGTAAAACAGACTGTAGGTTAGAAATAGTGTATTGGTTATTTCTCTTAGGTATTATCCAAAGCCCTTGAGGCCATTTATTCTTAAAAGGAGTTGGCATATTTCCTGAAGCTCGAGCCCTAGGAAGACCCACAGTTTATTTACTTATTTGAGTTTAGCTATAATACTTATGTAATACTCTGAAAGGGTGTGTGTCGTGTGAAAGGGTTGAAACATGATAATATGAACTAATGATAGATCATTAGTATCGTTATAGATCAATTCGTGATTCCGTGATAGGTTGCATGAGAAGGGCATTTCAGCTTAACCACCTCTGAATGCTCACTCCAAATAAGATGACTGAATTGCTATTGCCTCTTCAATGCTCTTTCTGTTTTATGCTGATTAGGCCTGGATGTCTACATGCGAACATAAACTTATTATCAAATATCAAAGGTATTTTGGTATGATTTATGCCAGTGGTGGCAAACCTATCAGGGTGAGGGTCGCACCTTTAGAAATCAAATGGTACACCCTAACATAACATATAGATACCAAAAAAGCGAAGAATGCTACGGGGTTCTGGTCTGGATTCTACAGTCCGCACAGAACCCCGTAGCAGTCCGAAGTGTGCCTAGCCATGATATATACTCGTACTATTGTTTGTAGCTTGCAGCTTGTTCACTAACTAGCTACTTTCTTGTGTCTAGGTTCCCATCGAAAGAATCATCAATGTAAAAGACATTTTCGCCTCAAAGGTAAGTCATATTCATCCCTTTGTTTTTATTAGTTGACTCGTAGTTTTCTTTAGATTCCTTCTAGTATTTTTATCAGTCCGAGCGTTGAAGTCTTACATAAAGTTTCCATCAATCTGTATGATTTTTGAATTGAAAGAAAGCCCATGCCAAGATTTTTTGAGCATATTCAGCTTTTGAACTGCATTTACGCTTCTAGCTTCGAATAACAAGTGTCATTTTTGTAATTCTTTGTCATTCACATCTTTCGACTAATCCTAGGCAGCTTTATTTTCGTTGCACTTTCAATATAATAGTAGCACTACTAAATTTAACATTTTTCAGCCAATAATCTGTTTGGGCCAACCTGTTTCATTGAAGTTCAATTATAATATTTATCTAGAAAGGTGATTGCTGATAGCTACGCGGCATTGAGGGTGTTTTGCCCACGCGATTGTGCGCTTCGTCGATTGTGCGATCGCTTGCTTTTTCTCGACCCATGCAGTCCCTTGCCTTGTGGACTCAACCTTTCCCCTAGGCATATTTAGCATATTTTCCATCGATGTGTATGATCTCTGCATTACAAGAGCCTATACCAGGACGTTTTAAGTGCCTTCAGTTTTTGACCTTTACAAGCTTCATTCTTTGTCATTTATGCCTTTCAACTGTTCCTAGGGAGGGGCAGCTACCATGTTGCGTGGCATAGTAATTTTAGCAAGCCTTATTGTGCGCTGCAAGGCTCACAGGACCCCAAACTTTTGCTTTTGTTTAGAATATTTCCGTTTTTTCGCGCGATCGTGAAGTTTTGTAGTATCAACAGACTGTCAAGCTATTTCCGACGGAGATACTCCAAGATGTAGATCGGAGGTCTGAAAAATAGCATACTGTAGAACGTTTCAATCTTTAGGTGCGATACTGGGATTCTGTAGTACAAACAAACTATTCAACTTTCTCCAGTAGAATGAATTTATAACAGCTATATGGTTCGCACTATCTATTTACCCAGTAGCCCCAAAAATGTTGCCTAAGAATGTATGGTACTTGCTGTTGTTGTTTGCATCTCCCACTGCCTAATAGCAAAAGACAATGTCAGCTGCTTATGATGCAATTTTTTGTTCCTTTCACAAGCTCAATCGATGTCTGTTCTGGAGAATCAGCTTAGCGAAGTGCAGGATAGTTCATCAATTTGTAAAGATGTAAATTGGGTACCGATGAGCAGAGGGGCAAGGCTTCTTCTGCAGCTGCATTTGGGAGGTGTGGAAGTCTCTTTAAAAGGACAATTTGGTATGTCATCGAAAAACGTGTACTGCTTTCAAGTGCCGGTTAGGATATCAACGCTGGTGAAAAGCCCCATGGAATACTCAAAGCTCATCCCTCTTCCTGAGCTACACGAGATCCCACATGACAGATTTGTGAGGGGATTCTCTTTGAAATGGGATCGAGAGGCCAGCACAAAACAGTTGATATTCCCGGTTGGATTTTTAAAGGAGTACATAATTGATAAAACATTGAGTGTACCAAATGTGACAGTCTATGTGTACAAGGATACGAAGTCGGTTGCATTTTTTGGCGAGGGAGTCTTCGATCTGTGTGGTACAAAATTCCAAGTAAAAATCGAGCAGACAAAACCGGATGAAACCGTCTTGACCGGCCGTAGTCCCTACCCAATAGATCTAAGCACTGTCGAGCTAGCTTTTGGGTTCCGCCAGCCTACCGAAGACCTCATCCGTGTAATGGAAAATTTTAAGATACTGAAACTGAGGCTTATTAATCCAAAGCTGCACATCCATTGGAAGGATAAAGAAAAGCGTACCATGAGGCTATCTGGGCATGCCTTCAACAGCGCTTGGGGAAATAACAAAGAAGTGAACGTAGAGTTATTATTAGGGAGAGGCCAGTCATTTTGGGCCACCGCAGTTACTACCAGTAAACGAAGTTTCAAAGAGATATTTAGTCTTTTTACCGATTTGAAGCACGTTAGATTGGCAAAAATACTGGATACGGCATTGGACATCGACCAGGTATGTTTAATGATATTTTTCATTTTGAGTTATTGAATATTATTTTTCATTTTTCATTTTGAGTAGCTTCTAGTTTAATCTTAAAGAATCGAACCTTGTGATTTCATATTGTTGATAAAGTGAGTGTGATGTGTAACATGTGGGTAAAGGTATCAGCTCATGGAGATGGCTGAGAAGATATCTTCGATGTTTTTCTGCCACAGAGTGCAGCCACTTTCTATATCCATCATACTTATCACACTGAAGTCATGTCTTTATTCCATGCTGTTGCACTGAAATCGTAGGATAGTCAATGTCCTTGCAGCAAACTGGGTGTGGCCCATAATTGGTATAGCCAACTAAAGTTTCCCAGTCTGTGGTGGTCATGGAAAAGTCAGGGAATTGCGCTATTCATGTTCTGTGGCAACCATGCGTATGAGATGAGGCACTTCCAGAAATCAAGGTGCTGGTTCTTGCCACTAATCTTGTCCCTGCAGACCTTGCCTAGTACCCTTTTGTATGTAAATCTTTAAGAAGGTCCATTAAAAAAGATTGATTGGCAAACAAATTGAATTTGCTTCTCAGTGGATAAAGAATGAACCAATTGATAAAGAACCTAGCCAGAATATCAGCCTAGAAAGACTAAAAGTTCTTGAAAATCAAAGTACATGAAATTTCAGGCTGTAAGCTCTTGTTAATAGCGGTTCTTATGTGCGGGTTTGTATTGTAATGCTTGTTCTAACCTCCTTATTTTTTTTGTGGGTTTCAAATTCACCATTTTATATTCGCCCAGTTCTTATTCCTATCTTCGTTGGTGACTCGTCCTGTTTCTGTTTAAAACACGAGAGCCGGGTATTGTTCAGTGTGGCGTTGTTTTCATTGCCACAATGCTCTTAGGACTTTTAGCAAGAATGTTCCGAGTTTTTGTACCACTACAGTGTCACACGTACACACAAGCACTACAGAAACACAACCTTTGGGTATTTAGATTAGCACGGGAATATATGCAAATGATATCCAAGAGATAATGGGCTTGATTGAAAATTGAAATTTTGAATTTGTCAGAATTTATTGACTTTTTTTTAGGAATCAACGCCCCATTATTGAACTTTCTTAACTTTTTTGAGCAGTCGAGCACTACCTTCTTAAGAGAAATTTCTTTCAAGACAAAGGTGTTACCTAAGCGCCTTCTATTGTTGAGTTACCGGTCATTTTTTCGAATTTTTAGGTCGGATTCATATTAGCAACCAAGGATGTACAAATACCTTCACACCCTTCGTTGAATTTCCAACACGAGCCAGCTAGAGCCATGGGCAAGGGCCCAATTTCGCAAGGAGTCACCCTTGAAGCCCGAGCAAATGTTAAAGACAATTGCAAGCGGAACAATAATCGCTCGTTCATTTGCCAGTTTATTCAATTTGCTGCTGGTATCAAAGCATCTGCAAACGTCAAAATCAAGAGCCACTTGGCTGGATTTTTGCTTTCAATTGAATTTCACCCGGATGGAATTATTCCGCAATATTCGTCCAAAATCGTATCGAAGGTGGGGAGCTATCTTTCTTTGTTTTCTCTTTGTGCACTATGTCCTAAATCCAGATGCCTTTGCCTATTTTCTCATCAGCCTTAATCAATGGGGCTGCAATGGCTGCCTTATGTGGGCAGTCCTTTCTGAGCAGAAATTTCAATGTACATTGTGATGGAACTATGATTTCTCCTACATGCAAATTGAAGAGGGGGGGGGGGGTTGCGAGGACATGACTTAACCTCGAATAACGGTGACGCCTGGTACAGTTTGTAGAGCACTTGAAGTATAACATCGAGGGTCGTAAGTTCGCTTCCCACCCTGGCCACTCATTTTCTCTCTTATTCACTTTGCATACTTGCTTTAATCCTGTTGTCTTTATTTAGCTTTGGATCTCCAAACCTAGAGGTATATGTAGTGTTGTTCCGTAATTAGGAACAAGCCTCTTTTTGCAGCATCTTGAGTGATTGATGGAACGTCTAGGTTTTGGAGATACGAACGATATCTGTCCAGGTCGAGCCTGTTGTATCGCCTTGCAATTAATTAGATCAAAATGTTTCCATCGGTGAAGCTGTTGTTGCAACAACAAGAAGTCGTTATTTTTTGCTTTTGCATATCAGTAGGTTTTGTGTTTAGACAATAATCAACTGTTTGCTTTAAAAGTCGACAATTTTTTAAGGGAGGAGCTGTTTTTCTACAACTTTCACCTTTGCTCGTAGTGTAATTCTACTTCAGCTTTTAGCATACTTGTGCAACTTCTTAAAATTTCGTATCTGTTTTATAGCTGCGCCAGACCTGGGAGAAAATCAACCCATTTTCACGTGTGCCACCATCGTATGTTGAGATCATAGAAAACAGTGACAACGAATGGAAGTTCCTTCCCCGCTACTCAGGAACTGTGTGGCTGAGGAAGCTTCTGGTAAAGGTTAACTTTACAGACTCAATATTGTTTGATAGCAAGATAGTACATATATCAGCTGATGTCATATACTTAAATAAACGATACACCTACAAGATAAACAGAGTGGGTCTGAGCTACTGCTTGCGAATGTTAGACAGCATTACGGAGTTCTTGAAACTGTGCAATACGCGGACATAGTCGTCAAATACAGGAGGAAGGTGCCGCAACAAAATATAAGCTACGTGGTCATTGGTGACAAAGATCGCTGTGTGGTTATCTGGTACGTTGTGGAAATCACGGAAAGGAGTTGCCAGTAAAGACATACTCATGAGCTCAAGATGAGGTCCTAGATTTATCTTGGCACAGCGAATATATCAGTTTTTTCAAGCATTCTGCTTTGCTTTGAGAGATTCTAAAGACCAATCTGCGGACAAATGTGTACAAAGTGTATTCTCAGTATCACTACAGACTGTGACGTTCAGTTTTATGCTGTATGTATAGTGTTTAGTTTTGTTATGAAGTCCAGTTTCTGAGCCAGAAGATCCGAGAAGTCCAGTCTATGCCGGTCATGTAAAGGCATGGACCTAGAGAGTATGTTTTTGGGTTATAATTGACTATAATAGGTGTCCAATTTACCCCATGGTATAACGGCTTGAAAGAAGAATCTTCATTTGGTGAGAAAAACTGTAAACATAATACCTGGTTTCCTTTTAATCGTTAAGATCATTGGGATCGCTGTGAATGACTTCGGCGATCCAACCTACCTTCTGGCTACATGCACGTGCGATCCTGGCGATTGCGATGATCAGAGTCGATGGGATAGAGCAAGGCTCTTTCCCAGTGATTCTGGGCTGTGTGATCACCAGGATCCTTCACAGCGACCCAAGCGATCATAATGATTACATTGAAAAACATAGGGAAAATATACTAGAAACCTGTCTGAACCGCGTTAACACATTCGGAGGTTTACTTGCGTATCGAGGGAACTCGACTGGCTACAGAAAACATAATATTACGCTTGATGTAGCAGAGGCTGGTGGAGAGCTTGTATGTGCCCCGGGGCAAATAAGAACAATGGGGCCCCCACAACATCGTTACGAAGTGTAACCCCACCATAGAGTCATTTGATAGCTTTAGGGGACACTTAACCCCACTTATTTCCGCTTGGGGACCTGGTGCCTCATCATACTAAGATGATGACCAGAGTAACGGACGGGAGTATCTGGACAATTCTCAATGGATATTACAACAATCACCTACTTGACTGCACGCTCCAAATCACTTTATAAAGAATTGAGGCTTTTTGTGAGCTGGCAATTGTATCACAAGTAAAATCCCATTTGAACTCTTCTTTGTGAGTCCGTTTACTGGATATCGAATTCAAGTGAATTCAGCATGTTTTAATACCGTATTCGTTAATCCATTTAAGCAAAGAAGCTGGTGAAATGGTATGATTGGAAGACTCTTGTGGATAAGGTACAAAGTATATACGGTGTCGTGTAAGCAACTGAATCCAATATGATTTCATGATGGATCGATAATGAGGCTAACAGAAACAATAGAAGGAACGGCCTCATTATCGTTCCGATGTAATTTCTTATGAGATACAAGCGTACCGTACTCATATGCCTATCTAGATCAAGCCATATCATAGTCACCGTATGAAGGAAGGCCATAGCACTATGAAACCATGTTGAATTCTTTACTAATCCGGATTCGGGGTCATCTCATTTTGAGATTACCCAGCTTCAGGTTTGAGCAAGGGTTCGATTTACGGCAAATAACTCTATCGTATTATGCATGGTCAATTTACTGATTGCGTTTTAGACCCGTGTAATATATATATACCTCGTTTCGAAAATTAGCTTCTATCAAAGCCTGCAAATGTATATTAATAAATTCTTATTTAACACAAATTACATTGTTGCAAAAACTCGATGCACTCTTTTTATTAGAAATAGGATATTCGTGTATTTTGAAAATATTATTAACATCGGCCTCCACTCAATGCGCAGTCTCTGTCGTCTAATTCTCGTATAGAAAGTAAGTCAAATATTCACATACGGAACAAAGTTGGGAATAGGATTGTTTTTCTTATTGCAACATATGGCAATAAATGCTTGCGTTGATGATTTTGTTGAGCGACGTTTAATGACATCTTATCATCATTATCTCAAGCCAAATAGAAAAGTGCATTGCAAAGTGCGTGCGTGCGTGCGTGCGTGCGTGCGTGCGTGCGTGCGTGCGTGCGTGCGTGCGTGCGTGCGTGCGTGCGTGCGTGCGTGTTGGTGTGTATTCATATGTTCATCTAATTACCAAAAATTTATTTGTCACGTGTGGTCTGCCTCTCTCAATATAATGTGTGTGTATATATATATATATATATATATATATATATATATATATATATATATATATATATATATATATATATATATATATATATATATATATATATATATATATATATATATATATATATATATGTATGTATATATATATATGTGTGTGTGTGTATATGTATATGTATATATTACAATATTGATACTAGGATATTCTAAAAACTTTGCTCAACAATATTGCAACATTATAACTAAATTGTATGTGAAAATGACTCTTGAGAGTTTGAATTTTGCACGCAGCGCCAAAACTTTTCTGGTGTCACGGTTCTGTCTGGCTTCCGCGTCTCGGTCGTTTTCTTCAACGATGGTAAAATCTGCGGCAAAACGTTCTTTTAGGAGTGGGTGGGTGTTTGTCGTTGATTTTGTAATATAGAAAAGGTACGTGTTTGAGATCTCTTATAGCGGTAAAGAAATTTTTGCACATGTCTGACGGGCAATTTTTCCATTGATAGAAGCCTGTAGCCTGTAGATGAATTGGTGTTTGCTCAGTGTAACCTTGACCTTATCAGCACTGAACTGCAGCTAGAATTGAACAACTTCTGTCCAAAATCCAGCGGTATGGACTCTTACCGGGGGCGCAACTTGGGATCTTTGAAGGCGGGGCACAACACTAAAAGCTTTAGCTGTTAATAATGGACATTGGTTCTCCTGAATTTCGAAACCCTTCAACACCACCACTTGTAGAATATATCATACCTTTCGTTAAGGGAACAAGTGCTGGTATACATACTTTTATGTAAGAGGGAACATTTCTGCTTTTGGCCTGGATGTGTCTAAATATTTTGTCAAATCTAGCCTTAAAACTTTGCTTAAGTTTTTTTAAACGTTCTTGAAGACGTATCGAATACAATCTTTTACCTGACTCGATTTCATGAACTTAACTCTTAATGCTACAGTGTTTGAGTAGTGAATTATCTTGAGAGACGAATCTGATTCCAGTTCGATGAAAAGGTGTGTTTTACAAAACAGTCTCGCATCTACTTTTGTTATACACTTGTCTCCTAATAGAAAACGTGTTGTCCAGAAGTTTTATTGCTTCTCAAAAGAACTCTTTACACCACTTTGCAACAGTCGAGAATCGAGTTGAGACTTCTGAAAGGCAGCTATCATAACCTGAGTAACCTTTACTATATTCTGCATGCGTAACAAAGCCTGGAAATGACCTCGACTTACTAACGTACAGGCCATCTGTAATATACTCCTGCTTTTATATCCTGCATAGATGTTTTCCGAATATAATATAGCCGTAAAAGTGTAAATTATGCTGTTCATGACGTCGCGACTCAACTCCTTTATACACAACCAAAATCGATTCGAAAAATTGAGCAACTTCAGTTCCGTAAAGATATGAGCATAAGCAACTAAAACAAAATTTTGCCTTACCGAAATAGCAGCCACTCTTCTATCTACAGAGTCACTTTCACTCCCAAACAAGGGTAATCATATAGCATTTGTTGACAAACGAATCCGAGATAATTGTTGCTTTGCCTAGATAAATATATAATATGCACTGAAAGTAGTATTTTTTCCTACTTCCTGTTCATGTGTTTGAATTTCTGAAAATGAGTTGAGAAAATCAAGCAACCATCTGGCAACTTAAGATTCAAATTTTGGATGAAAAATAAGCATATTCAGATCTGATCAAAATCCTAGCATGCTTATGAAGAACTCGTGTAGTTCCTTTCACGACGTGTACCCCATACATGCTACTCAGTAATAGAGCAAAGAGATTTGCAAATTAATTATAAAAAGAGACATCGGACGCTTTAAAAACAAGAAAAGTTATTGTTTTGTACCTAACTATATTTGTGCAGCCCTATCAGCCTGTTCCAAATCATATTGGTATTGACACTTTGACTGTAGTTATAAGGAGTTTCTAAACTGTTGTAATTAAAATAATATTGATATTCAGAAGTAATGAATCTTTCAGAAAAACGAAAGTATTTTATACCATCAATGATAAAAGCTGATATCGTCCAATGGCGTTTTCTGTAAATCTATAAAGGGGCATCGATGACAAACTTGGAGACTATATTAAAACAGCTTTGCAGTGAATCTTATTAAAATTCCTAGGACTTTCTGACTTAGATGCCAACATTTTGACTAGTTTACTACAGAGGAGGGGGGTGCATTTGTCTCCATGGTGCAACACTGATATCGGTCTATTCTCTTGATATCTATGAGAGGGATTTACTAAAACACAAGATTGATGCTCCGAAAACATCAGTAACTGCACTCAAACTGAAAACTTGTCGATACAAAAATTATCAGAGGTTTCTATGTACAAGTTTGAAATTCATGTAATGCTATTAGTTATTTCTGACCTACTACAGCGCATTCTGCAGTAAAATTTTGGGCTAATCAACTTTACCACGTTTGTCCTTAAACAACATATTAAAGAGAGGTTCTAGGTCACCGAGTACGGTAGTTTTCCCTTCGAATGCGAAAACATCGGTCGGGTTTGTGCTGTCTTCGAACGCTTTCATTAGGTTGCAAAGATCGTCAGCTTTGAAATTTGACGGAATCTTTTCCGAGAGTTTGTGAGAAAATCGACCAAGACAGCCCTTTTCCATGAGAGTTGTTATTATCATATAGAACAGTCTGTCATAGATTGCTGTTGGTACTGCAGAACTGTCGAGTAAATCGATGGCTTCGCCACACAGATCATTCTCGAGCATCAATTTGCACGTTTCAGTCAGTCCATAAACTGCTTCAGGAAGACATTTAAGCTCAACGAGAACCTTCAATCGGTCAACATCGATTTTCTGCTCACAGGAACTGTACGATAACGAACTGACTGTTCGTTGTGTGATTCCGGCCTGGAAAACATACGCATATAAGATATAAGAGACACGAGATTCAAATTGGGCAAAACTTACGAAACGCTTAAAAACAAAAGTAGCCTGAACGATAAAGCTAAATATGTGGAATAGATCTCACTGTGTGTACACATTGTCACAATGACAACCAACTCAATTCAATCAATTGAAATTTTGGATTCCCGTTTTAAAATCGAATTCCAGTCCCTTTTCAAAACTCTTCTACAATACATACTTCACAAAACCTGAACATTCTATTTACAGTTATCTAAAGAAAATGTATCTTAAAATGATAGTTTTCAGATTTAGAAACAAAACAAATCGTACTGGAAGTTTCAGGACTTCGTTACTTTCATGTGTAACACAGATTATAAGCAAATTCTCCAAGAAGAAGGGCACTTTTGCCTTTTTGAGGAAAAGTGCTGGGGTGTAGACCCCCAGGATCAAACCCATAGCTGCGCGCTTAAAAGATAGTTCATTGGAAACAGATGTTGGTGATGAACATTGTCAAGATTTTGTGCCAAGTAATGGCAGCTTTTTGTCTTCAACGCCGAATTCTAACCCGGGTTCACTCCAAATCCACTTTACACAACAAAGAGCCAATTGTTTGTTTGTTTGTTGGTTTACTTTATTTTGAGTAGGCTGTTATATCTAGCATTTTCAGCTAATGTAGGCCTACTGTGCATGCCGCACCCAGGCATGGGACCCCTAGTTTAACGTCCCTTCCGAAGGACGGCAGAGTGAGTTGCTTTGGTCGTTTTTCTGGATAGTCGCCCATCCAGTTCTGACCTAGCACAGCCAAGCTTAACTTCAGCTAGCTAACGGAAGCCAACTGAACCGCTTGGCCACTCACCCCAATTTGTCGTGTAACGCCCACCGAGTGTAACCCGGGCTAACGTAACCCTGGTTCAATCAGGGTTGAGTACTGCCATGTAAAATGGGCTTATGCTGACGGCGTTTCTAGACAGTTGAAGAATTATAAGAAACTTTTCAGAAACAACAGTGGATCTGACAAAATAGTACGAATGATCTACGCTAAAAGTAGAAAGTTTGCTTCGTATAGAAAAAGACGTACAAACCGTTAAAACCTCTCGGTATCATGACAAACTAAATGTGACCTATCTCAAGTTGGATATCTAGTGAACTCGGCGCTTCTGTATCAGTAAACATTATGCTCTTACAGCGTGCATGCCTCTCTATGCACAGCATTGATTGGCAAATTAATGCAAAGCTACTTATGCTTTCACGCGAAAATGCCTTCGGCTATTTTTAAAAAGGAGTTTAACTTACGTGCCAATAGATAGAAATTAATATTAGAAAGAATACTGACCTCAACAGGTATCGCTAAATCAAATGCCCAGGAAATGAGTTGTATACATACAGCGATAAAAAACTACTCAAACTCACTAGAGATACCAACGATGGTCTTCTTGACATCTGTAAAAATCCACTGGACTCTGTGATTGTAGCAAAACTCTGTGCCAATTTAACAAATGGTACTAAGAAATGTGGCGCGTAATCCCAGAACTTTGTACATATGATTTCAAATGAATTTGTGTCTTTCCTGCAACAAGAAAAACATCAACATTCAGCGCTCATTCTTCTTTTTACGAACGAAGGTATTGATTCAGAGTTTTGGACAAAGAAGAAGATCCTTGCTTCATAGTCTCTATTAAATTTCCAACGAAAACACCCATGAGCAACAGTTAACTTGCATGACTGGTGTAATGAACCAAGGAGATAACGATAAGAAATCTCAGATAAATGACCTTCAGAAAGCATGTAAAAACAATAATGACCTAACAATTCAACGAAAAGATTGAAAACCAGACTGAATGCAATTGATACGAATTATTTATCATCATCGTTACAGCAGGACAACAGTGAACATTCCAGTTGATTGAGAAGTTCATGACACATTAATTAAGATACATATGACGCAAGACAATGGTTACACATCCACATAGGTCATAAGAACGTTTTAACTTTGATTTACCCTTGGCTACATTGAGATACTAAGGTTACATGAAGAACGTATAAAAAGACTGAAGACTAAAGAACAAAAAAACGACATCCAGGGAGGTTACTCCAGAGGACAGGAGTTTAAGGGATTATGGAAGAAGAGAGGGAGACAGTACGCACCGTTAAACGTAGATAGAAAATGGATATCTACAAAAAGTAGGCACCTGGTTCATAGTATCTGAAAATGTAGACCCGGTTCACCGATAAGCTCCTAAGAGTCGCGGAGCTATTTTTCTCGGAGCTCTCTTAGATTCATGGAGTTATTCTTTAGAGCTCACAAGACTAATACCCCTAGCAACGCCGACATAGTTTACAATCAGACATAACTTTGGAAGACCATACGTCTATACTTTCTCACCTTAAAATATTCCTCCAAAGCTGGGCCTCCAACCCGTTTGGTGCGGAAACCAGTTCCTTCACACTATCGACACCATCGTCCTCTTTAGGACTAAGTCCCAGAATTTCCACTACCTCATCTACAAACCCCAAAGGCCTCATTTCAGCTGCCCACTGGATTATCTCGTTAAGGTCTTGCTTCGTTAAACTTTCGTTCATAATCTGCGATCGTAGACTATCTGAAAAGGGAAACTCAGCAGGTGACAAATTGCCAATTGCTGTGGACCGTCTGGAGTTTAGAATACCTTGAATGTCCTTCGACAATGAACAGTATTTATCTAGTAGGGTCTGTACATCCGGGCCTAGGCAGGAAAGGTCACTTCTACCACGCTTTTCATTGAATTTATTCATCATTTCATCAACAGCCAATTTGTATTTTCGATTTATATGCAACAGTCCAAGGGGTATGCAAGGATTTTCAAACATACTGTAAAACCTCTCAAATTGCTCTCGATTCCGAAACTGCAACCATTTGGTGTCTCCATGCAGTTTTGGATGGTTCAGTAGCCACAATGAAACTTCGTAAGATAGATTTTTTGTATCCCAATCTTTTAAGTATTCAGATATAAGTGTGACAGACTCGCTTATTGTATGACCTTCATCTGCATCTATTGCTTGTTGATTAAGCACGCTACTATCACAATTTTCCTTCTCCCCATCTTCTTGATCCACAACAACGTACGTTTCTTTTCCGCCTCTGCCGTGATTCCCTTTAAAAGTGAGATGTAGTGTGTATTCTTTTGATATTTTCCTCACCTGAGCTGGCAACGACTTTTTCATGTCTAATTTTAGTAATGATTCGGCCTGCTTAATGACAGACTCTGATCGAATAACTTTCATAAAGGAGGGACACCAAAGCCCCACTTGTGGAATATTGCACTGACCTATCCACGCTTTGACTCGTTCATTTGTTGAAGAATCACTCTGCCACACCAGCCTGCCAGTGTACGTTTCAAACACCAAAAGTGCACGCTCTTCCACAATTAAACCTAGAAATCTCTTAAATGCAAATATCACACAAGTTTTTCTTGGATTTATCTCACCTATATTTGACTTACAGAGAGTACAAAGCTTCGACACAACAGGCTTTCCATTGCTATCAATTATCGAGGAGTACAGATTGCATGTAGATTCTAATACCAGAAGCTCCTGTGTAATTGGATGAGTACAATATGCAATGACAGTTGGGTCATTTGGATTCTGATTTATCCAAAGTGATATTGATTCAGTCAAAAGACTCTGAAAATCTGTGGAAAAATATCCAGGTATTATGCCATTGTGCAAGTAATTCCAGAGATGAAGCTGCAAACAAGAAAAATAATTGATTGTGAGTACATTGGATTAGTATATTATCATTGTCGGTATGATAAATTTGCTTGTATAGTATGGCCAGAGGTGTAGCTACTGGGGAGTATGTGACATCACCCTGAAGATCAATGAATCCAAAAAGTGCAAAAATTCAGGCAAATTTTCAGAACTATGACATATTTATCTTGAATTTATCTCACTGGAAGGATTTCTTCACTACTAAATAAAAAATAAACAACTACAAATAGTTATTTTGAGCCAAAACATGTGAAAACAACTCTTACACTTACATTTTTATTGATTTGAATTGAATTTGCACATACAATGTGTCAAGAAAATTTAGGCAAAAAGTTTGGACACTTCCCCCCCCCCCAATACTTGTGAAGTATCAGCATATCCCTGAGTATATTATTGTATAGTACAATACAGCATAGCATAGAATAGAATAGCATAGTATAGCATAGCATAGTATAGTATAGTATAGTATAGTATAGTATAGTATAGTATAGTATAGTATAGTATAGTATAGTATAGTATAGTATAGTATAGTATAGTATAGTATAGTATAGTATAGTATAGTATAGTATAGTATAGTATAGTATAGTATAGTATAGTATAGTATAGTATAGTATAGAATAGTATGGTAGCATGTCATAAAGTAGTTTTTCATTCAAAATAAAATGGAAATACATCAGTATCTATGCCAGAGCAAGGGAAACTGATAAGATTTCAACTTAAAAGTTCACAATTTTAAGAAACAATAAAAAGTATTCTCAAATAATGAAAATGTATACTTGGATTCTGTTTAAAGCAGATGACCAATATAGATTGAGGCCAAGAGGACTGTTTGCAGTTGGATGCATGAGCACTCCAGATGAACCAACTATGAACAAATGGATTGGAGGGCAGTTGTGCAGTATATCTGACTTCCCTACAAGAATATCTTTAATGGATTCTAGTGAAATTTTTCCTTTGCAAACACAGCACTGAGTCGGTGTTCTCCGCTCACACCAGAATAGCAGTTTTGACTTCTTGTCAAAGCAAACTGATGTTACTTGCACATTTTTACTGACAGAAAGTCCAAAGCTGGTGACAAAATGCCATTCAAAACTGGGTCGCACAAACTTCCAGACATGAACTCCCGCAGATTTCAAAACAATAAACATGAATAAGGCTGTAGCTGATTCCACACAAAATACTTCAAAAACAACTTGTCTTTGGCCTGAAAGATAAGTAGAGGGTATATGATAATAAGTTTAAGAGCAACATGTAAAGCTAATTGCAAATAATTTACCAAAGATGCTTTCCTATCACACATGGAATTTGACAGGTATCATATCTTTACTAGTGAACAGATTTTCTTAACAAAATCAAAGTCATTCAATGCCTGGTTATGTTTCTGGTGAACAAATCTGCTGCACAATGGTGATGGCTCCTTATCAGTTTTAGGCACACTTTGACAAGCATAAGATACATATATTGTTCTGAAAAGAGCAAACCCTTTTCAGCAGAGACCCTTCAGAGTGTACATGTCAGGAAGATGATTGAAATGAACCTAGCAAAATATATAACCAATAAAAGATATACATCCAAAAAGTGATATAAACTAAAAGCCATTCATGCTATTGTATTAAAATCAATGGCAATTCAAGGAGGATGCTTAATGGCTGTGAAGGGTGTGGCTACTATTGAAATGATTATGAGAAGGAAATGAGCATTCTTGTTACCTTTTCTTCTGCTGGAATGACTTGACACCATGAAATCATGTGTATTTGGCCAAGGATTTTGCTTTGGTGAAAAGTCATAAGCTAACAGTTTGTGTCCCTCATCCAATGAAACAAGTATATGGCCTGGTAGAACCCAAACATTGTGCACCAAAGACCCTCTTGCGTCTAAAATATAGTAAGGCATCTAACACATTATTTTCTGCACAAATTTTACAAAGGTACATATACATCATTTAGTATAGCACAGTTTTGACTAAACATCTTCAACGGTGCTTTGCAATTTCTAAATTAAGTGATAATTTACAAACTTGCCACAAACAACTGTTCAAACACAAGCTATGAAATAGAAATGTTTTTAATGAAAGTGCTCTATAAGAAAGCAGTACTTGACTGCTCAAAAAGTAAAGAAGTGTATTACTGGATTTTTGAGTTGATGCACTGATACACATTTGGATATGTTTATAAGTTGATAGGTTGAATTACCCTAATGCAAATGTATCTATGCTACTAACAGTTATACCTCAATCTGGCAGTATTCAATTTTCGATTCAACAGCTGTACTATTTACAACTCTCTGACAAAATCTAGTTCTTCATAAGGAGGGACCACCAGAACATAAGTATAGCCTTTAGTATCTGTATTGTTATATATTAAAAGACCATTCAGGGTAGCCATGCCTATTATGCTCCCAACGGTATTCTTACTGTAAATATGCTTTGGCAATTGTATACTTTTAGGCTGTGCGCAAAAATAGGTTAATACAAATTTTGACTCCAGTTTTCATAAAAATTAAACTAAGCTCTGTTTTAAATCAGACAGATTTCATGCAAAAATTTATGTATTCAGTGGTATGTTTGTGTAGTGCCTGTCTGTCCATGTAACACCCCAGTATTAACAGAAACTCGAATATTGGTGCTAAGAAAATCTTAAGAAAGTTCAGTACTGAAATCATGAAACAGCTAAAAGAAGGCTTGGTACGTTTCGAAAAGAAACCCCCCTATAAAAAGGCTACATACTCCTTCAAGAAAGGCATAAAACGAATCATCAATGCACCAAAGAAAAGGATAAATAAATGGTTCTTGGATACTATTGGGAGTTGATGTGAAGTGAAAAGTGATAGTGTAAATGATCCTCATACCTAGTATCTCTCTTGTAATATGTCTGATGCAGCTAAATATAGAATCCCTTATTGATGAGACTTCATGAAAATATCAATGCATCTTGGATAATATCTTCTAGGAGATACCTATCTACTTTAACATATTAATGCACAGTGCTTAACTAGACTGATCGTTTAAAGGTCGTTTATCATATCATATCATATCATATCATATCATATCATATCATATCATATCATATATCATATCATATCATATCATTTCATATGACTGATTTGCAGTTAATACGTTAACGTAGCTGAATTAGGCAAGACGATATATTGACCTGCAAAGGCGGATGGCGACTTTTTGAATAGCTTCGTGAATCCATCGATATCATTCAAATTCGGAAAAGTCTCTTGAATATCAACAAGTTGGAACATCTCGAATGACAGGACCGCAAAACTGTTCGTACTACTCCATCTTTGTATGTAACTAACTCTACATCAAAGTGCCAATCACAAGACCCGGACCCGGCACCGGGCCATGTTCGTGTTGATATTAGCAACCTCTTAACCAATTTCCACAGTCTCACTTTCGCGCAATCCGTTCATTCAAGAATTTTGTTCACATATCATCTGGAAACAGTAACAATACAACCGATCTTGGGAAAGAAGACGAAGAGATTTTTTGAGATCAGTGAATAATAGCAAAGCGACATTAACCTTCTTTAGCCAACATGTGTTCGGTGAATGATGCCGAAGAAGGACTTAAACTAAACGAGAAGAAACATCATAATAGAGACAGGTACGAGATTGTCAATACGGTTACTCGACATAATTATGATATGTGTTCTCCAGTGTGTCAATTCTTTCAATGAATACCGTAAATCCTCGATCTGCCCCCCTCGAATAAGCCTCCCTTTGACTAACCCCCCATGCTAGAACTTCGAATTGTTTGTAAGCCCCCTCGAGTAAGCTCCCACACCAGATGATGATGAAAACTTTGATAAAGACTAATGCCTACAGGTAGACAGTTCTTTTAGTATTGTTGGAGACTAGGAGCTTTGAAAATAAGCTTTTTATGTAAAATGTATCAAATAATTTTATAAGCCCCCTCATATAGCCCCTCCCCTTAAATCAGCCCCCATTCAGAAAGCATTAAAAATAAATAAGCCCCCAGGGTAGGGGCTAGCTCGAGGATTTATGATATTTGTATAAAACTACATATTAAATGATGGAATTGCCTAAGTCAGGAATATAATCTGTCCCTTACCATCTGATTTTAATCCAAATTTTAGCTTTAAACTTTGCATGAAATGCGGAGGAAAGCCAGTGGTGCTAGTAAGAGCTAGAGACCCAATGTGCAGGTATGCTTTGCTGTTAATGGTGTAAGAATTTTGTAGTTGTGTACTTCTCTCCCATATCAAACATTTTGTGTAATTCCTGTTGTATGAAACTTGGTACTTGTCAATTTTTAGTTCCCTTGAACTCAGTTTGTGTTCTTTGGTTTGTTGAGGGAAAGTCATTGTTATTCTGGGTCATTTCTGGTGCATATGAAAGCCAGGGGTACTAAGATTGCATAGGAAATAATAAACTGTGTTATCACTGAAATAATATTTACTATGCTATGGTGTGTATGCTGGTGGAAGCAGTCAAAGTGGCAACTGGCTGGCCACAGTATGGCTCAGAAATAGTATTGTCACTCACATGTTATATTTTGTAGGATTTGCTTTATCCACTACTTCACACATAAATTTCGAGCTACACTGGGAAAGTCAAAAGCCATTCGTCAGGGAGAAAAGGTAGCTAATAGTATGAAAATTTATGATAATGTAATAGTCCTCTAGATACTGTAGTGCATATTGGAGTTTTTGTTAATTTATCAGTTTAGCTACCGCTATATGAATGTGCAACTCTCCAGCACTATCATCAGCTAACACAAGCCCTTCAATGAGACGTGTGCAATCATGTTCAAGCATGCAGGCATGCCCCCAGCTCTGTTCATGCAATCGATTTGTCGCTTGCACCAGCCTTATGAAAAATATACCTTCAAGTACTAAGGAAAGCTCTCACAATGGACTGTGTAGCGCAAACAAATGACCCCATGTGTGCAATTGGCAGTGCACACCTAATTTACTCATTGAAAGGCCTGATATAAGACAGTGTATCTCCTATCCATATTTAAAGACTTTTTGTACAGAAATACAAATTACTTTTTTGATGTTTTAATGTTCATCTGTAAACTATTAATTTTTATTGTTTTTGTGCATTTCTTGTATAAACAGCAGTTGCTTTTAGATGAAATGATGTGCCCATTTATTTATTTGTTTATTTATGTATGGATGTATGTATTTGTTTGTTTACTTCACCCATTTTCATTTCTTGAGAATTTTGGTAATATTTTACCTCTAAACTTTATGATTCTTTGAGTTAGTAGCAATGTTAATTCCTTGAAGTTGAGACATTTCAAATGCTGTTAAAAGTTGAATAGACTATCTCTTCAATAATTGCTATATCATATTGAGCAATTCATGGAAGCATATTTTCCTTTGGTATTCAAACATTATGTGCTAGCCTTATTCCATCAAATCCTAACTTGTTTGTAAA
The DNA here is from genome assembly GCA_964019165.1 of Mastigias papua. Taxonomy (NCBI): domain Eukaryota; kingdom Metazoa; phylum Cnidaria; class Scyphozoa; order Rhizostomeae; family Mastigiidae; genus Mastigias; species Mastigias papua. The sequence goes on along the minus strand of OZ025275.1, from coordinate 3,043,111 downwards.
CTCTCAATAACAACTTAAAACTTTTTTGCAGGTTTTAATTGCTTTTTCTGGAGGTGCATCATCCTGCTCACTGTTGCAGCTTATTAATGAAGTATATATATTTTTATATATTTTTATTTTTTTTGCTTATGTTATGTGATATCTATAATACATTTGAATACAATGAGTGTTTAGATAACATCTGCCACAAGTTACCATTGCTTTAATTACTACTTTTTGTGCTTTCATGACATTTCCTGTAGGAGTAGAGCCAAAAAAATACACAGTGTTTTGTTTTGTAACTCACACTAACTGATTCCAGAACTAAAGCATCTTTTGTCAATAATCATAATTATATGTAACTGAGAGACACCAACACTGTGAGCAGGACATTGCAGAGACACTGCCTATGAATACAACATAACACATTACAACTCAATTATTCACACACATCACACACATAGTCATTCATTATAGTCATGTGTAATGCAAAATGTTACACTTGAGAGTATAGACGATGTTACCATTGATATGCCCTTTTCTGAAATGATCATATATAGCTCTTTCTCATCTTGGCTTTCATTGATTGTGATTTCTCAAAGGTTTAATTTTTCAATAGCTTTTCTGCATGTGCATTGTAAGCTGAAATATTGCTATAGTTTGTATATATTATCAGAGACTATATCCTATACCAAGAAATATTTCTGCAATAACTTTTTGAATAATCTTGAAATGGTTTTTTTGCAAGTCAAATTGGAGATGATTGTAGTCACTGAGGCATGCTCCTACCCTGTAGTGTGCAGTTTCACATCCCTCAAAGTTGAAGACTCTATTGGCAAAATAACAAATTTATCATTTCTATCAGCATAGTATTTTAATGTTTTGTAATCTAGGAGCCTATGAAAAAGAATAAAATGCTGCATAGAAGCAAACAGCTCAACAATTTGTTCAGTTTGTAGATTAAGTTCAGTTCAGTTCATTTCTTTTAGATTCTCAACATAAAATTTATAAATCTAGCGCTACAAGCAACTAACTAAACAACTTCTGAAATGGTGACATTACAGAAAAATCAAAACAGTATACACGTACAAGGAAATAAATTGTACATAGGGAATTACTTCAGGGAGGAGCTCTCTTTATAGGTAGACTAAGCAAGGGAGAGGCCCCCTTATCTTATGTTGTTATCAGATAAATTAATCTGAGTATTAATCTTGGTACTTCAGTATCAAAAGAAACAAATTAAATTCACCAGTCAATCTTGTTCAATATATAACGTTCCAGCTTTGAATTGAATGAGGATTTTGATGGAGCATTTCGGACTTCAATGGACAATATATTCCAGAGCTTAGCACCAAGATAACAAGTGAACTCCTGGCTGTATTGAAGACTGTTCTTTTGAGGCATACACAGATTACCTTGACTTGCATGTCTGGTCAAGTATTAATGAACAGAAGAACTGAATAGGAAAAGTCCTGAAAGCAGCTAGGTGAAGTTTGTTTAGCAGTCAAAAACTAAAGTTAGCAATCAGAGCTCAAAAATCTCAGGAAGTTTCAAAAGTTTAAGATCATCAAAGATAGGACAAGAAGAAGACATATGGGGCTGAAAGGATATAGCTTTAACAGCTTTTTCTTATAATTTGAAGTTTCACATAATTTGCCAACAATAGAGCTCATGATTTGTAAAAATCGGCTATATTTTCTGAAATCATGGTAGCAATGCCAATTTTGTCTATAAATTGTAGGTCCTACTCCCCCCCCCAGAGAGATTTCCTAGAAATATTCCTGTAGTCACTTCATGTTAGGTATTGCTTTTACATCTCATTTCAGGGACTGAGTGATTGTGCTCATAAAAAGCTACGTTTTACACCTGAAGTTGTATTTGTCAATGGTATGTAATTCATTGGTTGAAATTAATGCAAAGAAAATAATATATAATATAAATAACATTTAATATAAAAAAGAAAATGATGCAATAGCATATTGGAGACCCCTTTGGTTTTCAGTGACTCTTAGTTTTTGAGCTAAGATGACCTGTACTGTCTGACACCACTCTACCAGACTATGAGAGCTTGAAAGCAAGACTCAGAGGAGAAATGCTATCAGGCACACCCTAAAAGTCCATTTTTCTTGAGAGGTATTGGGCCCGACACTTCTCGATTGGGGCCACATGCTCCCACCAAGTGTCCACCATTAGTAAAGACTTTGTCAAAGGGTAGCCTGCCTGTTTATGCAACAGGTTTTAGCACTAGTCTCTTTTGTGGTTTGCTGACCTGCATAGAATTTCTTTTGAATACTTATCCTCATTTGATATCACTTCCTTTGTGGTGTTTAACAAAGGGAAAGCAATAACAAACTTCTGAGCTACCCTTTTTACACTGCTTTTTGCATAGAACATTGATAGTCCATTCTCAGATATTCTTTGCTTTTTTTTGTTATTTTGTCACAGTTTTGTTTGCATCCATACTAGAAGAATATGTATTAATTCTAGCTTTTCATGACATTATCAAATATTCTTTCAGAAAGTCTTGTTCTTGGATGGAGTGATGATAAGAAAAGTTCCATTTTAACAGATATCAAGCAATTTTCTCAAAATCTTGGGTTCGATATAGATATGATTGATATAGAAAAGGTATCTTTGTCATTAGTGCTAGGCACTTTGTGGTTCTATAGTATAGCAATCTATATCTGCAGCAATTGTTGATTGTTTCCATTGATTCTTGTAATCATCCTTGGTTTTTGTGATCAGTAATTTTTGATAAGTTTATGTTAGAGAAACAACACGTTTTTTATAAGAGACAAACTTTTTCTCTTTTAAGCCTGGATGTTTCCTAATATTTTGTCAAATCCAGCCTTAAGTGTTTCTTACATTTTTTGATTCTCATTTATACTAGCAAGACAACTGTGAGATGACCAAATAGAATTGCCAATTAAAAACATTTGAATGACTTGTGTTGTTTGTATATTGTTTCCAGTTTAATCAAAATGTTTCGTGCAAAAAGATTTTTCAAGTTTACTTTTGAAACTTAGCGTACAGTAAGAACCCACACATTAGAACCCATGATTCTTAAATGAACCTCTCCATGCTCTTATGTGATGCGGTAGTTCCAGTTATATTCATGTATACGTTCTTCACACTAATCTTATTCCTGCAGACACTGCCTATCACAGTATTGTATGTAAACCTTTTCAGAGCGTCCGTAATAAGGAGTTGATTGGCAAGCATGCTAAATTTGTGTGTAACGAATGAGACCATTTATATACGAACTTTGACGATTGATAGGTTTATAAGAAACCAGTTCGAGTATCAGGCTGAATAGGCTGTAAGTGATTGAAATGGAAATTTCAAGATTTCAGGCTGTAAGTTCTTAACAAGTGTAAGCTCTTCTGTGCGGGTTTTTATTGCATTCTGTTGTGAATGGAAATAATCAGAGTTTACGGCAATTGAAGTGTTGACAATCGTTAGTGTCTGATGCAAGCATGTTTTTACATGCTCATAAGGCTTCAATTGCAGTTACTTGCATTCAACGGACATATATCAACATTACAAAATGCAAAGCAATGCCAGAGGCAACATGGCAATACATAACAACTCTATGGCAATCTATAATTAACATAGAGATAAAATTTATCAACAAATAACGTTCTTATACCATGTTCTCTCTAATGAACGACGTGGGGCGCTCACTTAAGTTTTTTCTGTAAACATGTCTTCGAGTTTGTCAACTTGATTCTCTCTAATAAAGCAAAACCTTATTTTTGCACAGTGTAATTTACAGTAGCAGTCTTCTCTTTTAGATATTTATGGACCATTCTATGAAGTCGATCGGTAGTAAGATAGAGACGAGCTGCTGTAATGCCGATCAGCAGATACCCGAGGATGACAAACCCAATTCATCTGTCATTGAGAGTGCAAGGGAGAAGTTAAAGAAATCTTTCCAGAATGTAAAGTCATTGACAGCTAAGCAAGATTTGCTTTACTCTTTAAGGTATGAACATTTGGTATGCAGCTGACAAGCTTTTGTTTAATTGAACGCTATTTGCGTATCATTCATACAAAGGGGCGCAAATTGGGGGTATGGGTGTAGCACCTCAATGATTTCAGCACCTGCCCCCAGTCGCTTTTTGATAGAGATAAAGTTGGTCCTTGTCCGGATCTGAACTTGAATATTTTCAATGTAAACACCACCCTCCTCTAATAGAAATTCACAACGCACCTCTGTTTATACATACAGATGTGCATTTCATGAGTTTTTAGAAATTTGAGAAACTTCAATAGAATTCGTTGTAACTCTGGCAGAGTACTTGGAGTATATATATGACTTGGTCTTCATACTTTATGCCTCGCCCACTTTACTGAAGAAGCATTGAATTATCTGTTTTCGGCAATGTTTTCTGTTTTGATTCGTTATGCTCTGGTTTTTACATTTTTTGTGTTTTTCACAAAATCAGGAAGCCAGTTTTTAAAAACTGCACACGTTCCCATAGTGCCCCTATTCCTTATATGTTCAATCATTTGCGCTGGTGATAGTTCTTGTGAGCTTTATGAGTATTTATATGCCTTAAATGTACGTAGTTTGTACTTGCTTTCTCTACTTTCGTTCATAATCAATATTTGTGTTAGAACTCATACAGATAAAGTTACTCATTGTATTGTCAGTCGACCTGCAGTACTGGATACGAGGTTCTACTTGTCTTGTCCGAAATGACTTCAAGAATCAATGGATACAATGTTACCTTTTGAAGATCTTTCTCCGTTTCTATCGTTGTTATGTTAGCAGTTGATTTTTATTTACATATCTCTTCTCAGAAATCGGCTGCTCCGTGATTATGCGAAGGAGAAACAATGTAGCAAGGTACAGTTCGTTGTATTAAATTTCCATCCATCAAATTTTTTCAATATAATACACCATAATATCAGCATTTAATTTTTGATTAGGTATAATATTTTATGTACTATAGTTTCATTCAAATGGAAATTGGATCAAGTTTTGATTTCAGTAAGTTTGACTCGAATTTTGCTCCATAAACCAACTTTTGAAGTGTAGCGATTTGATGTTCCTAGATCATCGTGGCTGAAACCTCCACTCGGCTGTCAATCAAACTGCTTTTAAATATTGCTCAAGGCCGCGGAGGATCATTGCCTTACGATGTCGTAAGTAAAGAAATTGATACAAACCTTCCATTTGATTGTATGGATGTCGTTGTTTCTGGTCGACATGAAGCTAGAATACTTCTGTACTCTACCAACTGTTTCCTGACATGAAGTTAGCGCCTGTGTGTAAGAATCTGCTCTGCTGATTTTCACTGTAGTCGTATTTGATTTAAAGTCAAATAGTATTACCTTGGAAATGATTTTCACTCTATCCAAATAGTCCCAAGACCTGAATGTAGCTTGTATAAGCCTTTGCGCAAGCGCTACCGTCCTAGCCACTGTTTTCTTGGTACACGTTATCAGACCGGCTGAGAGCTTGTATAGGGCCCGGGACAAGTGGAAAATCCGTGACAGCCATCTCGCCATTGTGAAATTTAATGCAACTAAAGAATCATTTCATAGCTTTTGGGCTCCCTCAGGCTCTGTGCCCGAGTCATTCTGCCCCACCTTTCCCCCTCTCAGGGGGTCGGCATGTCATATTTACTTTTCGCATCTCTTTCTTTTATCCCATCCATATTTCAACTTGCAGTAGGGTTGTATGACCATCTTACTCATGAAGTGTCTATGCTGGCATGTATGGAAGTGAGTCCTTGGTTGCTCCATCATAACATTTGATTTTTCTGTATTGGCTCGTATTCAAGCAAAACTGAATTGCGGCTGACTTTTTTATTGACTTGACGTATATTGGCTTTCTGTCACTCAGGTGATTGTGTATTTCGTGAATGCTACCAAAATGGATAGCATTGAGCCTTTAGAGTGGGAGAGTCGATCCTTGTACACCCTAATTTCAAAGGAAAGTATAGCCAATTTCATGGTTCCTGAACAATACTAAAATAGGATCCAACTCTGTTTAGAATATGTTAGTATCTATTTAACAGCAATGTTTTGCATGGCAACGCCGCCATTATCTTTTCTCTTTCTGATAACCAAATTAAGAAAAAAATACGATAGTGAATCAATAACGGGAATGGCTGTCAGGCCCTTGGTTGCAATTGACATGAATAACGGCTGTTTATCGTGATCTAATGGTGAGTGTAGGAGGCTGAACACCACGTATGGTGAGCTGCATATTGTGAAGTTAAGTATTAGGACCAAGGAATGAATGTATATTCGCTTGTTCTTTTGTGCTCTGCTGTTGCGTGCAGACGATTTATGACTGTGGGTTATCCCTGCCATTTTTCTATTATTCTTCACTATAGCTTTAATTATCAGGGTGTAGGCTACGATAAGTAGGATTATTGTAATCAATAGACTAGGCGTCAGAACATATCTTATGACCATCATCGATGACATTACGACTCCCCCGGTTATTGCTAGTACTGTTGTCAATGTCGCATACGCCCATATCGCCACGATATGGAGTCTGATTTTCTTTGGTGTATAGTACACAGCATGACGTAATGGGCGTATAATGGCAAAGAGACGATCGAACGTGATTGTCCAACATGTCGGCAAGCTGGCACTGAATGAGAATAGGATGCCTGTGGTAAAGACCTTGAAAAGGTTGGAATGGTGTTCTATATCCATCAGTCTGTCAGCAACATACGGTGATATACCAGATATGAATGCAAATACACTGATCAGGATGTCGGCGACGCATAGATTTATCAAAAATACTTGGGCTGCCTTTTTCCTTTTCTTTGTTGAGAGTATAACGAGCATCACTGTATTTAGAAGAAAGCCAACAACTGAGAGAGTGATAGTTCCATTTCCATATTTTTCAAGATGCATTCTCTATGTTGACGATTATTTCCTGCTGCTTTGATTTCGGAAGGCTATTTTGGGTGAATTTCTATACGTGACTTATGGCTCTGTTGGATGTCTATCTTTGTATGGCTTCTGGCTCTTTTGGATGACAACTTTTTTATGAGATTAACCTGTTATAGTCGTGTTCTGCGGCGAACGCCCTTCTTGCAGGGCAGCCAGTCTTTCCTACTGTTCCTTTCAGTTTAATCCAGTTGCATTAGTATTTCAATTAGAACTGGCCAGGCTCAATCCCTCTGAGCATACCCAGTTCTCAAGTAGTCTGCCACTTCATACAAATAGGCTTATATTCCACACTGCAGCTCATGCTATCTGAATATATTAAAATTCACCGCGCTTGCAACGATTCTCTTAAGATTGATGCAAACTGCCCTCCTCCACAAAGCAAAGATAAAGGCCTGACATAACATTTAAATGTCTTTCAACTAGCAGCTATCTCGCCTTATTAAGAATCTTTACTCTATCATCAATTATTCAACTGCCTTGTAAATTTTGTATTTGTGCAATTATAAATCACAGTGTATTTGGATTAATTTACATATTCATTATTTGATTAGCTATGTGTGTTTTTTCTCGTTTTTTTATATATGTCAACAGTAAATCTGGCTGTTCAGAACGTTAATCAAACCATCTGCTCATTCTCATTATCGCTGATTGTATACAAACTTACCGACTATTTTGCCCGTCAGCACTTTGAAAGCCAGACATCTGAATGAGTGCACGTAGGGAAGAGCCGAGGGACTGTTGCTATGCCATTTACTAAACTATACTTATTTCGTTTCCCTAACACGTTAGATAACTGTGAGATTAAAACATGGAATTATAAGGTATCACAGGATAACATACGAAAGTGCTTTATCCTTGAGAAAGAAGATGAAGATGATCAAATTTTGGGTTCTAGTAGAGGTTAAGATCCGAAAGTATGGTCCTTCATCTACGTCCGTTGTCTGCTTCTTATGATTTAAAGTTTAGGTTCTGCTGAAGGATAAGATCCAAAAGTAAGGCCTTTCAGTTACAGGGATGTTGGAACAGGGACGTTGGAACGGTCTAGAAATTAACTTCTTAGACAGAAGCGTCTTCGATGCACTATAACCTTTAGCTACACAATGGCTTTCTTTGCCTCGCGCTACCATAATGCACTGAAGCGTTTTTTCCGCAAAGTCTCAGTCTCCGCAATGGCCTAATGTCGGCACATGATGGTAGAAGATCGCCTTTTCAATCCCATAGCTAATACACGTTTTCTATAAGACAGATTTTTTGCCCAGTACTGACACTGTCTTAGTTTTCTCATGATTTAAGTATTGAAACATTCTTAGCTTTTCATGATTTAAGTATTGAAACATTCTTAAGACCTTCCTCGCGAGAATATTCAAGTTTGTGTAACACTGCCATGTTGCATAGACAGATAGGGAATACACAACCATGAAGCTGAGGTACATAGATTTTCATAAGAAATCAATTTAAATTAAAACGAGGGAGATTATGAACTTATATGAAAATTGGAATTTCAAGTAAGTATCATCTTATCAACTTTCCTATGTCTCAGAAACCCAGTACTGAACATTCTTAATTTTTTGAGCAGCCGAGTACTGCTTACCTATGGACCACTTTCTTATAGCAAAAAACGTGCAGTTGATGTCTTGGAAGGCTGAATGACACCTCTCAACAGTTCCTGAGCCTAGCTTAGAAGAAATCAGCCCGAGTTGCCCTGACTATTGTTGGACCAGATATTGTTAGGTCGAGCACTCTTATCGATTATCGATTGAGCCAAACTGGCAACCTTTTGAATCACTTATTTTACTCATTTCTTCATTTCATGAATGTTTGGCTTACTTTGGCTGGGATCAGGCGGCAAAATGAAATAAGTATCTCTGGTATCATCAATTAATCATGTCGGTATTTTGAAAGATAATGAAAACATGGTTTCGAACTTTCTGTTAGAATTATAAGACACGATGTTGGTGTCATAGATAAAGTAATATTGCCATATTTCGATGTAGCATATATTTGTGTTACATTTGGATTTTAAGTACTCAGCGCTTGAAATTGCTAGATCGTTTATACAGTGCTTCCTCGATTATCCGGCCGCTACCGGACACAATCTGTTTAAACGGATGTCGGATAATCCAAACAGGCCGGTTAAGCAGAATTAAACTTTTGGATATCGGTGCACGAGAGAAAAGCTAAGATAATTAGAAAGTTTTCTTATCATACCCTTTCAAAATTCTCATTAAAGTGCCAAGACATAATAATTTAGTTCACTTTATCAACGAAGACATAATGCCCATTTGCGTTCATTTCTGTGACGCCAACTCATGGAGTCAACCTAATGTTGACATATCCACTAGCGTAGCCATAGGCCGATTACGGAGCCAAGTTAAGCAATCTTCAAACAATTTTTGTTACCGATACGTACGAAACCGGGCAACTTTCAACAGATATGGCTTCTCTTATATAGGAATAGTCACAGCCGGATAGTTGAGGGACGGTTAATCCAAGAACTACATGTAATATCAAGTTCGGATGAAGGCGATATTTAAACATCGCCCAAAAAATTGGAATAGCATTGTGAATAATTTTCTCCTCTCACTCACGCCAGAATATTGCTTATTGTCTCATATTTATATTCCCAGATTCTAATTCAACTCACGTAACAAGGGAATACTGCATCTAATTGGCTTTTTGCTGCTGTATTTTATTCTCACGCCTTTTTGACGTTCTCTTTCTCTATCTTTAGGGGGTTTGCGATAGCAGAGATGATCAACTTGAAGTAATCCGACCGATGAGGTTCGTAATCGCTATGATCACTGCATTTGCCCACTTATGAAGTCGTAATGCCGGCTGCGCCGGTAGGGCACTATTGTGGCAATGGTGAGAACGAAGTAATTCTCACCAGCCAATATAACCACTGTTAATCTATATTCAGTAAGCTTATGTAGTATTTACTTATATTAACTTATATTAGATAGTTCTGTTCTTCTTTTGATGAACTAAATAAATAAATAGATACTTGTGCCTTGGGTATGATGGTATTTGCAGATTTAGCACATAGACACACACACACACACATACACACACACACACACACACACACACACACACACACACACACATATATATATATATATATATATATATATATATATATATATATATATATATATATATATATATATATATATATATATATATATACATATATATATATATATATATATATATATATATATATATATATATATATATATATATATATATATATATATTATATATATATATGACTGATGAAGGCTTGTGCCGAAACGTTTGAAATGGAGTAATTTTATTTCTTGAATTCTCTCTATACTTATTAATTACTTGGTTGGTTGTAGCTTTTTGACGTTTATATATATATATATATATATATATATATATATATATATATATATATATATATATATATATATATATATATATATATATATATATATATAAAGATATATATTTAGACCGCATACGCACCGTCGGTTTCATGCTACCCATCTTCAAGAGGGCATTTTCTATAATTTCTCTGCATTGTAGTTTCAAGCTAGCATGTATATATATAAATATTTATATTTATATATATATATATATATATATATATATATATATATATATATATATATATATATATATATATATATATATATATATATATATATATATATATATATATATATATTTATATATATTTATATATATACACACACATATATATATATATATATATATATATATATATATACATACATATATATATATATATATATATATATATATATATATTTATATATATATATATATATATATATATATATATATATATATATATATATATATATATATATATATATATATATATATATATATATATATATGTATGTATGTATATATATATATTTATTTGTTTATTTATATGTTTATGTACATATATATAAATGCAAAAATTAATTTATATATTTACACCGTTATGTAGAATGGTGTGTATATCTATCTATGTTTATGTTTATTTGTATCTGGAATCAGTTTAGAACATACCTGCATCCAATGTGTCATCTTTGTCCATTCTACAGAGAGCTTACATCAAAAGAGATAGCGTTGTATAACAGGATGCATAATATTGAGCCAATTGTGAATGAGTCGTTAGATACGATGGTAAGTGGGATTTTCATTGAAGTGACCTGTTCTGATAGTCATGCTTTGTCGATATCCTTACTATACAGTTTGTGTGTAATCATTCAGAGTTGAGATATATGAGCATGCTAAGAAAGTCAGGGAACGAAAAGAGAAGATCCCCAGAGTCATTATAGGAAATTTGATTAGCTTAGCAATGCTGAAATGATTTTGTTGAAGTCGCATCAGATTCGCTCATGTTGTGAATCATCATTATCATCATAACAGATGGTGGTAAAGTAACACATTTTGTAATTGCTGGTAGAGTAGCAAGTTTATTGTATTTTGCAGGACGCGAGTAATGCAAGTTTACAAAAGCAGACAGAAGCGTTTGTAAACGGTCTTCAGGTAGCCTGTTGTGTATCAAAGATTTTACTTCAGCGGCCTACTAGCGTAATTTGTCATTAAACTAGAAATGTCGAGAAGTTCAATCCAAGCAAGGATTCACTCTCCGTCATAAAGACACAACTGGCAAGCACACACACACACACACACACACACACACACACTCACACACACACACACACACACACACACATACACACACACATACACACACACACACACACACACACACACACACACACACACACACACACACACACACACACACACACACACACACACACACACACACACACACACACACACACACACACACACACACACATGAATGTATTACCCTTGATATAGCCTTGTTATCGCTGTTGATTGACTCTGTAATGTACTTTAGGATTTTGCTTTATTTGCTCTTCATTAGGCATTGGCCGTTCCTTTTTGTATAATAAAATATTCATCATTTACTCATATGATTTTGAAACATGACTTCATTGCTTTTCAGGCGAGTTTTCCTTCTACTGTCAGCACAATCTTTAGGTATGAATTTGTTCATATACACGCATTCGCTCGTATATCTTTTGTTTTCTTTATTTTCAAAGGGCATCGCTCAGTGATTTTTTTTAACTCAATCTTCTTTTTTCTAGAACTGGTGATAAATTAACTATAAGCGATGACTTAGCATCAACCGATGACCACTGTGCAATGTGTCAGGTATGGACTGTTCGCAGTTGTTTTGCTGCATGGAGATTATATTATGCGTGCTCCTGTTGGTATAGTTGAACCTAGTACAAGGCCTAGTTCTAAAGTTCTTCATTCTTGCACCTATTTTGACCTTATTTGCGTAATGGAAGTTCTTTGACAGTTACTTAATTCAAAGCGAACTGTTACTGTGATGGACATTACAAGTGTTCAGTATTAAGACGGCACTATGGATACTGAAAGTTTCAACGGAAACTTACCTACCAACCATTTGCTACAAGGATCACGCACAATTTGTGTGAATTTTCCTTCTTAATTATCGATTGTTTCCCGTGACAAAACTTGTCGACATCGAAAAGATCCTTTGGGATTTTGTCTTTAGTAGTTACAGCTCCTTAGACTGTTTGGCCTTCTACTTGTAGGTTTCTTGTAAAGCAGTTCAATATAACAGAAAAACGTTTATTGGCTAATTTCTAGAACCGTGGCGTTTACTGCGTCATGGGAAAGCTATTACTGAGGTCTGTGTGGAGTTCTGTAGTAGAAATGCAAAGTAATGCTCGACAACTATAAAATTTGTGTTCCACAATGATTGTGGAGAAGCTCATTTAAGAGTGTGTTTCGATAAAAAGAATGGAAGTCAACTCGACAAGCATGTATAGTTTAGTAAAAATTGTATGCATCTTAGAGCAATCGACTGAAGTGTTTTCTTACTCTTGCTAGATACCAGTAATTGGAAATGAAGCGCCAACGATAGATGCTAGTGTCCCATTAGAATTGAACGCACCAGAAGAAACAGATAGATCAGGTAAGCATGCTTGTGTATGAATTTGTTACGACCAAGATTGAGTTTATCCTCAATAAGTTATGGATTATGGTTTAGAAATAGACATGTATACATAGATGATAACGTGTATCGTGACTTGTAAATATAAAGATACAAACATAGATATATAAATATATAAATATATATCAACTTTAAAAAACGACGTAGGGTTTTAATTTACAAGGCATATTTTGATTGAATCCTCAATCATCTTCATTTACTGAAGATGATTGAGGATTCAATCGAAACATGTCTTGTAAATTAAAATCCGTTGTCGTTTTTTTAAAGTTGATATATGACTTATTATTGCTAAGAAACTTTGGTAGCAAATAAATAAATATATATATATATATATATATATATATATATATATATATATATATATATATATATATATATATATATATATATATATATATATATATATATATATATATATATATGTATGTATTATATATATATATTATATATTTATATTTATTATATGTATATGATATGTAAACCTCTGCTTCTTTCTTTTTCATTGCCTAACTCCTGTCATAATTAGTGTACTACAAATTTTCTTCATCCTCAGATAACCCAAGCTGTTGTGGTAAAGGTGATAGAAGCTGCCAAAACAGTGCAAGTTATAGTAGGAAATGGTAATGGCAAGTTTAAATGCAATTAAAATGTTGTGAGATTAAGTTGCGGCTAGTGGCTAGTGGCTAGTGGCTAGTGGCTAGTGGCTAGTGGCATAAGAAGAATTTGGAAGGTGAAGGGACACATGAGTCGAGGAGCACACGTGTCACACCTGAACTTTTACAAGCCACACCCAAGAATCTACAATTATACACCTCTGCTGCTCTTCCTATTAAAATTCTTTATTACTAACGTTAATAGATTCTTTTGAGAAATGAATTTTATCAACTTTATTTTTGCATTTGGCGTGCTCCATCCTTTCCATTCTGTATGCAGTTTCCTTTTTTGTTTTAAGATTTTTTATCAAATGAATTCGTAGAGGTAACTGACGTTTGTAGCTTGCAAAAACGTCAAAGAATGAAAATAGAATAGGCTGAATTTTTGTTGGTAATATTTGTACTTACGGTATTTTAGTGATATACAAAGTGGTGACATCCGTCGAAAACTTTGCTATGGTATGTAACAGACTATGTTATATAAGTGAGATTCATCCCTATAGTGATGGTAGTTGCTGATTATAACACGTGCCTGTCTATTGGTGGCGACCAGACCATGGAAGCCCGTCGGTCTCTGAGGAAATTTTCTATGACACTTTGCTAGAATGCCAATGTTTTTCTAAAATTCATAGGTGACTGCCCCATTTGCCTACCAAGCTCTCGCCACTGGTTAAGGAACGGTCTTTATTGCTTTGATTCTTTACGGTGTTTTGAGTTGAGTAGAGTTCCAACTCTATAGAAGTGACGGAGGACAGACGACGAAGGACGAGGAAGGATGACGAAGGACGAGGAAGGACGATGAAGGACGACGAAGGATAGATAATAAGGGCAGTGTTTCTGAATTATCGTGATGTGGCGTATTCCTGCTCCTTCCGCTATTTGAATGCTTTAGCCATTTGGCTCCTTTCCCATCCTCATGTCTGTATTTCTGCCAACACAGATTACCAATACCCTTTCTTGAATTTTCATGAAATTTTTTGTCTTTGTAGCTGATTTATGAAACGCATGTTGAATAATGTTAAGAAATTGTTTGCAGGTTGCCGCTTGACATTTAGAGACATGGTATGTACATGAATTTTATGATTCAAATACTTTTGAGATTCAAAACATGGAACTATATTTTTCCGTGTTTTATTTCCTAGAATTCATTAATGGTACTTGAAATTAAAATGGCATACAAATTATTATCAGCTTGCAATAAAGATAGATAAATGAAAGTTCTGTTCTAAAGAGCTTTGATGTTATTGCCTGTTTTATGTCACTATTTTTTGTAGAATACTTGTTATGTATAATATGTAAATTAGCTATTAATACTATTTATTAACAAATACCAACTGTAAATAATTTTTTTAGTAGTAATAATTATCAGCTTCGTTTAGTTGACTCCGGCAAAGGCAAAATGTAGATGCGAGATAAGCTGTGACATGAATTATACGGACGGGTAGTATTTTGATTTGTAGACACTATCTTATGTTCCGCTACAGGTTTATATTAAAATTTTGTTACTTCTTCTAGGGCGATAAATTAGAGAGTCTGCCTCCATATGTCATTAACGAATATGAGAAATCAACTCGCAGGCAAGTTTTGACGATATTTGTAATATATTTATATATTTGTATCTTCAATGTGCTTTGTCACATGAAGTTTTCTTACAAGGTAAACCACTTTTTCCTTCAAATCAAAACCGAATTTAACTTGAATCTTTCTCTCGTCGTCTGCTACTTATCTTCCATTTTCATCATTCACTCCGGTAACTCGTAGACTATGGAGTGCCTTACCTTTCTCTTCCTTCACAGAATCGTATGGATTACCTTCTTTCAACCATGAAATTAACAAGCTTGATCCTATCGCCCTCTCAGCGTAGCCTCTCTCCTTCTTCCTTTTGTAGGTGGCTTAGCTATCAGCCTCAGGGTTTTCCCCAACATAACATGCTAAGAAATAGGACTGAATTATCGAGGGATACAAAGTTATGATATGTAGCATCCTTTCAATCAGGTTTTGGGGCCCTTCATTCTACAACAACAGCTCTATTAAAATGTATTGATGGTTGGCTAAATGGCTTAGGTGTTGGGCAATATGTAGGGGTCATATAGATGACTTAAAAAAACCTTTGATACAGTTAATCAAAGAATTCTTGTTCAAAAGCTCGCACATTATGGTACTTATGACCACGAGCTGGCATGATTTAACTCGTATCTGTCCAAGCGCACCCAGTTCACAAGAGTCGATGGTTGCAACTCCAGAGCCCAGAGTATATACATAGGAGTTCCACAGGGTTCATATCTTAAGCTCCTGCTATTTTCAATTAACATTAGTTACCTCCCTGTGGTCATGCCAAAGTCTATGTGTACGCTGCTGACACTTTTATAAGTTCCAAACTGATAGCGTTTCTAAACTAATTGAGGCACTAAGGACGTGGAGGCTTTAGATACATCATTTAATAATAAAAGCTATTGCTGAACGTAACCAAAATGAAATCAATGAATATCTCATCGAAGTATAAGCAAGCTGCATTGGAAGAAAAACTGAGCAATTAAATCTGCATGACACCAATATTATTCATAACACCAAGTTGCTATTTTCCACTGAGCTTCAATACTCTTTTGAACCTGGATTATCAATAAGTTACTCTGATCGCAAGAAAACCATGTTTCAAATCAAGCATCATTTTCGGCCTAAGCACATGCACTAGCTGTCGCTCTTTGGAATCACTGATGGTACTTTTTACTCAAGAAAAGACAGGTACAAGTGCTTCAAATAACTGGCTACTTTTATTTCTAATCAAACCTGGACCCATCCAGAGGGTCTCTCATCATCAATCGCAGTAGCCAAGGCAGCCATAATGCCATGAACGACTGAGAGATGGGTAAGCTATTCATTTACCGTTCAAAACTCTTAAGGATTTTAGGAACTATTCACATCCTGGATTTTTTTATCCATTATCCAGGGACGTAGGAAGCATCTAGAAAGTAAGGGGGCTAAGTCCTAAAAGGGGCACATTACCATGCCCATATTAGGCTTCAAAGGGGCACTTTTGCATAGTTTGCTAAAGTGGGGGCAATGACTCCTCTGGCCCCCCGATTCCAATGTCCCTGCCATTATCCACAGTTGTCTTTGTTTACCGAACAAACAAGTCATCTTATCGAAAAAGTTTACCCACTACCAATATTTGGAAAAAGGATGCCATTACAAATATGCACATTAGTCATTGTTATTTTTACATACTTCTAAATCTTACAGGGCACAAGAAATAAAAAACACAAAGTACATAAAGATTAGTCATTGTTGTTACAGAAATACACAGTGCCTTGTCGCTCTTTGGAATTGTCGCTCTTTGGAATCACTGATGGTAATTTTTACTCAAGAAAAGACAGGTACAAGCGCTTCAGCTCTTCCATTCAAGCTTCATGGGGATGGGACAAGGAAGCACACGAAAGTAACTAGTGGACGTTTTATGTTAGCAGATCATCCTCTCATTGCGGCTTTTGCTGGCTGCTGGTGACAAGGATGTCTCAAGTGATCTTTTCAAAGATTAACATGTACGATTGGGCATTTAAAAAGACAGTTAGAAATAGATTTAATTTTCTTAGGCTCCAAGTTTTTTCAGATTGTTTCCGCCGCCCGTGATCTTATTTTCAATAATTTTGGCGGGAAAAATTTGTATTCATCATTCTTGAAAAAATATTGCACAATGTTTACATTTTTCAACATGGCCCCATTCCAGAAAAAATGTTGCAACCATTTTCACGATGTATGGAAGTCTTCAAGTACAGTATTGAAGGATTTTGCTAAAAAACGGAGGATTGAAAGAATATATCTATGCTTTTCAGAGAATGAAGGGACCAGGAACTGTAGATATTGGCACAGTCCAGGGCTCGTGCAGGTCCTTGAATTCCTTGAAAAGTGCTTGAATTTGAAATTTCATTTCAAGGGCACTTGAAACTCCCTGAAAATAGGAATTTTTCCTTGAAAATTGATCACACTCCTTGAAATTTATGAATATTTACTGTTTACATCATTAAGAGCAATAGAGAATGCAGACAGCTTACAGAAGATCGTACAAGTAAACTCGTTGCATGCCAAGAAATGTTCCTCTTTTTCAAAATACAGCTTTTTACTTTTCTATTGTTTCAAACATGTAGAAAACGTTTCATCTCAGCATATGGCTTCCGTTCGAATGCTTTTGCTATGGAAGTGTGCAGATTGCACACTCCCATAGCAAAAGATTCTTGAAAATATACTCAAAGTGATCCTACAAGACAAAATGCCAAGTTGAATGTTGCATGATATCCATGAATGTATATATGCAAGTTATATTGTGTACTTATTGTTCCAAAGTGATGTTTTGCCACAAAATTGCAACATGTTGTTTTGCAGACAGCAAATTCCTTCTACAGGAAACTCGAAGAGGAGTCTAGAATGTCTATTTTGAGCAATAACAGACTGAGCCTATTCTATCAAGGTATATTCCCATGGCTTCTAGGATCGAGTCATATAGTAAAAATTTGGCAACTCTGACCTAAAAGTTTCCCACAGAAAGCAAACTGCCCAGCAAATTACGTAAATGCTCCAATTTTGAAGTCTCAAGCATAATTTTTCAATCTTTAGCAACAATTTTCGTGCTCTATGAAATGTTTAGTGTTATTACTATACGTATTTTTTCGTCTGCTTCACATTTTGATACCTTTGGAAAAATCACGTTTCCTGTTCAGGTAAAACATACCAAACAGCCATATAGCAGTGCGAAATAAAATTACTTTGGCAAGTTCAGAAAAGAAGATTTTTAGTCTTGTTTCATTTGCAAGGATCAGAGTTTGAGGCAAGCTTTGGATAAATCTCAGAGTCCAAATTCAATGCAAACATTAAATTATTACTTTTGTGGCTCTATGTAAATACACTGGGAATGTGTATTAATCCGCAATATTTATTTGACATGGAATACCCACAAACGTCTAGTAATTTAAAGATCCTTGAAAATTTTTATTTTAGTCCTTGAATAATCCTTGAAGAGTTTTGAACGGTAAAATGAATAGCTTACCCATCTCTCAGTCGTTCATGGCATTATGGCTGCCTTGGCTACTGCGAATGATGATGAGAGACCCTCTGGATGGGTCCAGGTTTGATTAGAAATAAAAGTAGCCAGTTATTTGAAGCACTTGTACCTGTCTTTTCTTGAGTAAAAAGTACCATCAGTGATTCCAAAGAGCGACAGCTAGTGCACGTGCTTAGGCCGAAAATGATGCTTGATTTGAAACATGGTTTTCTTGCGATCAGAGTAACTTATTGATAATCCAGACGACAAATTTTTCCCCCAACGTGTGCAGATCGAGTTCGAAGTTTGAATGTCGCTGAGCGATGTTGCACGTGAATGCCCCGAAGGAAATTAGCCCTGCACCCTATGGTCGCAGTTTCTCCATAGACTTCTAATGGTGTGAAGCTAATTTGCATAAAATCAACATGGCGGAAATTCGAACGATTTCAGCCAATCAGAAGATTATTCCGCTCTGTTACTGATAATACTGTTAGCAGAAACATATGAGAGTCACTGGATGGTTCGAGTGATTGTCTGCCATTCCCATTTCAGGCAAACAGAAGAACAACCCTTCATACATTTATAAAATGAAATGAAATTGAAAGTTTTCCCTTAATTCGGATTTCGCATTTTGCAACCGAACTCATTATTCCCAGCCCATATGCGAAAGTTCTCCGATGTTCGAAAGTTCAAATGTAAACTGGGAACAATGAGTTTGCGAAATGCAAAATCACATAGTAATTGGAAATGGACTTTATCGAGATTAGTTTAGATGCTTGCTCATAGTCCACTTAGCAGTAAATGAGCACTTCATGATGGCAGTTTGGAGGTATAGGTTAAAACATGGTACCGCTTTTTCGTGCTGTAGTGAAGTTCTGTAGTACCAACAGACTTTTCAGGTATAGGTTACGTGGAAAGTACCTGATCGCCCTGTCTTGCCCTTGGAAGCTATCTTCTCCAACTGACTCTCGAATTCTGTATTGAACTGCTCTGTCGATTGTTCTATGTTCGAGAGGTTTTCAGCTGAGATTGTGTGTGTATTCCCCTCACTCGCGGCACGCAGTTTGACAGTTGATTGTTCATTCTATAGTATACTTTAAAACGATACCTTTCTCAATGGCTTATCAGTTGCATGCTTGCATCGAGGAGTTGAATAGCAAAGTAGTTGAGGTGTATGCTATGAAGTGAAATTGCGAGCAAATGACTTACCCTTAAGCAACGGCTTGAAAGCATGACCCGATAGCTCACCGGTAGAGCATTCAGCGTACACAGTTCTATTACCGCTTGGATCGTTCATTTTCTCACTCCTTCCCGTCATAGATTCCACCCCTATTTGTGGTACATTTTCATGACGTAGATGCAGAAATTTTCAGTAATTGACTGTTAATCATGAAATCATTGATTCCAGGACAGCTACTAGACTTTGCATCACAAAGTTATTTAATTCCATGGGGGCTATAGCCCCTCTACGTTTTATGACAAATTCAGTTTAGTACCCGTTTTAGCATCCTTCTATATCCTTAATCTGTCCACTAAGCCCCCTACCAAACCTGTTGCCCCGCCACCCATGAATCTCCCTGCACTCATTTCTGCACATTTAATAGTGTTAAGGTGACATAGCAGATCTCAATACGTTTGCATAAAGTGCAAAAGCTCATTCACCAGAGTCACCTCTGCTCTCTGCACTCTGCACCTTGTACTGGCCTGATTTAGAGGTTTTATCTCCATACTCTTTTATGAATATGTTCCAAATTTTATGCTTTTAATTATTTTTACTCTATTTATATAACATTTATAACCAGCAATTTTGATTACGTGGCCAACTTCCGTTTCAGGTCACAAATGAAGCATTCAATACAAGATTATTTATTGGATTGCCCACCTTAACAAGAAATGGATGTATTCCTTAATTTGTAGAACTACTATTACTTTCCCATTAGACTGCGGACAATATGCCATTATTTATTACCAGATTTCTACTCCCCATTACTTTGAGTACTCGCCCATCTGTCTACCTTTGTATCAATTCACTTCACTTTCCATAGCTTTTGGGACACAACCAACACTATAGCCTTATATTTATATGCCTCATCTTCATACCTCTTAAATTTTTACTTAGTCTACGTTAATTTCATTTACATCATTTCTGGCCTACGTACCCAGCCTGTAACATTACTTTTTGGCCAAAAATGGCTCATTTTCATCACTTTTCAATGTTCAATCAAAATCAATCAATTTCAAATTTGGTCATTTTTGAGCAAAATACCAAGGCTATAGCCTTACTTTTTGGCCACAAATGGCTCATTTTCATCACTTTTCAATCTTCAATCAAAATCAATCAATTTCAAATTTGGTCATTTTTGAGCAAAATACCAAGGCTATAGCCTTACTTTTTGGCCAAAAATGGTTCATTTTCATCACTTGTCAATGTTCAATCAAAATCAATCAATTTCAAATTTGGTCATTTTTGAGCAAAATACCAAGGCTATAGCCTTACTTTTTGGCCACAAATGGCTCATTTTCATCACTTTTCAATGTTCAATCAAAATCAATCAATTTCAAATTTGGTCATTTTTGAGCAAAATACCAAGGCTATAGCCTTACTTTTTGGCTAAAAGTGGCTCATTTTCATCACTTTTCAATCTTCAATCAAAATCAATCAATTTCAAATTTGGTCATTTTTGAGCAAAATACCAAGGCTATAGCCTTACTTTTTGGCCACAAATGGCTCATTTTCATCACTTTTCAATGTTCAATCAAAATCAATCAATTTCAAATTTGGTCATTTTTGAGCAAAATACCAAGGCTATAGCCTTACTTTTTGGCCAAAAATGGCTCATTTTCATCACTTTTCAATGTTCAATCAAAATCAATCAATTTCAAATTTGGTCATTTTTGAGCAAAATACCAAGGCTATAGCCTTACTTTTTGGCCAAAAATGGCTCATTTTCATCACTTTTCAATGTTCAATCAGCATCAATCACTTTCAAATTTGGTCATTTTTGAGCAAAATACCAAGGCTATAGCCTTACTTTTTGGCCAAAAATGGCTCATTTTCATCACTTTTCAATCTTCAATCAAAATCAATCAATTTCAAATTTGGTCATTTTTGAGCAAAATACCAAGGCTATAGCCTTACTTTTTGGCCAAAAATGGTTCATTTTCATCACTTGTCAATGTTCAATCAAACTCAATCAATTTCAAATTTGGTCATTTTTGAGCAAAATACCAAGGCTATAGCCTTACGTTTTGGCCAAAAATGGCTCATTTTCATCACTTTTCAATGTGCAATCAAACTCAATCAATTTCAAATTTGGTCATTTTTGAGCAAAATACCAAGGCTATAGCCTTACTTTTTGGCCAAAAATGGCTCATTTTCATCACTTTTCAATGTTCAATCAAACTCAATCAATTTCAAATTTGGTCATTTTTGAGCAAAATACCAAGGCTATAGCCTTACTTTTTGGCCAAAAGTGGCTCATTGTCATCACTTTTCAATCTTCAATCAAAATCAATCAATTTCAAATTTGGTCATTTTTGAGCAAAATACCAAGGCTATAGCCTTACTTTTTGGCCAAAAGTGGCTCATTGTCATCACTTTTCAATCTTCAATGAAAATCAATCAATTTCAAATTTGGTCATTTTTGAGCAAAATACCAAGGCTATAGCCTTACTTTTTGGCCAAAAATGGCTCATTTTCATCACATTTGAATCTTCAATCAAAATCAATCAATTTCAAATTTGGTCATTTTTGAGCAAAATACCAAGGCTATAGCCTTACTTTTTGGCCAAAAATGGCTCATTTTCATCACATTTGAATCTTCAATCAAAATCAATCAATTTCAAATTTGGTCATTTTTGAGCAAAATACCAAGGCTATAGCCTTACTTTTTGGCCAAAAATGGCTCATTTTCATCACTTTTCAATGTTCAATCAAAATCAATCAATTTCAAATTTGGTCATTTTTGAGCAACATACCAAGGCTATAGCCTTACTTTTTGGCCAAAAATGGTTCATTTTCATCACTTGTCAATGTTCAATCAAAATCAATCAATTTCAAATTTGGTCATTTTTGAGCAAAATACCAAGGCTATAGCCTTACTTTTTGGCTAAAAGTGGCTCATTTTCATCACTTTTCAATCTTCAATCAAAATCAATCAATTTCAAATTTGGTCATTTTTGAGCAACATACCAAGGCTATAGCCTTACTTTTTGGCCAAAATTGGCTCATTTTCATCACTTTTCAATGTTCAATCAAAATCAATCAATTTCAAATTTGGTCATTTTTGAGCAAAATACCAAGGCTATAGCCTTACGTTTTGGCCAAAAATGGCTCATTTTCATCACTTTTCAATGTGCAATCAAAATCAATCAATTTCAAATTTGGTCATTTTTGAGCAAAACATCAAGGCTATAGTCTTACTTTTTGGCCATAAATGGCTCATTTTCATCACTTGTCAATCATCAATCAAAATCAATCAATTTCAAATTTGGTCATTTTTGAGCAAAATACCAAGGCTATAGCCTTACTTTTTGGCCAAAAGTGGCTCATTGTCATCACTTTTCAATCTTCAATCAAAATCAATCAATTTCAAATTTGGTCATGTTTGAGCAAAATACCAAGGCTATAGCCTTACTGTTTGGCCAAAAGTGGCTCATTGTCATCACTTTTCAATCTTCAATCAAAATCAATCAATTTCAAATTTGGTCATTTTTGAGCAAAATACCAAGGCTATAGCCTTACTTTTTGGCCAAAACTGGCTCATTTTCATCACATTTGAATCTTCAATCAAAATCAATCAATTTCAAATTTGGTCATTTTTGAGCAAAATACCAAGGCTATAGCCTTACTTTTTGGCCAAAAATGGCTCATTTTCATCACATTTGAATCTTCAATCAAAATCAATCAATTTCAAATTTGGTCATTTTTGAGCAAAATACCAAGGCTATAGCCTTACTTTTTGGCCACAAATGGCTCATTTTCATCACTTTTCAATCTTCAATCAAAATCAATCAATTTCAAATTTGGTCATTTTTGAGCAAAATACCAAGGCTATAGCCTTACTTTTTGGCCAAAAATGGTTCATTTTCATCACTTGTCAATGTTCAATCAAAATCAATCAATTTCAAATTTGGTCATTTTTGAGCAAAATACCAAGGCTATAGCCTTACTTTTTGGCTAAAAGTGGCTCATTTTCATCACTTTTCAATCTTCAATCAAAATCAATCAATTTCAAATTTGGTCATTTGTGAGCAACATACCAAGGCTATAGCCTTACTTTTTGGCCAAAATTGGCTCATTTTCATCACTTTTCAATGTTCAATCAAAATCAATCAATTTCAAATTTGGTCATTTTTGAGCAAAATACCAAGGCTATAGCCTTACTTTTTGGCCAAAAGTGGCTCATTGTCATCACTTTTCAATCTTCAATCAAAATCAATCAATTTCAAATTTGGTCATGTTTGAGCAAAATACCAAGGCTATAGCCTTACTGTTTGGCCAAAAGTGGCTCATTGTCATCACTTTTCAATCTTCAATCAAAATCAATCAATTTCAAATTTGGTCATTTTTGAGCAAAATACCAAGGCTATAGCCTTACTTTTTGGCCAAAACTGGCTCATTTTCATCACATTTGAATCTTCAATCAAAATCAATCAATTTCAAATTTGGTCATTTTTGAGCAAAATACCAAGGCTATAGCCTTACTTTTTGGCCAAAAATGGCTCATTTTCATCACATTTGAATCTTCAATCAAAATCAATCAATTTCAAATTTGGTCATTTTTGAGCAAAATACCAAGGCTATAGCCTTACTTTTTGGCCACAAATGGCTCATTTTCATCACTTTTCAATGTTCAATCAAAATCAATCAATTTCAAATTTGGTCATTTTTGAGCAAAATACCAAGGCTATAGCCTTACTTTTTGGCCAAAAATGGTTCATTTTCATCACTTGTCAATGTTCAATCAAAATCAATCAATTTCAAATTTGGTCATTTTTGAGCAAAATACCAAGGCTATAGCCTTACTTTTTGGCTAAAAGTGGCTCATTTTCATCACTTTTCAATCTTCAATCAAAATCAATCAATTTCAAATTTGGTCATTTTTGAGCAACATACCAAGGCTATAGCCTTACTTTTTGGCCAAAATTGGCTCATTTTCATCACTTTTCAATGTTCAATCAAAATCAATCAATTTCAAATTTGGTCATTTTTGAGCAAAATACCAAGGCTATAGCCTTACGTTTTGGCCAAAAATGGCTCATTTTCATCACTTTTCAATGTGCAATCAAAATCAATCAATTTCAAATTTGGTCATTTTTGAGCAAAATACCAAGGCTATAGCCTTACTTTTTGGCCAAAAATGGCTCATTTTCATCACTTTTCAATGTTCAATCAAACTCAATCAATTTCAAATTTGGTCATTTTTGAGCAAAATACCAAGGCTATAGCCTTACGTTTTGGCCAAAAGTGGCTCATTGTCATCACTTTTCAATCTTCAATCAAAATCAATCAATTTCAAATTTGGTCATTTTTGAGCAAAATACCAAGGCTATAGCCTTACTTTATGGCCAACATTGGCTCATTTTCATCACTTTTCAATGTTCAATCAAAATCAATCAATTTCAAATTTGGTCATTTTTGAGCAAAATACCAAGGCTATAGCCTTACGTTGTGGCCAAAAATGGCTCATTTTCATCACTTTTCACTCTTCAATCAAAATCAATCAATTTCAAATTTGGTCATTTTTGAGCAAACTACCAAGGCTATAGCCTTACTTTTTGGCCAAAAATGACTCATGTTCATCACTTTTCAATCTTCAATCAAAATCAATCAATTTCAAATTTGGTCATTTTTGAGCAAAATACCAAGGCTATAGCCTTACTTTTTGGCCAAAAATGGCTCATTTTCATCACTTTTCAATCTTCAATCAAAATCAATCAATTTCAAATTTGGTCATTTTTGAGCAAAATACCAAGGCTATAGCCTTACTTTTTGGCCAAAAGTGGCTCATTGTCATCACTTTTCAATCTTCAATCAAAATCAATCAATTTCAAATTTGGTCATTTTTGAGCAAAATACCAAGGCTATAGCCTTACTTTTTGGCCAAAATTGGCTCATTTTCATCACTTTTCAATGTTCAATCAAAATCAATCAATTTCAAATTTGGTCATTTTTGAGCAAAATACCAAGGCTATAGCCTTACTGTTTGGCCAAAAGTGGCTCATTTTCATCACTTTTCAATGTGCAATCAAAATCAATCAATTTCAAATTTGGTCATTTTTGAGCAAAATACCAAGGCTATAGCCTTACTTTTTGGCCAAAAATGGCTCATTTTCATCACTTTTCAATGTTCAATCAAAATCAATCAATTTCAAACTTGGTCATTTTTGAGCAAAATACCAAGGCTATAGCCTTACTTTTTGGCCAAACATGGCTCATTTTCATCACTTTCCAATCTTCAATCAAAATCAATCAATTTCAAATTTGGTTATTTTTGAGCAAAATACCAAGGCTATAGCCTTACTTTTTGGCCAAAATGGCTCATTTTCATCACTTTTCAATCTTCAATCAAAATCAATCAATTTCAAATTTGGTCATTTTTGAGCAAAATACCAAGGCTATAGCCTTACTTTTTGGCCACAAATGGCTCATTTTCATCACTTTTCAATCTTCAATCAAAATCAATCAATTTCAAATTTGGTCAGTTTTGAGCAAAACACCAAGGCTATAGTCTTACTTTTTGGCCAAAAATGGCTCATTTTCATCACTTTTCACTCTTCAATCAAAATCAATCAATTTCAAATTTGGTCATTTTTGAGCAAACTACCAAGGCTATAGCCTTACTTTTTGGCCAAAAATGACTCATTTTCATCACTTTTCAATCTTCAATCAAAATCAATCAATTTCAAATTTGGTCATTTTTGAGCAAAATACCAAGGCTATAGCCTTACTTTTTGGCCAAAAATGGCTCATTTTCATCACTTTTCAATCTTCAATCAAACTCAATCAATTTCAAATTTGGTCATTTTTGAGCAAAATACCAAGGCTATAGCCTTACTTTTTGGCCACAAATGGCTCATTTTCATCACTTTTCAATCTTCAATCAAAATCAATCAATTTCAAATTTGGTCATTTGTGAGCAAACTACCAAGGCTATAGCCTTACTTTTTGGCCACAAATGGCTCATTTTCATCACTTTTCAATCTTCAATCAAAATCAATCAATTTCAAATTTGGTCATTTTTGAGCAAAACACCAAGGCTATAGTCTTACTTTTTGGCCAAAAATGGCTCATTTTCATCACTTTTCACTCTTCAATCAAAATCAATCAATTTCAAATTTGGTCATTTTTGAGCAAAATACCAAGGCTATAGCCTTACTTTTTGGCCAAACATGGCTCATTTTCATCACTTGTCAATCTTCAATCAAAATCAATCAATTTCAAATTTGGTCATTTTTGAGCAACATACCAAGGCTATAGCCTTACTTTTTTGCCAAACATGGCTCATTTTCATCACTTTTCAATCTTCAATCAAAATCAATCAATTTCAAATTTGGTCATTCTTGAGCAAAATACCAAGGCTATAGCCTTACTTTTTGGCCAAACATGGCTCACTTTTATCACTTTTCAATCTTCAATCAAAATCAATCAATTTCAAATTGGTCATTTTTGAGCAAAAT
Organism: Mastigias papua; assembly: GCA_964019165.1. NCBI lineage: Eukaryota > Metazoa > Cnidaria > Scyphozoa > Rhizostomeae > Mastigiidae > Mastigias > Mastigias papua. The sequence goes on along the minus strand of OZ025275.1, from coordinate 3,015,774 downwards.
ACCAAGGCTATAGCCTTACTGTTCAATGTTCAATCAAAATCAATCAATTTCAACTTTTGTCATTTTTGAGCAAAATACCAAGGCTATAGCCTTACTTTTTGGCCAAAAATGGCTCATTTTCATCACTTTTCAATGTTCAATCAAAATCAATCAATTTCAAATTTGGTCATTTTTGAGCAAAATACCAAGGCTATAGCCTTACTTTCTGGCCAAAAATGGCTCATTTTCATCACTTTTCAATCTTCAATCAAAATCAATCAATTTCAAATTTGGTCATTTTTGAGCAACATACCAAGGCTATAGCCTTACTTTTTGGCCAAATATGGCGCATTTTCATCACTTTTCAATCTTCAATCAAAATCAATCAATTTCAAATTTGGTCAGTTGTGAGCAAAACACCAAGGCTATAGTCTTACTTTTTGGCCAAAAATGGCTCATTTTCATCACATTTCAATGTTCAATCAAAATCAATCAATTTCAAATTTGGTCATTTTTGAGCAAAATACCAAGGCTATAGCCTTACTTTTTGGCCAAACATGGCTCATTTTCATCACTTTTCAATCTTCAATCAAAATCAATCAATTTCAAATTTGGTCATTTTTGAGCAAAATGCCAAGGCTATAGCCTTACTTTTTGGCCAAAAATGGCTCATTTTCATCACTTTTCAATCTTCACTCAAAATCAATCAATTTCAAATTTGGTCATTTTTGAGCAAAATACCAAGGCTATAGCCTTACTTTTTGGCCAAAAATGGCTCATTTTCATCACTTTTCAATGTTCAATCAAAATCAATCAATTTCAAATTTGGTCATTTTTGAGCAAAATACCAAGGCTATAGCCTTACTTTTTGGCCAAAAATGGCTCATTTTCATCACTTTTCAATCTTCAATCAAACTCAATCAATTTCAAATTTGGTCATTTTTGAGCAAAATACCAAGGCTATAGCCTTACTTTTTGGCCACAAATGGCTCATTTTCATCACTTTTCAATCTTCAATCAAAATCAATCAATTTCAAATTTGGTCATTTGTGAGCAAACTACCAAGGCTATAGCCTTACTTTTTGGCCACAAATGGCTCATTTTCATCACTTTTCAATCTTCAATCAAAATCAATCAATTTCAAATTTGGTCATTTTTGAGCAAAACACCAAGGCTATAGTCTTACTTTTTGGCCAAAAATGGCTCATTTTCATCACTTTTCACTCTTCAATCAAAATCAATCAATTTCAAATTTGGTCATTTTTGAGCAAAATACCAAGGCTATAGCCTTACTTTTTGGCCAAACATGGCTCATTTTCATCACTTGTCAATCTTCAATCAAAATCAATCAATTTCAAATTTGGTCATTTTTGAGCAACATACCAAGGCTATAGCCTTACTTTTTTGCCAAACATGGCTCATTTTCATCACTTTTCAATCTTCAATCAAAATCAATCAATTTCAAATTTGGTCATTCTTGAGCAAAATACCAAGGCTATAGCCTTACTTTTTGGCCAAACATGGCTCACTTTTATCACTTTTCAATCTTCAATCAAAATCAATCAATTTCAAATTGGTCATTTTTGAGCAAAATACCAAGGCTATAGCCTTACTGTTCAATGTTCAATCAAAATCAATCAATTTCAACTTTTGTCATTTTTGAGCAAAATACCAAGGCTATAGCCTTACTTTTTGGCCAAAAATGGCTCATTTTCATCACTTTTCAATGTTCAATCAAAATCAATCAATTTCAAATTTGGTCATTTTTGAGCAAAATACCAAGGCTATAGCCTTACTTTCTGGCCAAAAATGGCTCATTTTCATCACTTTTCAATCTTCAATCAAAATCAATCAATTTCAAATTTGGTCATTTTTGAGCAACATACCAAGGCTATAGCCTTACTTTTTGGCCAAATATGGCGCATTTTCATCACTTTTCAATCTTCAATCAAAATCAATCAATTTCAAATTTGGTCAGTTGTGAGCAAAACACCAAGGCTATAGTCTTACTTTTTGGCCAAAAATGGCTCATTTTCATCACATTTCAATGTTCAATCAAAATCAATCAATTTCAAATTTGGTCATTTTTGAGCAAAATACCAAGGCTATAGCCTTACTTTTTGGCCAAACATGGCTCATTTTCATCACTTTTCAATCTTCAATCAAAATCAATCAATTTCAAATTTGGTCATTTTTGAGCAAAATGCCAAGGCTATAGCCTTACTTTTTGGCCAAAAATGGCTCATTTTCATCACTTTTCAATCTTCACTCAAAATCAATCAATTTCAAATTTGGTCATTTTTGAGCAAAATACCAAGGCTATAGCCTTACTTTTTGGCCAAAAATGGCTCATTTTCATCACTTTTCAATGTTCAATCAAAATCAATCAATTTCAAATTTGGTCATTTTTGAGCAAAATACCAAGGCTATAGCCTTACTTTTTGGCCACAAATGGCTCATTTTCATCACTTTTCAATCTTCAATCAAAATCAATCAATTTCAAATTTGGTCATTTTTGAGCAAAACACCAAGGCTATAGTCTTACTTTTTGGCCAAACATGGCTCATTTTCATCACTTTTCACTCTTCAATCAAAATCAATCAATTTCAAATTTGGTCATTTTTGAGCAAAATACCAAGGCTATAGACTTACTTTTTGGCCAAACATGGCTCATTTTCATCACTTTTCAATCTTCAATCAAAATCAATCAATTTCAAGTTTGGTCATTTTTGAGCAAAATACCAAGGCTATAGCCTTACTGTTCAATGTTCAATCAAAATCAATCAATTTCAAATTTGGTCATTTTTGAGCAAAATACCAAGGCTATAGCCTTACTTTTTGGCCAAAAATGGCTCATTTTCATCACTTGTCAATCTTCAATCAAAATCAATCAATTTCAAATTTGGTCATTTTTGAGCAAAATACCAAGGCTATAGCCTTACGTTTTGGCCAAACATGGCTCATTTTCATCACTTTTCAATCTTCAATCAAAATCAATCAATTTCAAATTTGGTCATTTTTGAGCAAAATACCAAGGCTATAGTCTTACTTTTTGGCCAAAAATGGCTCATTTTCATCACTTTTCACTCTTCAATCAAAATCAATCAATTTCAAATTTGGTCATTTTTGAGCAAACTACCAAGGCTATAGCCTTACTTTTTGGCCAAAAATGACTCATTTTCATCACTTTTCAATCTTCAATCAAAATCAATCAATTTCAAATTTGGTCATTTTTGAGCAAAATACCAAGGCTATAGCCTTACTTTTTGGCCAAAAATGGCTCATTTTCATCACTTTTCAATCTTCAATCAAAATCAATCAATTTCAAATTTGGTCATTTTTGAGCAAAATACCAAGGCTATAGCCTTACTTTTTGGCCACAAATGGCTCATTTTCATCACTTTTCAATCTTCAATCAAAATCAATCAATTTCAAATTTGGTCATTTGTGAGCAAACTACCAAGGCTATAGCCTTACTTTTTGGCCACAAATGGCTCATTTTCATCACTTTTCAATCTTCAATCAAAATCAATCAATTTCAAATTTGGTCATTTTTGAGCAAAACACCAAGGCTATAGTCTTACTTTTTGGCCAAAAATGGCTCATTTTCATCACTTTTCACTCTTCAATCAAAATCAATCAATTTCAAATTTGGTCATTTTTGAGCAAAATACCAAGGCTATAGCCTTACTTTTTGGCCAAACATGGCTCATTTTCATCACTTGTCAATCTTCAATCAAAATCAATCAATTTCAAATTTGGTCATTTTTGAGCAACATACCAAGGCTATAGCCTTACTTTTTGGCCAAACATGGCTTATTTTCATCACTTTTCAATCTTCAATCAAAATCAATCAATTTCAAATTTGGTCATTCTTGAGCAAAATACAAAGGCTATAGCCTTACTTTTTGGCCAAACATGGCTCATTTTTATCACTTTTCAATCTTCAATCAAAATCAATCAATTTCAAATTTGGTCATTTTTGAGCAAAATACCAAGGCTATAGCCTTACTGTTCAATGTTCAATCAAAATCAATCAATTTCAACTTTTGTCATTTTTGAGCAAAATACCAAGGCTATAGCCTTACTTTTTGGCCAAAAATGGCTCATTTTCATCACTTTTCAATGTTCAATCAAAATCAATCAATTTCAAATTTGGTCATTTTTGAGCAAAATACCAAGGCTATAGCCTTACTTTCTGGCCAAAAATGGCTCATTTTCATCACTTCTCAATCTTCAATCAAAATCAATCAATTTCAAATTTGGTCATTTTTGAGCAACATACCAAGGCTATAGCCTTACTTTTTGGCCAAATATGGCGCATTTTCATCACTTTTCAATCTTCAATCAAAATCAATCAATTTCAAATTTGGTCAGTTGTGAGCAAAACACCAAGGCTATAGTCTTACTTTTTGGCCAAAAATGGCTCATTTTCATCACATTTCAATGTTCAATCAAAATCAATCAATTTCAAATTTGGTCATTTTTGAGCAAAATACCAAGGCTATAGCCTTACTTTTTGGCCAAACATGGCTCATTTTCATCACTTTTCAATGTTCAATCAAAATCAATCAATTTCAAATTTGGTCATTTTTGAGCAAAATGCCAAGGCTATAGCCTTACTTTTTGGCCAAAAATGGCTCATTTTCATCACTTTTCAATCTTCACTCAAAATCAATCAATTTCAAATTTGGTCATTTTTGAGCAAAATACCAAGGCTATAGCCTTACTTTTTGGCCAAAAATGGCTCATTTTCATCACTTTTCAATGTTCAATCAAAATCAATCAATTTCAAATTTGGTCATTTTTGAGCAAAATACCAAGGCTATAGCCTTACTTTTTGGCCACAAATGGCTCATTTTCATCACTTTTCAATCTTCAATCAAAATCAATTAATTTCAAATTTGGTCATTTTTGAGCAAAACACCAAGGCTATAGTCTTACTTTTTGGCCAAACATGGCTCATTTTCATCACTTTTCACTCTTCAATCAAAATCAATCAATTTCAAATTTGGTCATTTTTGAGCAAAATACCAAGGCTATAGACTTACTTTTTGGCCAAACATGGCTCATTTTCATCACTTTTCAATCTTCAATCAAAATCAATCAATTTCAAGTTTGGTCATTTTTGAGCAAAATACCAAGGCTATAGCCTTACTGTTCAATGTTCAATCAAAATCAATCAATTTCAAATTTGGTCATTTTTGAGCAAAATACCAAGGCTATAGCCTTACTTTTTGGCCAAACATGGCTCATTTTCATCACTTGTCAATCTTCAATCAAAATCAATCAATTTCAAATTTGGTCATTTTTGAGCAAAATACCAAGGCTATAGCCTTACGTTTTGGCCAAACATGGCTCATTTTCATCACTTTTCAATCTTCAATCAAAATCAATCAATTTCAAATTTGGTCATTTTTGAGCAAAATACCAAGGCTATAGCCTTACGTTTTGGCCAAACATGGCTCATTTTCATCACTTTTCAATCTTCAATCAAAATCAGTCAATTTCAAATTTGGTCATTTGTGAGCAAAATACCAAGGCTATAGCCTTACTTTTTGGCCAAAAATGGCTCATTTTCATCACTTTTCACTCTTCAATCAAAATCAATCAATTTCAAATTTGGTCATTTTTGAGCAAAATACCAAGGCTATAGCCTTACTTGTTGGCCAAACATGGCTCATTTTCATCACTTTTCAATCTTCAATCAAAATCAATCAATTTCAAATTTGGTCATTTTTGAGCAAAATGCCAAGGCTATAGCCTTACTTTTTGGCCAAAAATGGCTCATTTTCATCAATTTTCAATCTTCACTCAAAATCAATCAATTTCAAATTTGGTCATTTTTGAGCAAAATACCAAGGCTATAGCCTTACTTTTTGGCCAAAAATGGCTCATTTTCATCACTTTTCAATGTTCAATCAAAATCAATCAATTTCAAATTTGGTCATTTTTGAGCAAAATACCAAGGCTATAGCCTTACTTTTTGGCCACAAATGGCTCATTTTCATCACTTTTCAATCTTCAATCAAAATCAATCAATTTCAAATTTGGTCATTTTTGAGCAAAACACCAAGGCTATAGTCTTACTTTTTGGCCAAACATGGCTCATTTTCATCACTTTTCACTCTTCAATCAAAATCAATCAATTTCAAATTTGGTCATTTTTGAGCAAAATACCAAGGCTATAGCCTTACTTTTTGGCCAAACATGGCTCATTTTCATCACTTTTCAATCTTCAATCAAAATCAATCAATTTCAAGTTTGGTCATTTTTGAGCAAAATACCAAGGCTATAGCCTTACTGTTCAATGTTCAACAAAAATCAATCAATTTCAAATTTGGTCATTTTTGAGCAAAATACCAAGGCTATAGCCTTACTTTTTGGCCAAAAATTGCTCATTTTCATCACTTGTCAATCTTCAATCAAAATCAATCAATTTCAAATTTGGTCATTTTTGAGCAAAATACCAAGGCTATAGCCTTCCGTTTTGGCCAAACATGGCTCATTTTCATCACTTTTCAATCTTCAATCAAAATCAATCAATTTCAAATTTGGTCATTTTTGAGCAAAATACCAAGGCTATTGCCTTACTTTTTGGCCAAAAATGGCTCATTTTCATCACATTTCAATGTTCAATCAAAATCAATCAATTTCAATTTTGGTCATTTTTGAGCAAAATACCAAGGCTATAGCCTTACTTTTTTGCCAAACATGGCTCATTTTCATCACTTTTCAATGTTCAATCAAAATCAATCAATTTCAAATTTGGTCATTTTTGAGCAAAATGCCAAGGCTATAGCCTTACTTTTTGGCCAAAAATGGCTCATTTTCATCACTTTTCAATCTTCACTCAAAATCAATCAATTTCAAATTTGGTCATTTTTGAGCAAAATACCAAGGCTATAGCCTTACTTTTTGGCCAAAAATGGCTCATTTTCATCACTTTTCAATGTTCAATCAAAATCAATCAATTTCAAATTTGGTCATTTTTGAGCAAAATACCAAGGCTATAGCCTTACTTTTTGGCCACAAATGGCTCATTTTCATCACTTTTCAATCTTCAATCAAAATCAATCAATTTCAAATTTGGTCATTTTTGAGCAAAACACCAAGGCTATAGTCTTACTTTTTGGCCAAACATGGCTCATTTTCATCACTTTTCACTCTTCAATCAAAATCAATCAATTTCAAATTTGGTCATTTTTGAGCAAAATACCAAGGCTATAGACTTACTTTTTGGCCAAAAATGGCTCATTTTCATCACTTTTCAATCTTCAATCAAAATCAATCAATTTCAAGTTTGGTCATTTTTGAGCAAAATACCAAGGCTATAGCCTTACTGTTCAATGTTCAATCAAAATCAATCAATTTCAAATTTGGTCATTTTTGAGCAAAATACCTAGGCTATAGCCTTACTTTTTGGCCAAACATGGCTCATTTTCATCACTTGTCAATCTTCAATCAAAATCAATCAATTTCAAATTTGGTCATTTTTGAGCAAAATACCAAGGCTATAGCCTTACGTTTTGGCCAATCATGGCTCATTTTCATCACTTTTCAATCTTCAATCAAAATCAATCAATTTCAAATTTGGTCATTTTTGAGCAAAATACCAAGGCTATAGCCTTACGTTTTGGCCAAACATGGCTCATTTTCATCACTTTTCAATCTTCAATCAAAATCAGTCAATTTCAAATTTGGTCATTTGTGAGCAAAATACCAAGGCTATAGCCTTACTTTTTGGCCAAAAATGGCTCATTTTCATCACTTTTCACTCTTCAATCAAAATCAATCAATTTCAAATTTGGTCATTTTTGAGCAAAATACCAAGGCTATAGCCTTACTTGTTGGCCAAACATGGCTCATTTTCATCACTTTTCAATGTTCAATCAAAATCAATCAATTTCAAATTTGGTCATTTTTGAGCAAAATGCCAAGGCTATAGCCTTACTTTTTGGCCAAAAATAACTCATTTTCATCAATTTTCAATCTTCACTCAAAATCAATCAATTTCAAATTTGGTCATTTTTGAGCAAAATACCAAGGCTATAGCCTTACTTTTTGGCCAAAAATGGCTCATTTTCATCACTTTTCAATGTTCAATCAAAATCAATCAATTTCAAATTTGGTCATTTTTGAGCAAAATACCAAGGCTATAGCCTTACTTTTTGGCCACAAATGGCTCATTTTCATCACTTTTCAATCTTCAATCAAAATCAATCAATTTCAAATTTGGTCATTTTTGAGCAAAACACCAAGGCTATAGTCTTACTTTTTGGCCAAACATGGCTCATTTTCATCACTTTTCACTCTTCAATCAAAATCAATCAATTTCAAATTTGGTCATTTTTGAGCAAAATACCAAGGCTATAGCCTTACTTTTTGGCCAAACATGGCTCATTTTCATCACTTTTCAATCTTCAATCAAAATCAATCAATTTCAAGTTTGGTCATTTTTGAGCAAAATACCAAGGCTATAGCCTTACTGTTCAATGTTCAACCAAAATCAATCAATTTCAAATTTGGTCATTTTTGAGCAAAATACCAAGGCTATAGCCTTACTTTTTGGCCAAAAATGGCTCATTTTCATCACTTGTCAATCTTCAATCAAAATCAATCAATTTCAAATTTGGTCATTTTTGAGCAAACTACCAAGGCTATAGCCTTACTTTTTGGCCAAAAATGGCTCATTTTCATCACATTTCAATGTTCAATCAAAATCAATCAATTTCAAATTTGGTCATTTTTGAGCAAAATACCAAGGCTATAGCCTTACTTTTTGGCCAAAAATGGCTCATTTTCATCACTTTTCAATGTTCAATCAAAATCAATCAATTTCAAATTTGGTCATTTTTGAGCAAAATACCAAGGCTATAGCCTTACTTTTTGGCCAAAAATGGCTCATTTTCATCACATTTCAATCTTCAATCAAAATCAATCAATTTCAAATTTTGTCATTTGTGAGCAAAATACCAAGGCTATAGCCTTACTTTTTGGCCAAAAATGGCTCCTTTTCATCACTATTCAATCTTCAATCAAAATCAATCAATTTCAAATTTGGTCATTTTTGAGCAAAATACCAAGGCTATAGCCTTACTTTTTGGCCAAATATGGTTAATTTTCATCACTTTTCAATCTTCAATCAAAATCAATCAATTTCAAATTTGGTCATTTTTGAGCAAAATACCAAGGCTATAGCCTTACTTTTTGGCCAAATATGGTTAATTTTCATCACTTTTCAATCTTCAATCAAAATCAATCAATTTCAAATTTGGTCATTTTTGAGCAAAATACCAAGGCTATAGCCTTACTTTTTGGCCAAAAATGGCTCATTTTCATCACTTTTCAATCTTCAATCAAAATCAATCAATTTCAAATTTGGTCATTTTTGAGCAAAATACCAAGGCTATAGCCTTACTTTTTGGGCAAAAATGGCTCATTTTCATCACATTTCAATCTTCAATCAAAATCAATCAATTTCAAATTTGGTCATTTTTGAGCAAAATACCAAGGCTATAGCCGTACTTTTTGGCCAAAAATGGCTCCTTGTCATCACTATTCAATCTTCAATCAACATCAATCAATTTCAAATTTGGTCATTTTTGAGCAAAATACCAAGGCTATAGCCTTACTTTTTGGGCAAACATGGCTCATTTTCATCACATTTCAATCTTCAATCACAATCAATCAATTTCAAATTTGGTCATTTTTGAGCAAAATACCAAGGCTATAGCCGTACTTTTTGGCCAAAAATGGCTCCTTTTCATCACTATTCAATCTTCAATCAAAATCAATCAATTTCAAATTTGGTCATTTTTGAGCAAAATACCAAGGCTATAGCCTTACTTTTTGGCCAAAAATGGCTCATTTTCATCACTTTTCAATGTTCAATCAAAATCAATCACTTTCAAATTTGGTCATTTTTGAGCAAAATACCAAGGCTATAGCCTTACTTTTTGGCCAAAAATGGCTCATTTTCATCACTTTTCAATCTTCAATCAAAATCAATCAATTTCAAATTTGGTCATTTTTGAGCAAAATACCAAGGCTATAGCCTTACTTTTTGGCCAAATATGGCTCATTTTCATCACTTGTCAATCTTCAATCAAAATCAATCAATTTCAAATTTGGTCATTTTTGAGCAAAATACCAAGGCTATAGCCTTCCGTGTTGGCCAAACATGGCTCATTTTCATCACTTTTCAATCTTCAATCAAAATCAATCAATTTCAAATTTGGTCATTTTTGAGCACAATACCAAGGCTATTGCCTTACTTTTTGGCCAAAAATGGCTCATTTTCATCACATTTCAATGTTCAATCAAAATCAATCAATTTCAATTTTGGTCATTTTTGAGCAAAATACCAAGGCTATAGCCGTACTTTTTGGCCAAAAATGGCTCCTTGTCATCACTATTCAATCTTCAATCAACATCAATCAATTTCAAATTTGGTCATTTTTGAGCAAAATACCAAGGCTATAGCCTTACTTTTTGGGCAAAAATGGCTCATTTTCATCACATTTCAATCTTCAATCACAATCAATCAATTTCAAATTTGGTCATTTTTGAGCAAAATACCAAGGCTATAGCCGTACTTTTTGGCCAAAAATGGCTCCTTTTCATCACTATTCAATCTTCAATCAAAATCAATCAATTTCAAATTTGGTCATTTTTGAGCAAAATACCAAGGCTATAGCCTTACTTTTTGGCCAAAAATGGCTCATTTTCATCACTTTTCAATGTTCAATCAAAATCAATCACTTTCAAATTTGGTCATTTTTGAGCAAAATACCAAGGCTATAGCCTTACTTTTTGGCCAAAAATGGCTCATTTTCATCACTTTTCAATCTTCAATCAAAATCAATCAATTTCAAATTTGGTCATTTTTGAGCAAAATACCAAGCCTATAGCCTTACTTTTTGGCCAAATATGGCTCATTTTCATCACTTGTCAATCTTCAATCAAAATCAATCAATTTCAAATTTGGTCATTTTTGAGCAAAATACCAAGGCTATAGCCTTCCGTGTTGGCCAAACATGGCTCATTTTCATCACTTTTCAATCTTCAATCAAAATCAATCAATTTCAAATTTGGTCATTTTTGAGCACAATACCAAGGCTATTGCCTTACTTTTTGGCCAAAAATGGCTCATTTTCATCACATTTCAATGTTCAATCAAAATCAATCAATTTCAATTTTGGTCATTTTTGAGCAAAATACCAAGGCTATAGCCTTACTTTTTGGCCAAAAATGGCTCATTTTCATCACTTTTCAATCTTCAATCAAAATCAATCAATTTCAAATTTGGTCATTTTTGAGCAAAATACCAAGGCTATAGCCTTACTTTCTGGCCAAATATGGCTCATTTTCATCACTATTCAATCTTCAATCAAAATCAATCAATTTCAAATTTGGTCATTTTTGAGCAAAATACCAAGGCTATAGCCTTACTTTTTGGCCAAATATGGCTCATTTTCATCACTTTTCAATCTTCAATCAAAATCAATCAATTTCAAATTTGGTCATTTTTGAGCAAAATACCAAGGCTATAGCCGTACTTTTTGGCCAAAAATGGCTCCTTGTCATCACTATTCAATCTTCAATCAACATCAATCAATTTCAAATTTGGTCATTTTTGAGCAAAATACCAAGGCTATAGCCTTACTTTTTGGGCAAAAATGGCTCATTTTCATCACATTTCAATCTTCAATCAAAATCAATCAATTTCAAATTTGGTCATTTTTGAGCAAAATACCAAGGCTATAGCCGTACTTTTTGGCCAAAAATGGCTCCTTTTCATCACTATTCAATCTTCAATCAAAATCAATCAATTTCAAATTTGGTCATTTTTGAGCAAAATACCAAGGCTATAGCCTTACTTTTTGGCCAAAAATGGCTCATTTTCATCACTTTTCAATCTACAATCAAAATCAATCAAATTCAAATTTGGTCATTTTTGAGCAAAATACCAAGGCTATAGCCTTACTTTTTGGCCAAAAATGGCTCATTTTCATCACTTTTCAATCTTCAATCAAAATCAATCAATTTCAAATTTGGTCATTTTTGAGCAAAATACCAAGGCTATAGCCTTACTTTTTGGCCAAAAATGGCTCATTTTCATCACTTGTCAATCTTCAATCAAAATCAATCAATTTCAAATTTGGTCATTTTTGAGCAAAATACCAAGGCTATAGCCTTCCGTGTTGGCCAAACATGGCTCATTTTCATCACTTTTCAATCTTCAATCAAAATCAATCAATTTCAAATTTGGTCATTTTTGAGCACAATACCAAGGCTATTGCCTTACTTTTTGGCCAAAAATGGCTCATTTTCATCACATTTCAATGTTCAATCAAAATCAATCAATTTCAATTTTGGTCATTTGTGAGCAAAATAGCAAGGCTATAGCCTTACTTTTTGGCCAAAAATGGCTCATTTTCATCACATTTCAACAATCAAAATCAATCAATTTTCAAATTTGGTCATTTTTGAGCAAAAATACCAAGGCTATAGCCTTACTTTTTGGCCAAAAATGGCTCCTTTTCATCACTATTCAATCTTCAATCAAAATCAATCAATTTCAAATTTGGTCATATTTGAGCAAAAATACCAAGGCTATAGCCTTACTTTTTTGGCCAAATATGGTTAATTTTCATCACTTTTCAATCTTCAATCAAAATCAATCAATTTCAAATTTGGTCATTTTTGAGCAAAATACCAAGGCTATAGCCTTACTTTTTGGCCAAAAATGGCTCATTTTCATCACTTTTCAATCTTCAATCAAAATCAATCAATTTCAAATTTGGTCATTTTTGAGCAAAATACCAAGGCTATAGCCTTACTTTCTGGCCAAATATGGCTCATTTTCATCACTATTCAATCTTCAATCAAAATCAATCAATTTCAAATTTGGTCATTGTTGAGCAAAATACCAAGGCTATAGCCTTACTTTTTGGCCAAAAATGGCTCATTTTCATCACTTTTCAATCTTCAATCAAAATCAATCAATTTCAAATTTGGTCATTTTTGAGCAAAATACCAATGCTATAGCCGTACTTTTTGGCCAAAAATGGCTCCTTGTCATCACTATTCAAATGTTCAATCAACATCAATCAATTTCAAATTTGGTCATTTTTGAGCAAAATACCAAGGCTATAGCCTTACTTTTTGGCCAAACATGGCTCATTTTCATCACTTTCCAATCTTCAATCAAAATCAATCAATTTCAAATTTGGTTATTTTTGAGCAAAATACCAAGGCTATAGCTTACTTTTTGGCCAAAATGGCTCATTTTCATCACTTTTCAATCTTCAATCAAAATCAATCAATTTCAAATTTGGTCATTTTTGAGCAAAATACCAAGGCTATAGCCTTACTTTTTGGCCACAAATGGCTCATCTTCATCACTTTTCAATCTTCAATCAAAATCAATCAATTTCAAATTTGGTCAGTTTTGAGCAAAACACCAAGGCTATAGTCTTACTTTTTGGCCAAAAATGGCTCATTTTCATCACTTTTCACTCTTCAATCAAAATCAATCAATTTCAAATTTGGTCATTTTGAGCAAACTACCAAGGCTATAGCCTTACTTTTTGGCCAAAAATGACTCATTTTCATCACTTTTCAATCTTCAATCAAAATCAATCAATTTCAAATTTGGTCATTTTTGAGCAAAATACCAAGGCTATAGCCTTACTTTTTGGCCAAAAATGGCTCATTTTCATCACTTTTCAATCTTCAATCAAAATCAATCAATTTCAAATTTGGTCATTTTGAGCAAAATACCAAGGCTATAGCCTTACTTTTTGGCCACAAATGGCTCATTTTCATCACTTTTCAATCTTCAATCAAAATCAATCAATTTCAAATTTGGTCATTTGTGAGCAAACTACCAAGGCTATAGCCTTACTTTTTGGCCACAAATGGCTCATTTTCATCACTTTTCAATCTTCAATCAAAATCAATCAATTTCAAATTTGGTCATTTTTGAGCAAAACACCAAGGCTATAGTCTTACTTTTTGGCCAAAAATGGCTCATTTTCATCACTTTTCACTCTTCAATCAAAATCAATCAATTTCAAATTTGGTCATTTTTGAGCAAAATACCAAGGCTATAGCCTTACTTTTTGGCCAAACATGGCTCATTTTCATCACTTGTCAATCTTCAATCAAATCAATCAATTTCAAATTTGGTCATTTTTGAGCAACATACCAAGGCTATAGCCTTACTTTTTGGCCAAACATGGCTCATTTTCATCACTTTTCAATCTTCAATCAAAATCAATTCAATTTCAAATTTGGTCATTCTTGAGCAAAATACCAAGGCTATAGCCTTACTTTTTGGCCAAACATGGCTCATTTTTATCACTTTTCAATCTTCAATCAAAATCAATCAATTTCAAGTTTGGTCATTTTGAGCAAAATACCAAGGCTATAGCCTTACTGTTCAATGTTCAATCAAAATCAATCAATTTCAAATTTGGTCATTTTTGAGCAAAATACCAAGGCTATAGCCTTACTTTTTGGCCAAAAATGGCTCATTTTCATCACATTTGAATCTTCAATCAAAAATCAATCAATTTCAAATTTGGTCATTTTTGAGCAAAATACCAAGGCTATAGCCTTACATTTTGGCCAAAAATGGCTCATTTTCATCACATTTGAATCTTCAATCAAAATCAATCAATTTCAAATTTGGTCATTTTTGAGCAAAATACCAAGGCTATAGCCTTACTTTTTGGCCACAAGTGGCTCATTTTCATCACTTTTCAATCTTCAATCAAACTCAATCAATTTCAAATTTGGTCATTTTTGAGCAAAACACCAAGGCTATAGTCTTACTTTTTGGCCAAACATGGCTCATTTTCATCACTTTTCACTCTTCAATCAAAATCAATCAATTTCAAATTTGGTCATTTTTGAGCAAAATACCAAGGCTATAGCCTTACTTTTGGCCAAACATGGCTCATTTTCATCACTTTTCAATCTTCAATCAAAATCAATCAATTTCAAGTTTGGTCATTTTTGAGCAAAATACCAAGGATATAGCCTTACTGTTCAATGTTCAATCAAAATCAATCAATTTCAAATTTGGTCATTTGTGAGCAAAATACCAAGGCTATAGCCTTACTTTTTGGCCAAAAATGGCTCATTTTCATCACTTGTCAATCTTCAATCAAAATCAATCAATTTCAAATTTGGTCATTTTTGAGCAAAATACCAAGGCTATAGCCTTACGTTTTGGCCAAACATGGCTCATTTTCATCACTTTTCAATCTTCAATCAAAATCAATCAATTTCAAATTTGGTCATTCTTGAGCAAAATACCAAGGCTATAGCCTTACTTTTTGGCCAAACATGGCTCATTTTTATCACTTTTCAATCTTCATCAAAATCAATCAATTTCAAGTTTGGTCATTTTTGAGCAAATACCAAGGCAATAGCCTTACTGTTCAATGTTCAATCAAAATCAATCAATTTCAAATTTGGTCATTTTTGAGCAAAATACCAAGGCTATAGCCTTACTTTTTGGCCAAAAATGGCTCATTTTCATCACATTTGAATCTTCAATCAAAATCAATCAATTTCAAATTTGGTCATTTTTGAGCAAAATACCAAGGCTATAGCCTTACATTTTGGCCAAAAATGGCTCATTTTCATCACATTGAATCTTCAATCAAAATCAATCAATTTCAAATTTGGTCATTTTTGGAGCAAAATACCAAGGCTATAGCCTACTTTTTGGCCACAAGTGGCTCATTTTCATCACTTTTCAATCTTCAATCAAACTCAATCAATTTCAAATTTGGTCATTTTGAGCAAAACACCAAGGCTATGTACTTACTTTTTGGCCAAACATGCTCATTTCATCACTTTTCACTCTTCAATCAAAATCAATCAATTTCAAATTTGGTCATTTTTGAGCAAAATACCAAGGCTATAGCCTTACTTTTTGGCCAAACATGGCTCATTTTCATCACTTTTCAATCTTCAATCAAAATCAATCAATTTCAAGTTTGGTCATTTTTGAGCAAAATACCAAGGCTATAGCCTTACTGTTCAATGTTCAATCAAAATCAATCAATTTCAAATTTGGTCATTTGTGAGCAAAATACCAAGGCTATAGCCTTACTTTTTGGCCAAAAATGGCTCATTTTCATCACTTGTCAATCTTCAATCAAAATCAATCAATTTCAAATTTGGTCATTTTTGAGCAAAATACCAAGGCTATAGCCTTACGTTTTGGCCAAACATGGCTCATTTTCATCACTTTTCAATCTTCAATCAAAATCAATCAATTTCAAATTTGGTCATTTTTGAGCAAAATACCAAGGCTATAGCCTTACGTTTTGGCCAAACATGGCTCATTTTCATCACTTTTCAATCTTCAATCAAAATCAGTCAATTTCAAATTTGGTCATTTGTGAGCAAAATACCAAGGCTATAGCCTTACTTTTTGGCCAAAATATGGCTCATTTTCATCACTTTTCACTCTTCAATCAAAATCAATCAATTTCAAATTTGGTCATTTTTGAGCAAAATACCAAGGCTATAGCCTTACTTTTTGGCCAAACATGGCTCATTTTCATCACTTTTCAATGTGCAATCAAAATCAATCAATTTCAAATTTGGTCATTTTTGAGCAAAATACCAAGGCTATAGCCTTACTTTTTGGCCAAAAATGGCTCATTTTCATCACTTTTCAATGTTCAATCAAAATCAATCAATTTCAAACTTGGTCATTTTTGAGCAACATACCAAGGCTATAGCCTTACTTTTTGGCCAAAAATGGCTCATTTTTATCACTTTTCAATCTTCAATCAAAATCAATCAATTTCAAATTTGGTCATTTTTGAGCAAAATACCAAGGCTATAGCCTTACTTTTTGGCCAAAAGTGGCTCATTGTCATCACTTTTCAATCTTCAATCAAAATCAATCAATTTCAAATTTGGTCATTTTTGAGCAAAATACCAAGGCTATAGCCTTACTTTTTGGCCAAAATTGGCTCATTTTCATCACTTTTCAATGTTCAATCAAAATCAATCAATTTCAAATTTGGTCATTTTTGAGCAAAATACCAAGGCTATAGCCTTACGTTTTGGCCAAAAATGGCTCATTTTCATCACTTTTCAATGTGCAATCAAAATCAATCAATTTCAAATTTGGTCATTTGTGAGCAAAATACCAAGGCTATAGCCTTACTTTTTGGCCAAAAATGGCTCATTTTCATCACTTTTCAATGTTCAATCAAAATCAATCAATTTCAAACTTGGTCATTTTTGAGCAAAATACCAAGGCTATAGCCTTACTTTTTGGCCAAAAATGGCTCATTTTCATCACTTTTCAATCTTCAATCAAAATCAATCAATTTCAAATTTGGTCATTTTTGAGCAAAATACCAAGGCTATAGCCTTACTTTTTGGCCAAAATGGCTCATTTTCATCACTTTTCAATCTTCAATCAAAATCAATCAATTTCAAATTTGGTCATTTTTGAGCAAAATACCAAGGCTATAGCCTTACTTTTTGGCCACAAATGGCTCATTTTCATCACTTTTCAATCTTCAATCAAAATCAATCAATTTCAAATTTGGTCAGTTTTGAGCAAAACACCAAGGCTATAGTCTTACTTTTTGGCCAAAAATGGCTCATTTTCATCACTTTTCACTCTTCAATCAAAATCAATCAATTTCAAATTTGGTCATTTTTGAGCAAACTACCAAGGCTATAGCCTTACTTTTTGGCCAAATATGGCTCATTTTCATCACTTTTCAATCTTCAATCAAAATCAATCAATTTCAAATTTGGTCATTTTTGAGCAAAATACCAAGGCTATAGCCGTACTTTTTGGCCACAAATGGCTCCTTGTCATCAGTATTCAATCTTCAATCAACATCAATCAATTTCAAATTTGGTCATTTTTGAGCAAAATACCAAGGCTATAGCCTTACTTTTTGGGCAAAAATGGCTCATTTTCATCACATTTCAATCTTCAATCAAAATCAATCAATTTCAAATTTGGTCATTTTTGAGCAACATACCAAGGCTATAGCCGTACTTTTTGGCCAAAAATGGCTCCTTTTCATCACTATTCAATCTTCAATCAAAATCAATCAATTTCAAATTTGGTCATTTTTGAGCAAAATACCAATTCTATAGCCTTACTTTTTGGCCAAAAATGGCTCATTTTCATCACTTTTCAATGTTCAATCAAAATCAATCAATTTCAAATTTGGTCATTTGTGAGCAAACTACCAAGGCTATAGCCTTACTTTTTGGCCACAAATGGCTCATTTTCATCACTTTTCAATCTTCAATCAAAATCAATCAATTTCAAATTTGGTCATTTTTGAGCAAAACACCAAGGCTATAGTCTTACTTTTTGGCCAAAAATGGCTCATTTTCATCACTTGTCACTCTTCAATCAAAATCAATCAATTTCAAATTTGGTCATTTTTGAGCAACATACCAAGGCTATAGCCTTACTTTTTGGCCAAACATGGCTCATTTTCATCACTTTTCAATCTTCAATCAAAATCAATCAATTTCAAATTTGGTCATTCTTGAGCAAAATACCAAGGCTATGGCCTTACTTTTTGGCCAAACATGGCTCATTTTTATCACTTTTCAATCTTCAATCAAAATCAATCAATTTCAAATTTGGTCATTTTTGAGCAAAATACCAAGGCTATAGCCTTCCGTGTTGGCCAAACATGGCTCATTTTCATCACTTTTCAATCTTCAATCAAAATCAATCAATTTCAAATTTGGTCATTTTTGAGCACAATACCAAGGCTATTGCCTTACTTTTTGGCCAAACATGGCTCATTTTCATCACATTTCAATGTTCAATCAAAATCAATCAATTTCAATTTTGGTCATTTGTGAGCAAAATAGCAAGGCTATAGCCTTACTTTTTGGCCAAAAATGGCTCATTTTCATCACATTTCAATGTTCAATCAAAATCAATCAATTTCAAATTTGGTCATTTTTGAGCAAAATACCAAGGCTATAGCCTTACTTTTTGGCCAAAAATGGCTCCTTTTCATCACTATTCAATCTTCAATCAAAATCAATCAATTTCAAATTTGGTCATTTTTGAGCAAAATACCAAGGCTATAGCCTTACTTTTTGGCCAAATATGGTTAATTTTCATCACTTTTCAATCTTCAATCAAAATCAATCAATTTCAAATTTGGTCATTTTTGAGCAAAATAAAAAGGCTATAGCCTTACTTTTTGGCCAAAAATGGCTCATTTTCATCACTTTTCAATCTTCAATCAAAATCAATCAATTTCAAATTTGGTCATTTTTGAGCAAAATACCAAGGCTATAGCCTTACTTTCTGGCCAAATATGGCTCATTTTCATCACTATTCAATCTTCAATCAAAATCAATCAATTTCAAATTTTGTCATTTTTGAGCAAAATACCAAGGCTATAGCCTTACTTTTTGGCCAAACATGGCTCATTTTCATCACTTTTCAATCTTCAATCAAAATCAATCAATTTCAAATTTGGTCATTTTTGAGCAAAATACCAAGGCTATAGCCGTACTTTTTGGCCAAAAATGGCTCCTTGTCATCACTATTCAATGTTCAATCAACATCAATCAATTTCAAATTTGGTCATTTTTGAGCAAAATACCAAGGCTATAGCCTTACTTTTTGGCCAAAAATGGCTCATTTTCATCACATTTCAATCTTCAATCAAAATCAATCAATTTCAAATTTGGTCATTTTTGAGCAAAATACCAAGCCTATAGCCTTACTTTTTGGCCAAATATGGCTCATTTTCATCACTTGTCAATCTTCAATCAAAATCAATCAATTTCAAATTTGGTCATTTTTGAGCAAAATACCAAGGCTATAGCCTTCCGTGTTGGCCAAACATGGCTCATTTTCATCACTTTTCAATCTTCAATCAAAATCAATCAATTTCAAATTTGGTCATTTTTGAGCACAATACCAAGGCTATTGCCTTACTTTTTGGCCAAACATGGCTCATTTTCATCACATTTCAATGTTCAATCAAAATCAATCAATTTCAATTTTGGTCATTTGTGAGCAAAATAGCAAGGCTATAGCCTTACTTTTTGGCCAAAAATGGCTCATTTTCATCACATTTCAATGTTCAATCAAAATCAATCAATTTCAAATTTGGTCATTTTTGAGCAAAATACCAAGGCTATAGCCTTACTTTTTGGCCAAAAATGGCTCCTTTTCATCACTATTCAATCTTCAATCAAAATCAATCAATTTCAAATTTGGTCATTTTTGAGCAAAATACCAAGGCTATAGCCTTACTTTTTGGCCAAATATGGTTAATTTTCATCACTTTTCAATCTTCAATCAAAATCAATCAATTTCAAATTTGGTCATTTTTGAGCAAAATAAAAAGGCTATAGCCTTACTTTTTGGCCAAAAATGGCTCATTTTCATCACTTTTCAATCTTCAATCAAAATCAATCAATTTCAAATTTGGTCATTTTTGAGCAAAATACCAAGGCTATAGCCTTACTTTCTGGCCAAATATGGCTCATTTTCATCACTATTCAATCTTCAATCAAAATCAATCAATTTCAAATTTTGTCATTTTTGAGCAAAATACCAAGGCTATAGCCTTACTTTTTGGCCAAACATGGCTCATTTTCATCACTTTTCAATCTTCAATCAAAATCAATCAATTTCAAATTTGGTCATTTTTGAGCAAAATACCAAGGCTATAGCCGTACTTTTTGGCCAAAAATGGCTCCTTGTCATCACTATTCAATGTTCAATCAACATCAATCAATTTCAAATTTGGTCATTTTTGAGCAAAATACCAAGGCTATAGCCTTACTTTTTGGCCAAAAATGGCTCATTTTCATCACATTTCAATCTTCAATCAAAATCAATCAATTTCAAATTTGGTCATTTTTGAGCAAAATACCAAGGCTATAGCCGTACTTTTTGGCCAAAAATGGCTCCTTTTCATCACTATTCAATCTTCAATCAAAATCAATCAATTTCAAATTTGGTCATTTTTGAGCAAAATACCAAGGCTATAGCCTTACTTTTTGGCCAAAAATGGCTCATTTTCATCACTTTTCAATCTTCAATCAACATCAATCAATTTCAAATTTGGTCATTTTTGAGCAAAATACCAAGGCTATAGCCTTACTTTCTGGCGAAATATGGCTCATTTTCATCACTATTCAATCTTCAATCAAAATCAATCAATTTCAAATTTTGTCATTTTTGAGCAAAATACCAAGGCTATAGCCTTACTGTTTGGCCAAAAATGGCTCCTTGTCATCACTATTCAATCTTCAATCAACATCAATCAATTTCAAATTTGGTCATTTTTGAGCAAAATACCAAGGCTATAGCCTTACTTTTTGGGCAAAACTGGCTCATTTTCATCATTTGTCAATGTTCAATCAAAATCAATCAATTTCAAATTTGGTCATTATTGAGCAAACTACCAAGGCTATAGCCTTACTTTTTGGCCAAAAATGGCTCCTTTTCATCACTATTCAATCTTCAATCAAAATCAATCAATTTCAAATTTGGTCATTTTTGAGCAAAATACCAAGGCTATAGCCTTACTTTTTGGCCAAAAATGGCTCATTTTCATCACTTTTCAATCTTCAATCAAAATCAATCAAATTCAAATTTGGTCATTTTTGAGCAAAATACCAAGGCTATAGCCTTACTTTTTGGCCAAAAATGGCTCATTTTCATCACTTTTCAATCTTCAATCAAAATCAATCAATTTCAAATTTGGTCATTATTGAGCAAAATACCAAGCCTATAGCCTTACTTTTTGGCCAAATATGGCTCATTTTCATCACTTGTCAATCTTCAATCAAAATCAATCAATTTCAAATTTGGTCATTTTTGAGCAAAATACCAAGGCTATAGCCTTCCGTGTTGGCCAAACATGGCTCATTTTCATCACTTTTCAATCTTCAATCAAAATCAATCAATTTCAAATTTGGTCATTTTTGAGCACAATACCAAGTCTATTGCCTTACTTTTTGGCCAAAAATGGCTCCTTTTCATCACTATTCAATCTTCAATCAAAATCAATCAATTTCAAATTTGGTCATTTTTGAGCAAAATACCAAGGCTATAGCCTTACTTTTTGGCCAAATATGGTTAATTTTCATCACTTTTCAATCTTCAATCAAAATCAATCAATTTCAAATTTGGTCATTTTTGAGCAAAATACCAAGGCTATAGCCTTACTTTTTGGCCAAAAATGGCTCATTTTCATCACTTTTCAATCTTCAATCAAAATCAATCAATTTCAAATTTGGTCATTTTTGAGCAAAATACCAAGGCTATAGCCTTACTTTCTGGCCAAATATGGCTCATTTTCATCACTATTCAATCTTCAATCAAAATCAATCAATTTTAAATTTTGTCATTTTTGAGCAAAATACCAAGGCTATAGCCTTACTTTTTGGCCAAAAATGGCTCATTTTCATCACTTTTCAATCTTCAATCAAAATCAATCAATTTCAAATTTGGTCATTTTTCAGCAAAATACCAAGGCTATAGCCGTACTTTTTGGCCAAAATTGGCTCCTTGTCATCACTATTCAATGTTCAATCAACATCA
Organism: Mastigias papua; assembly: GCA_964019165.1. Taxonomy (NCBI): domain Eukaryota; kingdom Metazoa; phylum Cnidaria; class Scyphozoa; order Rhizostomeae; family Mastigiidae; genus Mastigias; species Mastigias papua. The sequence goes on along the minus strand of OZ025275.1, from coordinate 2,993,186 downwards.
ATCAATTTCAAATTTGGTCATTTTTGAGCAAAATACCAAGGCTATAGCCTTACTTTTTGGCCAAAAATGGCTCATTTTCATCACATTTCAATCTTCAATCAAAATCAATCAATTTCAAATTTGGTCATTTTTGAGCAAAATACCAAGGCTATAGCCGTACTTTTTGGCCAAAAATGGCTCCTTTTCATCACTATTCAATCTTCAATCAAAATCAATCAATTTCAAATTTGGTCATTTTTGAGCAAAATACCAAGGCTATAGCCTTACTTTTTGGCCAAAAATGGCTCATTTTCATCACTTTTCAATCTTCAATCAAAATCAATCAAATTCAAATTTGGTCATTTTTGAGCAAAATACCAAGGCTATAGCCTTACTTTTTGGCCAAAAATGGCTCATTTTCATCACTTTTCAATCTTCAATCAAAATCAATCAATTTCAAATTTGGTCATGTTTGAGCAAAATACCAAGCCTATAGCCTTACTTTTTGGCCAAATATGGCTCATTTTCATCACTTTTCAATCTTCAATCAAAATCAATCAATTTCAAATTTGGTCATTGTTGAGCAAAATACCAAGGCTATAGCCTTACTTTTTGGCCAAAAATGGCTCATTTTCATCACTTTTCAATCTTCACTCAAAATCAATCAATTTCAAATTTGGTCATTTTTGAGCAAAATACCAAGGCTATTGCCTTACTTTTTGGCCAAAAAATGGCTCATTTTCATCACATGTCAATCTTCAATCAAAATCAATCAATTTCAAATTTGGTCATTTTTGAGCAAAATACCAAGGCTATAGCCTTACTTTTTGGCCAAAAATGGCTCATTTTCATCACATTTCAATCTTCAATCAAAATCAATCAATTTCAAATTTTGTCATTTGTGAGCAAAATACCAAGGCTATAGCCTTACTTTTTGGCCAAAAATGGCTCATTTTCATCACATTTCAATCTTCAATCAATATCAATCAATTTCAAATTTTGTCATTTGTGAGCAAAATACCAAGGCTATAGCCTTACTTTTTGGCCAAAAATGGCTCATTTTCATCACTTTTCAATGTTCAATCAAAATCAATCAATTTCAAATTTGGTCATTTGTGAGCAATATACCAAGGCTATAGCCTTACCTTTTGGCCAAAAATGGCTCATTTTCATCACTTTTCAATCTTCAAACAAAATCAATCAATTTCAAACTTGGTCATTTGTGAGCAACATACCAAAGCTATAGCCTTACTTTTTGGCCAAACATGGCTCATTTTCATCACTTTTCAATCTTCAATCACAATCAATCAATGTCAAATTTGGTCATTGTTGAGCAAAATACCAAGGCTATAGCCTTACTTTTTGGCCAAAAATGGCTTATTTTCATCACTTTTCAATGTTCAATCAAAATCAATCAATTTCAAATTTGGTCATTTTTGAGCAAAATACCAAGGCTATAGCCTTACTTTTTGGCCAAAAATGGCTCATTTTCATCACATTTCAATCTTCAATCAAAATCAATCAATTTCAAATTTTGTCATTTGTGAGCAAAATACCAAGGCTATAGCCTTACTTTTTGGCCAAAAATGGCTCATTTTCATCACTTTTCAATGTTCAATCAAAATCAATCAATTTCAAATTTGGTCATTTGTGAGCAAAATACCAAGGCTATAGCCTTACTTTTTGGCCAAAAATGGCTCATTTTCATCACTTTTCAATCTTCAAACAAAATCAATCAATTTCAAATTTGGTCATTTGTGAGCAACATACCAAAGCTATAGCCTTACTTTTTGGCCAAACATGGCTCATTTTCATCACTTTTCAATCTTCAATCACAATCAATCAATGTCAAATTTGGTCATTGTTGAGCAAAATACCAAGGCTATATCCTTACTTTTTGGCCAAAAATGGCTTATTTTCATCACTTTTCAATCTTCAATCAAAATCAATCAATTTCAAATTTGGTCATTTTTGAGCAAAATACCAAGGCTATAGCCTTACTTTTTGGCCAAAAATGGCTCATTTTCATCACTTGTCAATCTTCAATCAAAATCAATCAATTTCAAATTTGGTCATTTTTGAGCAAAATACCAAGGCTATAGCCTTACTTTTTGGCCAAAACTGGCTCATTTTCATCACATTTCAGTCTTCAATCAAAATCAATCAATTTCAAATTTGGTCATTTTTGAGCAAAATACCAAGGCTATAGCCTTACTTTTTGGCCAAAAATGGCTCATTTTCATCACTTGTCAATGTTCAATCAACATCAATCAATGTCAAATTTGGTCATTTTTGAGCAAAATACCAAGGCTATAGCCTTACTTTTCGGCCAAACATGGCTCATTTTCATCACTTTTCAATCTTCAATCAAAATCAATCAATTTCAAATTTGGTCATTTTTGAGCAAAATACCAAGGCTATAGCCTTACTTTTTGGCCAAAACTGGCTCATTTTCATCACATTTCAATCTTCAATCAAAATCAATCAATTTCAAATTTGGTCATTTTTGAGCAAAATACCAAGGCTATAGCCTTACTGTTTGGCCAAAAATGGCTCATTTTCATCACTTGTCAATGTTCAATCAACATCAATCAATGTCAAATTTGGTCATTTTTGAGCAAAATACCAAGGCTATAGCCTTACTTTTCGGCCAAACATGGCTCATTTTCATCACTTTTCCATCTTCAATCAAAATCAATCAATTTCAAATTTGGTCATTTTTGAGCAAACTACCAAGGCTATAGCCTTACTTTTTGGCCAAAAATGGCTCATTTTCATCACATTTCAATGTTCAATCAAAATCAATCAATTTCAAATTTGGTCATTTTTGAGCAAAATACCAAGGCTATAGCCTTACTTTTTGGCCAAAAATGGCTCATTTTCATCACTTTTCAATGTTCAATCAAAATCAATCAATTTCAAATTTGGTCATTTTTGAGCAAAATACCAAGGCTATAGCCTTACTTTTTGGCCAAAAATGGCTCATTTTCATCACATTTCAATCTTCAATCAAAATCAATCAATTTCAAATTTTGTCATTTGTGAGCAAAATACCAAGGCTATAGCCTTACTTTTTGGCCAAAAATGGCTCATTTTCATCACTTTTCAATGTTCAATCAAAATCAATCAATTTCAAATTTGGTCATTTGTGAGCAAAATACCAAGGCTATAGCCTTACTTTTTGGCCAAAAATGGCTCATTTTCATCACTTTTCAATCTTCAAACAAAATCAATCAATTTCAAATTTGGTCATTTGTGAGCAACATACCAAAGCTATAGCCTTACTTTTTGGCCAAACATGGCTCATTTTCATCACTTTTCAATCTTCAATCACAATCAATCAATGTCAAATTTGGTCATTGTTGAGCAAAATACCAAGGCTATAGCCTTACTTTTTGGCGAAAAATGGCTTATTTTCATCACTTTTCAATGTTCAATCAAAATCAATCAATTTCAAATTTGGTCATTTTTGAGCAAAATACCAAGGCTATAGCCTTACTTTTTGGCCAAAAATGGCTCATTTTCATCACTTGTCAATCTTCAATCAAAATCAATCAATTTCAAATTTGGTCATTTTTGAGCAAAATACCAAGGCTATAGCCTTACTTTTTGGCCAAAAATGGCTCATTTTCATCACTTTTCAATCTTCAATCAAAATCAATCAATTTCAAATTTGGTCATTTTTGAGCAAAATACCAAGGCTATAGCCTTACTGTGGCACAAAGGGGGCGTTTTCTACGAACTATGAACTGTCGCTATGCTGTTTTGTTATGTTTTGTTGACTTTTGGATTTGTTCTGTTCTTTTATTGGTTATTTCTAATTCATGTTGTGCTAAGAACTTTGATTGGACAATTTGTAATTAGTGGTATTAACGTAATAGCTAGCGGCATGCCAAGTTTAGGGTAGAGAGAACGTCTGGGGGCATTGAAGAGAACAGCCGAAAGTTTAGCAGCGATACAATTTAGAAGACGTTTACCCGACGTTTACAGCAGCACTAAAGTTGGCCGCCTCCATAATTTGAATGTTAGTAAGTGTATTGAAATTATCCCATTCATGTACATTTGATTGATCGTTTGTTAATTATCGTGTTGTCGAAGAACTCACTATTCTTAGCCTTTCCTGCACAAGTCAGGCGAGAAGGTTAACATTGGTTCCCCGTGTGAGGAAACGAAGAAGAACATTTCGTAAAAGAAACATTTTGGATAGAAGAATTGTCGTTATAAACTTGTATTTTGAAGTTGCTGTTTTGACCTATTTGACCTAAGGCTGCCTGTGGAGTTGCTCACTGAGAGAGCGTAGTTCGATTCCTAATTGGATTTTGATGATACTGTGTGCATCCGCGTTACTTTGTATGCGTTGATTAAAGTGACATTTTGTTCATTGCGGTATTGGCTACCCCCGTAGCTAAAGGATTATCATATTTACATCTCATTTTGCTTTGTGCTTATATCGTTGAACTTTGTTTATATTGAACTATGTCTGAAGAAATAGAAGCTACAGTTAATGACTTACAAACTCAGTTAACAGCAGTACATGCTGCATTAGAAGGTAAAGGGCAGGCAGGGCTCTTTAAACCCCGTTCTTTCAGTGGTCTGCCTAGCGAAGATGTTACTGAATGGCTACGAAAGTTTGATCAGTACGCGAAATTTTATACGTGGAATAACGCCAAAAAGCTGGGTGCGTTGTCTCTTTTATTGGATGGCCCAGCACAAGCGTGGCTACATACACAACCCCCTGAAACTGCTAACGATTTCAATGCTCTTTGTGATGCGTTACAAAATCGCTTCGGGGCCCAGAACCTTGCATTTATTTTTCGCCAAGAATTGTACTCCCGAAAACAACGTCCAAACGAGCCTCTCTCTTGCTATACAGAGGACATCATTAAGAGATGCCAACGTTTAAATATTTCTGATAATGACATGCTTAACATCTATATTAACGGTCTAGCTGATGACATCAAAACTCATGTCATTTTGAATCAACCAGATACATTTGCAAAAGCTGAGAACTTAGCAAGGCTTCGTGAAGCAGTGATGTCCAATGATTCATTGACAAATGCTCGCGCAAATGTAAGTCAAGACCATCGTATCAAAGAATTGGAGGGCCAAGTTGATCTGCTTGTTTCATTAGCAGCTAAATCAAAACCAAATCCTAATTGCCAAGCATCAAACGTCAATGCAATTAGTCCTAATTATGCCTTGGAGCAGGGTATACCAATGGGAGGCCAACAACCCGTAACAAAAAGCGAATTTGCTGATTTTAAAAATGATATGTTAGCAGCCATGGATGCCAAGTTCTCCTCATTTAATACCCAAAGTTATAGGCCTAATCGTCAACAGAGAAACAATCGTACTCTTGCACGTGGTGGAAATTTGCGCACGACTGACGGTCAACCTGTTTGCAATAATTGCCGTCGCGTAGGCCATGTAGCACGATATTGCAATTTCCAAACTTTTCCAGCTCCGGGTTCCGACTTTTCCCAGCCTCCACCTCGTTTCTCCAGGCCTCGTTTGCAATTTCAACAGCAGCAACGACCACAGTACTCTGATAGTGGTAATTATCAAAGTAATTTAAACGGGGCAGGGCCTTCCCAGTGGGGTCAGTGAAGGTCCCTTCTACTCACCATGGCAACCCCAATTTAACTAATTTTGAGACTGATATGGATTTGCAGAAATGGACTGCGTTACGTAAACAAACTTCTAATAATTCCAGTAATAATTCATCCACCATTATTGAGGAAAAAGGACCTAGTTTTTCTGTTGATAGAACATATTCGCCAAAAGACTTTATTGAAAAGACAAGTAAGGAATTACCCCGACAAATTCCATCGATTTCGTTAAATGACGCCGATTCCCAAGTTATACAATCAAATGTTTCCATTTGGGGTATTGTTGAAAAACAACAGTTTAAAGTTTTGGTTGACACTGGGGCAGCTGTCACTGTTGTTAGTGAGAAATTCTACAAAGAAATTTTACGTGCTCGACATCCTTTACTTACTGAGGGTGGACTTGATAGTGTTCAGACTGCTGATGGCAATTCCGTTCCGGTTCGTGGGACAGTTACATTTTCAATTATTTTAGGACATACTTCATATTTATGTAGCGCGTCCGTGGTGGTTGGACTTTCGTACAATATCGTTCTCGGTAGGGATTTCCTTCATGACTTTTCTGCAGTTATTGATATTCGAGGACAAGTTGTCACTTTTGTTGGGGGAAACACAGTCACTTTTGCTTTGGAAACTGACCCACCATTTGTGGCTAATGTTAAGGTTGCGAAAACTATGGTTATTGATGCTCAAAGTGAATTGATTATTCCTGCTACTTTAACAACGTGTCCACAACCGCCTGTTGTAGGCCTTATCGAAGCTTTACCGACACTTTCAGACCGATATCACCTGCATGGTGCTTGTACTCTTTCGTGCCCTGGTGAACATGGTGCGGTATCTTTCCGTTTGCTAAACCCGTCAGACGCGCCTGTTGTTTTACATAAAGGTTCTGTTATAGGAAAATTCGAACAAGTGAGATCCCCTGCTGACATTGTTACCATAGCACCAAATGAGGGCTTGTGTACAAAAGATGTTTCTTGGCAACCAGAATTTCAGACCCAATCTTTGCTAGCTCCTTTGCGCATGCCTACTGAGGATTTTCATCGTCAATTTAACTCATTGCCTAATCCCTCACTTACTACGGTAGAAAACGCGCAATTGGCCGAGCTTTTGACAAACTTTTCGGATATTTTTGCATCGTCGTCTTTAGATCTTGGACATACACGGCTTATCCAACATGAAATCGATACTGGTGATGCTCGCCCTATTAAGCAAAGACCATATCGGGTCTCGAATTCCCAAAGAGTAGAAATTGATCGCCATATTTCTAATATGCTTAACCAAAATATAATACAAGTTTCAGCAAGTCCGTGGAGCTCTCCCGTAGTGCTAGTAAAAAAGAAGGATGGTACTACTCGTTTTTGCGTGGATTACAGGAAACTTAATGCTGTTACGCGTAAAGACAGTTTTCCTCTGCCTCGTATCGATGATGCCCTTGACTCTTTATCCGGTTCTAAATTCTTTTCAACATTAGATCTCCAGTCTGGCTATCATCAGGTTGCTATGCATCCTAATTCAAAAGATAAAACTGCTTTTATATCTCACTCTGGTCTATATGAATTCAATGTCCTCAGTTTCGGTTTAACAAATGCTCCACCCAACTTCCAGCGTTTGATGGGTAAAGTTTTACATGGCCTCGATTGGAAGATATGCCTTATCTATATTGACGATATAATCATATTTTCATCAACCTTCGAAGAACATCTTCATCGTTTAGCGCTTGTATTTACTCGTTTGCGTGAGGCCAACCTAAAATTGAAGCCCTCCAAATGTTCCTTTGCTAGCAACTCTGTCGACTTTCTGGGATTTGTTGTATCTTCAGATGGTATTTTACCAAATCCTGACAAAATTGAAGCTGTTCGTTCATTTCCTGTTCCTGTTCCAAAATCTGTCAAGGAACTGCGTAGTTTTCTCGGCCTATCCAATTATTATCGTCGTTTCGTTGAGGGTTTTTCAAAGATTGCTTCGCCATTGAATCGTTTAACTCGCAAGGATGTTGTGTTTTCTTGGTCTCCTGAATGTCAATCTGCCTTTCAAACTTTAAAAGATCGTTTGTGTTCGCCTCCAATTTTGAGCTACCCGAATTTTGCTCAACCTTTTCATCTCTTCACCGATGCTAGTCAAACAGCTGTGGGCTACATATTGGGACAAATCCTTGATGGTAAGGAGCATGTCATTGCGTATGGTGGTCGTGAGCTAAGCCATGCTGAAACACGTTACAGTACAACCGAGCGTGAGGCTCTAGCTGTCGTTGACGGTATCAAGCGTTACCAACCATATTTGTCCGGGAAAAAGTTTTATGTTCATACCGACCATGGGAGTTTATCATGGCTAATGAGTGTGAAAGATCCTACCGGTCGCCTTGCTCGTTGGGCTCTACGTCTACAGCAATACGATTTTGAAATCATCCATCGTCCTGGACCTACCAATGGTAATGCTGATGCTCTTTCACGTCGTCGTTATTCTACCACAGCTTCCTCTCCTCCTCTTGCCTCTATTGATTTCCCTGTGGCAGTTCTGGGTGATGCATGTCCTCCACCACATATTTTGTATGATTTGCAACGTAAAGATCGCGATCTTGCAGCTATTATTGCCTATCTCGAGTCTTCTGAATTGCCAGAAAGTGACAGTAAGGCACGCGCATTGTTACTCTCGATTGACTCATTCTACCTTGACTCCAATGGAATTCTTTGTCATTTATGGTCCCCTGGCAAACGTTGTGTTAAATCATTGTGCACACAGGTAGTTATTCCATCGTCTTTGCGTCATGAATTGCTTGTTGCTCTGCATGATGATCCGACTGCTGGACACCTTGGCCCAGACAAGACTTATGAAAAAGTTCGCCTCCGATACTATTGGCCAGGAATGTACAAGGACATTGAGCACTGGTGTCGTTCGTGTATTGACTGTGCCATGAAGAAAACGCCACGGAATAAATCAAAGGCCCCATTGCTGCCAATTCCAATCGAAGGAGCCTTTGATCGCCTTGCTGTTGACATTTTAGGACCATTCCCTGTTTCAGACAATGGAAATCGGTATATTGCTGTATTTTCCGATTATTACACGCGCTGGCCAGAGGCATTTGCTCTTCCTTCCACAGAAGCACCTCGTATCGCTCAACTTCTCATTGATGAAATTCTTTCCAGACATGGTGCTCCACGCACACTACTTTCCGATCGTGGTCCTAATTTTTTGTCGTCCATTGTAAAAGAGGTTTGCCATCTTATGAACACACGGAAAGCCAACACCACAGCATACCATCCGCAAACTGATGGTCTTGTTGAGCGGTTTAATGGTACCCTTGCTGAAGGTTTATCCATGTATATCAGCAGTCATCAAAAGGATTGGGATCGTCACCTTCCGTTAGTTCTTTTTGCGTATCGCGTCTCACCTCATGCTTCGACTCATGAGTCACCCTTCTATTTGTTGTACGGGCGCGAACCACGATTACCTGTTGATGCGACCTTGTTGTTGCCGTCGTCGTCTCATCTGTCCTCGTCAGTTGCTGAACACCGTGCCAGAATTGTCCAAAATTTAGAAAACGCGCAACACATCATCTCGACCAACACACAGCTTGCTCAGCAGAAGATGAAAGAACACTATGATAGAACTAGTAAACCAGTCCCATTTGACATTGGCTGTAAGGTATGGGTGTACACTCCTAAATCGAAGAAAGGACTTTCGAAAAAGCTCATGCACAACTATCATGGGCCTTACCGTATTGTCGCTCGCCTCTCTCCGGTGCACTTTCGTTTGCGGACTATGGACAATCGTCCGGTAGCTGTTCCTGTACATGCTAATCGGATGAAACCATACTTTGATCCAAACGATCGTCCCATTGATCCTCCATGTGCCTCTAATGATGTTTTTGACCTTTCAGAGTCTGATCTCCCCAATGATAGTTTTGCTGAGGTTACCACCTCTACAGAACCTGAGATCACCCGTCCAGAAGATGTGCATCCTCCTCAGGAAATCAAGGACAATGTTACCTGATGCAAACCGGGAGGTTTGATCTTAAGGAGGGAGGTATGTGGCACAAAGGGGGCGTTTTCTACGAACTATGAACTGTCGCTATGCTGTTTTGTTATGTTTTGTTGACTTTTGGATTTGTTCTGTTCTTTTATTGGTTATTTCTAATTCATGTTGTGCTAAGAACTTTGATTGGACAATTTTTAATTAGTGGTATTAACGTAATAGCTAGCGGCGTGCCAAGTTTAGGGTAGAGAGAACGTCTGGGGGCATTGAAGAGAACAGCGGAAAGTTTAGCAGCGATACAATTTAGAAGACGTTTACCCGACGTTTACAGCAGCACTAAAGTTGGCCGCCTCCATAATTTCAATGTTAGTAAGTGTATTGAAATTATCCCATTCATGTACATTTGATTGATCGTTTGTTAATTATCGTGTTGTCGAAGAACTCACTATTCTTAGCCTTTAATGCACAAGTCAGGCGAGAAGGTTAACATTACTTTTCGGCCAAACATGGCTCATTTTCATCACTTTTCAATCTTCAATCAAAATCAATCAATTTCAAATTTGGTCACGTTTGAGCAACATACCAAGGCTATAGCCTTACTTTTTGGCCAAAAATGGCTCATTTTCATCACTTTTCAATCTTCAATCAAAATCAATCAATTTCAAATTTGGTCATTTTTGAGCAAAATACCAAGGCTATAGCCTTACTTTTTGGCCAAAAATGGCTCATTTTCATCACTTTTCAATCTTCAATCAAAATCAATCAATTTCAAATTTGGTCATTTTTGAGCAAAATACCAAGGCTATAGCCTTACTTTTTGGCCACAAATGGCTCATTTTCATCACTTTTCAATCTTCAATCAAAATCAATCAATTTCAAATTTGGTCATTTTTGAGCAAAACATCAAGGCTATAGTCTTACTTTTTGGCCATAAATGGCTCATTTTCATCACTTGTCAATCATCAATCAAAATCAATCAATTTCAAATTTGGTCATTTTTGAGCAACATACCAAGGCTATAGCCTTACTTTTTGGCCAAATATCGCTCATTTTCATCACTTTTCAATCTTCAATCAAAATCAATCAATTTCAAATTTGGTCATTTTTGAGCAAAATACCAAGGCTATAGCCTTACGTTTTGGCCAAAAATGGCTCATTTTCACAACATTTGAACCTTCAATCAAAATCAATCAATGTCAAATTTGGTCATTTTTGAGCAAAATACCAAGGCTATAGCCTTACTTTTTGGCCAAACATGGCTCATTTTCATCACTTTTCAATCTTCAATCAAAATCAATCAATTTCAAATTTGGTCATTTGTGAGCAAAATACCAAGGCTATAGCCTTACTTTTTGGCCAAAAATGGCTCATTTTCATCATTTGTCAATGTTCAATCAAAATAAATCAATTTCAAATTTGGTCATTATTGAGCAAACTACCAAGGCTATAGCCTTACTTTTTGGCCAAAAATGGCTCATGTTCATCACTTTTCAATCTTCAATCAAAATCAATCAATTTCAAATTTGGTCATTTTTGAGCAAACTACCAAGGCTATAGCCTTACTTTTTGGCCAAAAATGGCTCATTTTCATCACTTTTCAATGTTCAATCAAACTCAATCAATTTCAAATTTGGTCATTTTTGAGCAAACTGCCAAGGCTATAGCCTTACTTTTTGGCCAAAAATGGCTCATTTTCATCACTTTTCAATGTTCAATCAAAATCAATCAATTTCAAATTTGGTCATTTTTGAGCAAGATACCAAGGCTATAGCCTTACTTTTTGGCCAAACATGGCTCACTTTCATCACTTTTCAATCTTCAATCAAAATCAATCAATTTCAAATTTGGTCATTTTTGAGCAACATACCAAGGCTATAGTCTTACTTTTTGGCCAAATATGGCTCATTTTCATCACTTTTCAATGTTCAATCAAAATCAATCAATTTCAAATTTGGTCATTTTTGAGCAAGATACCAAGGCTATAGCCTTACTTTTTGGCCAAACATGGCTCACTTTCATCACTTTTCAATCTTCAATCAAAATCAATCAATTTCAAATTTGGTCATTTTTGAGCAACATACCAAGGCTATAGTCTTACTTTTTGGCCAAATATGGCTCATTTTCATCACTTTTCAATCTTCAATCAAAATCAATCAATTTCAAATTTGGTCATTTTTGAGCAAAATACCAAGGCTATAGCCTTACTTTTTGGCCAAAAATGGCTCATTTTCATCACATTTGAACCTTCAATCAAAATCAATCAATTTCAAATTTGGTCATTTTTGAGCAAAATACCAAGGCTATAGCCTTACGTTTTGGCCAAAAATGGCTCATTTTCATCACTTTTCAATGTTCAATCAAAGTCAATCAATTTCAAATTTGGTCATGTGTGAGCAAAATACCAAGGCTATAGCCTTACTTTTTGGCCAAAAATGGCTCATTTTCATCATTTGTCAATGTTCAATCAAAATCAATCAATTTCAAATTTGGTCATTATTGAGCAAACTACCAAGGCTATAGCCTTACTTTTTGGCCAAAAATGGCTCATTTTCATCACTTTTCAATCTTCAATCAAAATCAATCAATTTCAAATTTGGTCATTTTTGAGCAAAATACCAAGGCTATAGCCTTACTTTTTGGCCAAAAATGGCTCATTTTCATCACATTTCAATCTTCAATCAAAATCAATCAATTTCAAATTTGGTCATTTTTGAGCAAAATACCAAGGCTATAGCCTTACTTTTTGGCCACAAATGGCTCATTTTCATCACTTTTCAATCTTCAATCAAAATCAATCAATTTCAAATTTGGTCATTTTTGAGCAAAACATCAAGGCTATAGTCTTACTTTTTGGCCATAAATGGCTCATTTTCATCACTTGTCAATCATCAATCAAAATCAATCAATTTCAAATTTGGTCATTTTTGAGCAACATACCAAGGCTATAGCCTTACTTTTTGGCCAAATATCGCTCATTTTCATCACTTTTCAATCTTCAATCAAAATCAATCAATTTCAAATTTGGTCATTTTTGAGCAAAATACCAAGGCTATAGCCTTACGTTTTGGCCAAAAATGGCTCATTTTCATCATTTGTCAATGTTCAATCAAAATCAATCAATTTCAAATTTGGTCATTATTGAGCAAACTACCAAGGCTATAGCCTTACTTTTTGGCCAAAAATGGCTCATTTTCATCACTTTTCAATCTTCAATCAAAATCAATCAATTTCAAATTTGGTCATTTTTGAGCAAAATACCAAGGCTATAGCCTTACTTTTTGGCCAAAAATGGCTCATTTTCATCACATTTCAATCTTCAATCAAAATCAATCAATTTCAAATTTGGTCATTTATGAGCAAAATACCAAGGCTATAGCCTTACTTTTTGGCCAAAAATGGCTCATTTTCATCACTTTTCAATGTTCAATCAAAATCAATCAATTTCAAATTTGGTCATTTTTGAGCAAAATACCAAGGCTATAGCCTTACTTTTTGGCCAAAAATGGCTCATTTTCATCACTTTTCAATCTTCAATCAAAATCAATCAATTTCAAATTTGGTCATTTTTGAGCAAAATACCAAGGCTATAGCCTTACTTTTTGGCCAAAAATGGCTCATTTTCATCACTTTTCAATCTTCAATCAAAATCAATCAATTTCAAATTTGGTCATTTTTGAGCAAAATACCAAGGCTATAGCCTTACTTTTTGGCCACAAATGGCTCATTTTCATCACTTTTCAATCTTCAATCAAAATCAATCAATTTCAAATTTGGTCATTTTTGAGCAAAACATCAAGGCTATAGTCTTACTTTTTGGCCATAAATGGCTCATTTTCATCACTTGTCAATCATCAATCAAAATCAATCAATTTCAAATTTGGTCATTTTTGAGCAACATACCAAGGCTATAGCCTTACTTTTTGGCCAAACATGGCTCATTTTCATCACTTTTCAATCTTCAATCAAAATCAATCAATTTCAAATTTGGTCATTTTTGAGCAAAATACCAAGGCTATAGCATTACTTTTCGGCCAAAAATGGCCCATTTTCATCACTTTTCAATCTTCAATCAAAATCAATCAATTTCAAATTTGGTCATTTTTGAGCAAAATACCAAGGCTATAGCCTTACTTTTTGGCCAAACATGGCTCATTTTCATCACTTTTCAATGTTCAATCAAAATCAATCAATTTCAAATTTGGTCATTTTTGAGCAAACTACCAAGGCTATAGGCTTACTTTTTGGCCAAACATGGCCCATTTTCATCACTTTTCAATCTTCAACCAAAATCAATCAATCTCAAATTTGGTCATTTCTGAGCAAAATACCAAGGCTATAGCCTTACTTTTTGGCCAAAAATGGCTCATTTTCATCACTTTTCAATCTTCAATCAAAATCAATCAATTTCAAATTTGGTCATTTTTGAGCAAAATACCAAGGCTATAGCCTTACTTTTTGGCCACAAATGGCTCATTTTCATCACTTTTCAATCTTCAATCAAAATCAATCAATTTCAAATTTGGTCATTTTTGAGCAAAACATCAAGGCTATAGTCTTACTTTTTGGCCATAAATGGCTCATTTTCATCACTTGTCAATCATCAATCAAAATCAATCAATTTCAAATTTGGTCATTTTTGAGCAACATACCAAGGCTATAGCCTTACTTTTTGGCCAAACATGGCTCATTTTCATCACTTTTCAATCTTCAATCAAAATCAATCAATTTCAAATTTGGTCATTTTTGAGCAAAATACCAAGGCTATAGCATTACTTTTCGGCCAAAAATGGCCCATTTTCATCACTTTTCAATCTTCAATCAAAATCAATCAATTTCAAATTTGGTCATTTTTGAGCAAAATACCAAGGCTATAGCCTTACTTTTTGGCCAAAAATGGCTCATTTTCATCACTTTTCAATGTTCAATCAAAATCAATCAATTTCAAATTTGGTCATTTTTGAGCAAACTACCAAGGCTATAGGCTTACTTTTTGGCCAAACATGGCCCATTTTCATCACTTTTCAATCTTCAACCAAAATCAATCAATCTCAAATTTGGTCATTTCTGAGCAAAATACCAAGGCTATAGCCTTACTTTTTGGCCACAAATGGCTCATTTTCATCACTTTTCAATGTTCAATCAACATCAATCAATTTCAAATATGGTCATTGTTGAGCAAAATACCAAGGCTATAGCCTTACTTTTTGGCCAAAAATGGCTCATTTTCATCACTTTTCAATGTTCAATCAAAATCAATCAATGTCAAATTTGGTCATTTTTGAGCAAAATACCAAGGCTATAGCCTTACTTTTTGGCCAAAAATGGCTCATTTTCATCACTTTTCAATCTTCAATCAAAATCAATCAATTTCAAATTTGGTCATTTTTGAGCAAAATACCAAGGCTATAGCCTTACTTTTTGGCCAAAAATGGCTCATTTTCATCACTTTTCAATGTTCAATCAAAATCAATCAATTTCAAATTTGGTCATTTTTGAGCAAACTACCAAGGCTATAGGCTTACTTTTTGGCCAAACATGGCCCATTTTCATCACTTTTCAATCTTCAACCAAAATCAATCAATCTCAAATTTGGTCATTTCTGAGCAAAATACCAAGGCTATAGCCTTACTTTTTGGCCACAAATGGCTCATTTTCATCACTTTTCAATGTTCAATCAACATCAATCAATTTCAAATATGGTCATTGTTGAGCAAAATACCAAGGCTATAGCCTTACTTTTTGGCCAAAAATGGCTCATTTTCATCACTTTTCAATGTTCAATCAAAATCAATCAATGTCAAATTTGGTCATTTTTGAGCAAAATACCAAGGCTATAGCCTTACTTTTTGGCCAAAAATGGCTCATTTTCATCACTTTTCAATCTTCAATCAAAATCAATCAATTTCAAATTTGGTCATTTTTGAGCAAAATACCAAGGCTATAGCCTTACTTTTTGGCCAAAAATGGCTCATTTTCATCACTTTTCAATGTTCAATCAAAATCAATCAATTTCAAATTTGGTCATTTTTGAGCAAACTACCAAGGCTATAGGCTTACTTTTTGGCCAAACATGGCCCATTGTCATCACTTTTCAATCTTCAATCAAAATCAATCAATCTCAAATTTGGTCATTTTTGAGCAAAATACCAAGGCTATAGCCTTACTTTTTGGCCAAAAATGGCTCATTTTCATCACATTTGAATCTTCAATCAAACTCAATCAATTTCAAATTTGGTCATGTGTGAGCAAAATACCAAGGCTATAGCCTTACGTTTTGGCCAAAAATGGCTCATTTTCATCACTTTTCAATCTTCAATCAAAATCAATCAATTTCAAATTTGGTCATTTTTGAGCAAAATACCAAGGCTATAGCCTTACTTTTTGGCCAAAAATGGCTCATTTTCATCACTTTTCAATCTTCAATCAAAATCAATCAATTTCAAATTTTGACATTATTGAGCAAACTACCAAGGCTATAGCCTTACTTTTTGGCCAAAAATGGCTCATGTTCATCACTTTTCAATCGTCAATCAAAATCAATCAATTTCAAATTTGGTCATTTTTGAGCAAACTACCAAGGCTATAGCCTTACTTTTTGGCCAAAAATGGCTCATTTTCATCACTTTTCAATGTTCAATCAAACTCAATCAATTTCAAATTTGGTCATTTTTGAGCAAACTGCCAAGGCTATAGCCTTACTTTTTGGCCAAAAATGGCTCATTTTCATCACTTTTCAATGTTCAATCAAAATCAATCAATTTCAAATTTGGTCATTTTTGAGCAAGATACCAAGGCTATAGCCTTACTTTTTGGCCAAAAATGGCTCATTTTCATCACATTTGAACCTTCAATCAAAATCAATCTATTTCAAATTTGGTCATTTTTGAGCAAAATACCAAGGCTATAGCCTTACGTTTTGGCCAGAAATGGCTCATTTTCATCACTTTTCAATGTTCAATCACAATCAATCAATTTCAAATTTGGTCATGTGTGAGCAAAATACCAAGGCTATAGCCTTACTTTTTGGCCAAAAATGGCTCATTTTCATCATTTGTCAATGTTCAATCAAAATCAATCAATTTCAAATTTGGTCATTATTGAGCAAACTACCAAGGCTATAGCCTTACTTTTTGGCCAAAAATGGCTCATTTTCATCACCTTTCAATCTTCAATCAAACTCAATCAATTTCAAATTTGGTCATTTTTGAGCAAACTACCAAGTCTATAGCCTTACTGTTTGGCCAAAAATGGCTCATTTTCATCACTTTTCAATGTTCAATCAAAATCAATCAATTTCAAATTTGGTCATTTTTGAGCAACATACCAAGGCTATAGCCTTACTTTTTGGCCAAATATCGCTCATTTTCATCACTTTTCAATCTTCAATCAAAATCAATCAATTTCAAATTTGGTCATTTTTGAGCAAAATACCAAGGCTATAGCCTTACGTTTTGGCCAAAAATGGCTCATTTTCACAACATTTGAACCTTCAATCAAAATCAATCAATTTCAAATTTGGTCATTTTTGAGCAAAATACCAAGGCTATAGCCTTACTTTTTGGCCAAAAATGGCTCATTTTCATCACTTTTCAATGTTCAATCAAAATCAATCAATTTCAAATTTGGTCATTTGTGAGCAAAATACCAAGGCTATAGCCTTACTTTTTGGCCAAAAATGGCTCATTTTCATCATTTGTCAATGTTCAATCAAAATAAATCAATTTCAAATTTGGTCATTATTGAGCAAACTACCAAGGCTATAGCCTTACTTTTTGGCCAAAAATGGCTCATTTTCATCACTTTTCAATCTTCAATCAAACTCAATCAATTTCAAATTTGGTCATTTTTGAGCAAACTACCAAGGCTATAGCCTTACTTTTTGGCCAAAAATGGCTCATTTTCATCACTTTTCAATGTTCAATCAAAATCAATCAATTTCAAATTTGGTCATTTTTGAGCAAAATACCAAGGCTATAGCCTTACGTTTTGGCCAAAAATGGCTCATTTTCACAACATTTGAACCTTCAATCAAAATCAATCAATTTCAAATTTGGTCATTTTTGAGCAAAATACCAAGGCTATAGCCTTACTTTTTGGCCAAAAATGGCTCATTTTCATCACTTTTCAATGTTCAATCAAAATCAATCAATTTCAAATTTGGTCATTTGTGAGCAAAATACCAAGGCTATAGCCTTACTTTTTGGCCAAAAATGGCTCATTTTCATCATTTGTCAATGTTCAATCAAAATAAATCAATTTCAAATTTGGTCATTATTGAGCAAACTACCAAGGCTATAGCCTTACTTTTTGGCCAAAAATGGCTCATTTTCATCACTTTTCAATCTTCAATCAAACTCAATCAATTTCAAATTTGGTCATTTTTGAGCAAACTACCAAGGCTATAGCCTTACTTTTTGGCCAAAAATGGCTCATTTTCATCACTTTTCAATGTTCAATCAAAATCAATCAATTTCAAATTTGGTCATTTTTGAGCAAAATACCAAGGCTATAGCCTTACTTTTTGGCCAAAAATGGCTCATTTTCATCACATTTCAATCTTCAATCAAAATCAATCAATTTCAAATTTGGTCATTTTTGAGCAAAATACCAAGGCTATAGCCTTACTTTTTGGCCAAAAATGGCTCATTTTCATCACATTTCAATCTTCAATCAAAATCAATCAATTTCAAATTTGGTCATTTGTGAGCAAAATACCAAGGCTATAGCCTTACTTTTTGGCCAAAAATGGCTCATTTTCATCACTTTTCAATCTTCAATCAAAATCAATCAATTTCAGATTTGGTCATTTTTGAGCAAAATACCAAGGCTATAGCCTTACTTTTTGGCCAAAAATGACTCATTTTCATCACTTTTCAATGTTCAATCAAAATCAATCAATTTCAAATTTGGTCATTTTTGAGCAAGATACCAAGGCTATAGCCTTACTTTTTGGCCAAACATGGCTCACTTTCATCACTTTTCAATCTTCAATCAAAATCAATCAATTTCAAATTTGGTCATTTTTGAGCAACATACCAAGGCTATAGTCTTACTTTTTGGCCAAATATGGCTCATTTTCATCACTTTTCAATCTTCAATCAAAATCAATCAATTTCAAATTTGGTCATTTTTGAGCAAAATACCAAGGCTATAGCCTTACTTTTTGGCCAAAAATGGCTCATTTTCATCACATTTGAACCTTCAATCAAAATCAATCAATTTCAAATTTGGTCATTTTTGAGCAAAATACCAAGGCTATAGCCTTACGTTTTGGCCAAAAATGGCTCATTTTCATCACTTTTCAATGTTCAATCAAAATCAATCAATTTCAAATTTGGTCATGTGTGAGCAAAATACCAAGGCTATAGCCTTACTTTTTGGCCAAAAATGGCTCATTTTCATCATTTGTCAATGTTCAATCAAAATCAATCAATTTCAAATTTGGTCATTATTGAGCAAACTACCAAGGCTATAGCCTTACTTTTTGGCCAAAAATGGCTCATTTTCATCACTTTTCAATCTTCAATCAAAATCAATCAATTTCAAATTTGGTCATTTTTGAGCAAAATACCAAGGCTATAGCCTTACTTTTTGGCCAAAAATGGCTCATTTTCATCACATTTCAATCTTCAATCAAAATCAATCAATTTCAAATTTGGTCATTTTTGAGCAAAATACCAAGGCTATAGCCTTACTTTTTGGCCAAAAATGGCTCATTTTCATCACTTTTCAATGTTCAATCAAAATCAATCAATTTAAGATTTAGTCATTTCTGAGCAAAATACCAAGGCTATAGCCTTACTTTTTGGCCAAAAATGACTCATTTTCATCACTTTTCAATCTTCAATCAAAATCAATCAATTTCAAATTTGGTCATTTTTGAGCAAGATACCAAGGCTATAGCCTTACTTTTTGGCCAAACATGGCTCACTTTCATCACTTTTCAATCTTCAATCAAAATCAATCAATTTCAAATTTGGTCATTTTTGAGCAAAATACCAAGGCTAAAGCCTTACTTTTTGGCCAAAAATGGCTCATTTTCATCACTTTTCAATGTTCAATCAAAATCAATCGATGTCAAATTTGGTCATTTTTGAGCAAAATACCAAGGCTATAGCCTTACTTTTTGGCCAAAAATGGCTCATTTTCATCACTTTTCAATCTTCAATCAAAATCAATCAATGTCAAATTTGGTCATTTTTGAGCAAAATACCAAGGCTATAGCCTTACTTTTTGGCCAAAAATGGCTCATTTTCATCACTTTTCAATGTTCAATCAAAATCAATCAATGTCAAATTTGGTCATTTTTGAGCAAAATACCAAGGCTATAGCCTTACTTTTTGGCCAAAAATGGCTCATTTTCATCACTTTTCAATGTTCAATCAAAATCAATCAATGTCAAATTTGGTCATTTTTGAGCAAAATACCAAGGCTATAGCCTTACTTTTTGGCCAAACATGGCTCATTTTCATCACTTTTCAATCTTCAATCAAAATCAATCAATTTCAAATTTGGTCATGTTTGAGCAAAATACCAAGGCTATAGCCTTACTTTTTGGCCAAAAATGGCTCATTTTCATCACTTTTCAATGTTCAATCAAAATCAATCGATGTCAAATTTGGTCATTTTTGAGCAAAATACCAAGGCTATAGCCTTACTTTTTGGCCAAAAATGGCTCATTTTCATCACTTTTCAATCTTCAATCAAAATCAATCAATTTCAAATTTGGTCATTTTTGAGCAAAATACCAAGGCTATAGCCTTACTTTTTGGCCAAAAATGGCTCATTTTCATCACTTTTCAATCTTCAATCAAAATCAATCAATTTCAAATTTTGACATTTTTGAGCAAAATACCAAGGCTATAGCCTTACTTTTTGGCCAAAAATGGCTCATTTTCATCACTTTTCAATGTTCAATCAAAATCAATCAATGTCAAATTTGGTCATTTTTGAGCAAAATACCAAGGCTATAGCCTTACTTTTTGGCCAAACATGGCTCATTTTCATCACTTTTCAATCTTCAATCAAAATCAATCAATTTCAAATTTGGTCATGTTTGAGCAAAATACCAAGGCTATAGCCTTACTTTTTGGCCAAAAATGGCTCATTTTCATCACTTTTCAATGGTCAATCAAAATCAATCAATTTCAAATTTGGTCATTTTTGAGCAAAATACCAAGGCTATAGCCTTACTTTTTGGCCAAAAATGGCTCATTTTCATCACTTTTCAATCTTCAATCAAAATCAATCAATTTCAAATTTGGTCATTTGTGAGCAAAATACCAAGGCTATAGCCTTACTCTTTGGCCAAAAATGGCTCATTTTCATCACTTTTCAATCTTCAATCAAAATCAATCAATTTCAAATTTGGTCATTTTTGAGCAAAATACCAAGGCTATAGCCTTACTTTTTGGCCAAAAATGGCTCATTTTCATCACTTTTCAATCTTCAATCAAAATCAATCAATTTCAAATTTGGTCATTTTTGAGCAAAATACCAAGGCTATAGCCTTACTTTTTGGCCAAAAACGGCTCATTTTCATCACTTTTCAATCTTCAATCAAAATCAATCAATGTCAAATTTGGTCATTTTTGAGCAACATACCAAGGCTATAGCCTTACTTTTTGGCCAAAAATGGCTCATTTTCATCACTTTTCAATCTTCAATCAAAATCAATCAATGTCATATTTGGTCATTGTTGAGCAACATACCAAGGCTATAGCCTTACTTTTTGGCCAAAAATGGCTCATTTTCATCACTTTTCAATCTTCAATCAAAATCAATCAATTTCAAATTTGGTCATTTTTGAGCAAAATACCAAGGCTATAGCCTTACTTTTTGGCCAAAAATGGCTCATTTTCATCACTTTTCAATGTTCAATCAAAATCAATCAATTTCAAATTTGGTCATTTTTGAGCAAAATACCAAGGCTATAGCCTTACTTTTTGGCCAAAAATGGCTCATTTTCATCTCTGTTCAATCTGCAATTGTAAGTCCTGAATGTCAATGTGGTTCAGTTGTGGGCAAAAATTGGTCGAGAGAGTATTGGGTTGGCTTGCAGTAAAATATAAAGGCTATATGTTCTTGAGAAAGATTCGATCAAAGGAAAGAGAGATTCTGATTTTCATCAACATGGTAAGGCTACAAACCTTATTGTGTCAGCCAAAATGAATTAGTTGAATCTCTGATTGTTTGTATGGCTGATGTAATGAAAGAAATGAAAGTCAGAAGGTCATAAAGTAAGAAGTCAGGTTACAATGAAGGGATATGGTGCGAAATCCAGTATTGACTTCGCGGAACAGGCTCGTGTAGTTTTAGAATGGAAGGGAAAGCAATATTTATCCACTGTTTGTATAATTCAGTTTACGACAGATAGCTACATTAAGTGTTAAACCTGTAATCTACTTATCGTGTCTCTTTTCTTCATTGTCATCTTCATCTAAAAAGAAAGACGAGGTTGGCCGTAGAGTGCGATCAAGAAAGGCGCTAATTGAGAACGGTAAAACATTAAAAATACTCAATAGCAAATGGATGTGACGCGACGGTCATTCGAATGTGCCAAATAGCCTTACAGGTGGCAGTTCCAAGGACGTGTTTTGTATTGACCATAAAACATATATATACGTTATAGGCATGATCAGTAAAGAGTGGTTATCAGCAAGCAATTGCTCAAAAGCGAGAAAAATCCGAACTCACGATCCCTGACTATGTTCATCAAGCGCTCTATCAACTGAGTTATCGGGTCAAGCTTTTCAATCGTCGCATAAGGGTAAGGCTCGCAAGTTCGAATCCCACTGGGATCAGTTATTTTCGTGCACTCTAACTGTCATTTTCTTTTAAGTTATGTTGTCTTGATATGTAATCATATATTCATTCAAAAATTCGCATATGTAAATCTAAGAATCCGTTTACACCAGTATGGATTTAAACAGGCGCGTATCTGGGCGCGGATCCAGGCGCGGATACGCGATGATTTTTGTTAGCATTTACACTGGGATCAGATCCAAATTAGAACCCCTTTAAAATGTGAACTGTACTGGAATATTTCCACTAAAATGGTGGCCTGGAACACATTTATTCAGCTTCACAATAAGAAATTTAATTCTGTCCTTTCTGATCCGCACCAGTTTGGATTTGTACAAGTTGCCTACACTGGGCCTTAACTGGAATTGATCCAACCAGATACACACGGGAAAGCGATTCCGAACTGGTATGGATAGCGTATCCATATTGGCATGGACCCAGCAGTTCCGTTGTAAATGGAAAGCCTATCTATACTCATATACTCTCACATGCCGAAAAATCATTGACCCCTCTGATTGTTAGTTTTCAAAGTTTTTTCAAACTCCTCCCCCCTCTTCCGTTTATTGATATTGAGGGCTTTATCAGTGACATTTTATTTCTTCTCAGGGACTGTTTTAATTTTTCGTTATATAATAATCACATACACAATAACCATAATTATCTTTAACTTGCATTTTATTTATACTTCAGGACTGGTCAGTCTTTCTTAGCTGTTTCACCCAATATCCATGTCTTCCATATTCCAAACCCTCCATTTGTTCCAGCCCTTCTCCAATTATTGATCTTAAAACATTTTCCAACCTTCCCGTCTATTTCCATTCCCCCAATTATTCGGTACCCAAGAGTAGGTGTGGACCTGTCTGGATCTGTTCTAGTGTAAACGGAGTCTATCTCTGGATCTAATACAGTAAGGCAACAGCGCAGCGCAATCTCGGAATGAATATATGGTTGGTGACCGTCATGTAATACAGTAAGTCCCCGCACACAAGAACCTGCTTTTGTTCAAGCCAGGCTAACTGGGTCCTTTTTCAAAAGGTATTGGGAAGGTAATTGCAAAATATGTGTGTATCTACCCTGTGATGTCATGTAGTTCTAGAAATATTTTCTTTTCCTAATTATCCTTGTAAATTTTACCTCTTACAAAATTTGTAAAGTTTTAAGCAAATATGTAAAACATCAACTTTAAAAATGATTATGACGGTGATGATTATGATGACGATGAACTATGAAGTCAACCGGCATTTACAGGCTTTGCAATAGGACCCTATTTTGTCGTCAAATTGAAACAGTTTCTTACCTACGAAGTGCATATTTCAGGAAAAACAGCCTGTAAATTCATATTTTCCTGGGCTCTTTCATGCGGGGATTTATTCTACTCATTATGCTATGAGTCATATGACCCAAGGCTAATAAGGGATCTCGATGGAGTACTCTACAAAACTTGTGCGAAGTTCGGTCAGATCACGCGAAGCACTCACTTAGTATGGGCTTCCCGACAACAAACTAGCTCTATCTGTGTAAACCTAGTATTTGCCTTATATGTTTTGACAATAACAAGACACAGGCCAAATTTTGTCTCCTTCCAACATCACAGAAGGATCAAGCTGGTGTGCGTGTCAACACAACCAATTAATAACCGGTTTGATCTTTCAGATCAAGCAAAAAGCAGCAAGACATTGAGCTTTGCTTTAAATGAAAGGAAACTCCCCTCCTTCGAAAAAAATACTAAATATCTCACCTTCTGCGTCCTCATCTTCACCTGATTCCTCATCACTGGATTCTTCACTTTCAAATGTGTTGTCAGGTATATCGTAAAGGCGAATTACTCCCTAGAATTAAGGAGTAAACCGAGTATTCCAACTATAAAGAACTAAATTAAGAGTTTCTCTAATAAAGGTGCAAAGCTATGCAACTTTCAAATGTGTTGTCAGGTATATCGTAAAGGCGAATTACTCCCTAGAATTAAGGAGTAAACCGAGTATTCCAACTATAAAGAACTAAATTAAGAGTTTCTCTAATAAAGGTGCAAAGCTATGCAACTTTCAAATGTGTTGTCAGGTATATCGTAAAGGCGAATTACTCCCTAGAATTAAGGAGTAAACCGAGTATTCCAACTATAAAGAACTAAATTAAGAGTTTCTCTAATAAAGGTGCAAAGCTATGCAACTTTCAAATGTGTTGTCAGGTATATCGTAAAGGCGAATTACTCCCTAGAATTAAGGAGTAAACTGAGTATTCCAACTATCAAGAACTAAATTAAGAGTTTCTCTAATAAAGGTGCAAAGCTATGGAACAGTCTCTCCACTGAATCAAAGCAGGCATCCTCCCTGTAAGGCTATAAAGCAGCATTTTAATCTTTTAATTTAATCTTTCCATCTGCTAATAGAATTGAAAATTAGCTTTGGGTATAATAAATAAATAAGTTTTTTGCTTTAAATTTACAACTTCATATTCTAATCTTCTTAATGGTAATTAGTGTTTCTAATGGAGGACCCCTTGAAAGCCAGTTTTAGGCTGGCGGGATAAGCTTCCTTTAAAAGAATTAAAATGAAATGGAAATAAAATGAAAACGAGTGGCAAATACACCAATCTTATAAAGAAAGTACAACGGGGGCTGCGAGCGAGGGTGGAGGCTAAAATTGAATAGAATGGTTTCTGAAGTTCTTCTGAAAAAATGTCAATTGCCTTGCCAACAAATCGAGTATATTCGTGATGAGATGAAGTAAATCGTCTTTCCAACAAAAAACTTGATATGCCTGAAATCTGCCTATGAACAAAAAAGCCGCCTGGAATAGCAACATGATCAAATGGCCCTCCTAAGTACATCTCTGCCACAACTTACCTTGTTAGGGTCCTTCAGAATTAAATATTTTCCCTCCGGTAGCTTCATACAAGTGTCAACAATAACACGTAGGATTCCCCAACCATTATCCATATTCAATGCTATTTGGTCAGCGAATTCCTTGGGCTTAAATTGTTGAGTGCCCAGGATGACATGCTTCGATGAATCAACTGCTCTTAATCTTGAAACGTATCTGAGAGAGAAAAGGTTTGTAGCATAAATTTCCAAGACAACAGACGTTTACTACAAACAGATGCTGTTTACTATACTTTTCATCTTTCTTCAAATTTGACAACTGCACCCTTTTTATAAGAACCAGATACATTGACTGAGGCTCTGTGTTCTTAACTTTTTGGCCTCTTTGGGGCTTAAACCTTCTCAAAATTGTTCTCATTTCAAAAGTGATTTTTCCGCAAATGCTTGAGAAATTACTTGCAGTTTACGGTCTCAATAGTCTTCACCCGGGCTACATTAGAAATTAAAGCAGCGAGCGCTGATGCGTACTACGATCATCAACAGAATTTGTCTTCCAAACATATGTATGTATTCGAATGCTTGCAAAACTCTTCTTATGTTTCATCTGATTGTGAGCATCTTCTATCAGTGCTCTCATCTTTCTAGAAAAAAGAGCCCCAGTTTTCTTCTACATTGCGCTCTTAGAAAAAAGAGTATATCTTATATTTGAAGAAGACAGCTACGGAAATTTCTTCCTTAAAAGGAACACAATACCTGCAAAAGACCAGAGCCTCGATGGAAGGAAAAGAGATTTATTTCCTCTCAAATAAATTCTCTCCATTCCACTCTCCACTCTTTAGGTCTTCCTCAACTTTCTTTTTACATTTATATTGTTGAGCTAATGCAACTGACTAAAGTTCTCAAGAACATTACAAAAATTATCAATATTTTTGAATACAATTTAATTTAAAACCTGCAATATTGCATTATTAAGACTCAGTGGCGGTTATAGAGGGAACCAGGGGGGCAAACGCCCCCTGAAGTAGATAAGTCGGTATTTTGGCATACAATGGGATGATTCCGAGGACTAAACTATGGATAGTCGGAAAATTTCTTGCAGAAGTTGGCAAATTTGCTACTGACGCATTTGTAAAGATCTGCAAAGGCCTGCAACTGCTTTGACGGTATTTAAGTTCGAAAACACATGCTTAATTGGAAGTGCGCAAAAGGATAATATACAGTGCTGAAGAAACCATTAAACAAGTAAATGAACGAAGGGAGAAGGTAAAATCAGTACAAAATGGAAGAAGGCCTTTATGAGGACAAGCAAACTGAAAAAAATCAATATTTCAGAATTAGATGTTTCATACCCCAATTTGAGATACTCTGAGCCAGCTAATATAGCTGAGCACGTCCATTTTCCAAGCTTACAACTGTTGTTCTTCAGTTCAGTTGCAAGCACAGAACCTCCTTGTGAATCCAACTTCGATCTCCAGTTTATTCCGCTGGCCTTGAACAGAACCGGATGAAAATAAAATACTGGAATAAAATCTGCAAGAATATCCCTATCATAAAGAATTAAATAGAGTATTATACGCAGATAATTTACACCGTGGAAAAGTAAAACATTTTAACTTAACCACTGGGGCTCTGTGGAGGGAGGAGGAGGGCATGGAGGCTTAGTCCCCTTTGCCACAATGAGCAGAGCTTTCATGGGGCTCAGTAACACTTCCAAACGGTGCAGGGTAGTTTGGTGAATTCCCTGCCTGTTGTAGAATCAGTCCAGTATTATGGTATTATGTATATTCTCCGTGAGCAACGTTTAACATCTACATAACAGTGTTTGCATTTGTTTAAATTTGAAAAGCTTGAATTAGATGTTAGGTGTGGTCAAAGGAGTGGCCTATAGACGTTGCCTACAGGACAGCTCCACCTTCCTAACATTTTAGGAGGGTATCCCAGCTTCACTGCATGTGCATCTGCAAAGGGTGCTTACAGATAGGTACAGGTACTGTAAAACGTGCCAATGACGTAAAACAGTCCAGAAAATGATAAAAATTTGTACGGGTTCGATGGTGTACTGACCAAGTTGGCACTTGGCACATTATAAACTGGCAGCCTTAGTTAGTTGTATGGCTGTCTTATGACCAACCTTAAGCAAACCATATATTATACACTACTATTGTTCTTATGAGAGTACTCCATTCTACAATCATTTTGGCTGACTGTCTTAAGCAACAGTGCTAACTTAGCAAGCACAGGTAATCCCTGGGCCTAGTACAACGGAATCTACCACTATAGGACACATTTTATCTTGAGGCCTGTAATCTTGTGGCCTACCATTTACGTATCTACCATTGTCAAACCTGCTATGTTCAGATCTACTATTTGTTTGAAACAACCAACAAAACCTTAAAAGCATACAATTCTCATCTACTGACAGACTGCCCGACAATGTCTGAAAACTTCAATTCAATGCAAAATTTGTGACAGCCTGTAAAATCATCACACACTGAAGAAAGAAGAGGAAATAAATGGGCAAAAGGCTAGGAAAAATAATGCAGTCACAAAGTAGATATCCATAGAGAGCCGTTAAGTGACTACCTTTGAATCCCATTCATTCAATGTCTTGATACTAAGAAAGATGTTTTCACCCGAAGGTCCTTGAGTTACTGCATCGTGTTCACATCGAACAATCAAATTGATGCCATCTCCAAGGTCAAATTTACGGTACCTTTAACAAAAAAAGAAAATTAAAGGCGAATCTAGCCGATAGTTTATTTAGAGCGGAAATTTAACATTAGATGCCACAACGACAAGCACGAAATTGAGAGCTTCAAAAATAGCTTCATAGCATTAATTTCAACGAAAGAGGACCTAAATGTAAACGAGAGTTGGAAGTGCAGAGTCCAGAAAGAGTCACGGCTCGGTTCCATAGATGTGAACCGGAGGAAGATTTGGCTTTCTATGTATCATTTGAGGAAGGTTTAGAAAATTGTTATCAACAATCCAGTTTGAGCACAGTTTTCACTTCAATTAATATGACATTTAATGAGAAAGGCATAGTCCTTCTTAACAACTATCCTAAAACAAAGCGCCAGGATAAAGGCCAAGTACTTTGCTGTAAATAGTCTTTTAGATTGAATTCACTTTCTTCAAGCAACTACAGTTGTTTGCAACTTCTGTTAATGGTTTTCCATAAAATACGAGAGAACATGTATACAACAGTTCTATAATACCATGAAGTAGGGGGCTAGCACGTACTTTTCAAAGAGATAAACAGTACATAGAGTTAAAAAATGTTTGCCGATTTTTGATTTAGTTGCATGAGGAAGGTTTAGTGAGGAGAATTGGCAGCCTAAGGAAAGCTGGACATTTTCGGGACTTTGGGAAAGTGAAGATTACTATCATTAGCTTAAACTCATTTTCTGCAGCTATATAAAGCTACAATAGAGCGAAGACTTCAGTATGGGACTTTTTGTCTTATTTGGTATACAAGCTGCGTTATTTCGTCTAGAGCCGAAAATCTTATCACTCCTAGGGTTTGAAAACACTTTTGCATACACGAGAAAGTGTTATGCAATTGGAAAATACTATTTTGTAATGGAAGAGAGATGGTAGCAAAATCAAATAACAATGCAAATGCACTCAGATCAAAGTTGATGGCAGTTTGACCTAATCTAGTGGGAGGCCCTGACCTGTAGCCAATAGAGGCAACTGTTTCTTGATCATCCTCAACGAATGGGTTTGGGTGATCAAATGACAATTTGTCGCCTTTCTTTAGGCATTGCTGTGAGAAGTTTTGGTTGATGAATGTAGCTTCCAACGCCAAATTACTAGCTGAATTGATTCCTTCCTCGGGTGGCGGATCCCAAGCAGTTTCATACACTGACAACAGATCTGCAATGGAGATAAAAGAATGCAGCAGCACGGACAGACAATACACTGTAGGAGTGGTCGATTCCTGCAAAGTGTGTGTATCTGCAAAATGATTAACTTAATAATTATATTTCCAACTATGCAATGGGACAACCCAAAATTCCATCTCAGAACTGGAGCTCAGTATTTTCTCTTTCACAGTAGAAGGCTAGGGTAAATCCCCGATTTCTGGAGGAAATCTCGCCTATTTCAACCAACCTCTGACAAGCTCTCAAATCTAAACTAACTAGCCTATCCTTCGCTATAACTAAGTAAGGGAAACAAAAGCCTGGCTATTCCTGCTCTACTCCAGTTACCCTGATCTTTGCGATCGCCAGGATCATTTTTGCACGTTTGCAGAGGATCGCTGAGTTCACTGGAGTGGTTCAAGGCGACTATTATGATTATACAAAATACATTTTATAACAATGTCCTTTCATTTCAATTGTTTTGGGTGGACTACCCTTCAGCAAAGTCTGATTGCAATCAGTTTGAGAAAGTGGAATCTATGCACTCACAGTCTAATATACAGGAAGACTACAATTAAACTTGGGTTCCATATAATAGTTAGGATCATTTGGATCGCTGTGAATGACCCCAATGATCCCAGGAACGTTATGGAAAGAAGCACGAACGATCTTGGCGATTGCAAAAGATCAAGATGACTGGAATAGAGCAATATTCTATCCCAGCGATCCTATCAGTGCGATCGCTAGGGTCGTTCACATTAAATATGCTTAATTGTTTCATTCTCTAATCAAAAAGTGGATTGCAAGTGGCTGATTCACTCTGGAATAACACGGGGTTCGTCACGTAGTACGTACGCACAAAGGGGGGGGGGAATGGGGTTGGGTGAAAAGTGCGAATTCCGTACAATGGGGAA
Source organism: Mastigias papua (assembly GCA_964019165.1). Taxonomy (NCBI): domain Eukaryota; kingdom Metazoa; phylum Cnidaria; class Scyphozoa; order Rhizostomeae; family Mastigiidae; genus Mastigias; species Mastigias papua. The sequence continues at coordinate 2,963,224 of OZ025275.1, read as the reverse complement.
GAGTCTGACAACATGTATGTAAGCAGTGTTAAGTTTATACAATCATAAAATCTAAATCTCTCTCTATTTGTCAATAACAATAAAAATCTGACGATCACATGGCCGCTAAAATAGGCTCAAAGTCATTGAGCACGTGGAACACCGATGGCGGGGGATAAATGTGAAAGTAAGTGCGCAGATCGGGGGTCTAAATGTGTATGCAGCATAGAAGGATGAAGGGGATGATCCTAAAGAGATTGATAAAAAACTTCACATTAATTCCCAATCAGTTGATGAGTCATCAAAGGTATTTGTCAGTTCAACGAAAATCAGAGACTGTGATAAGTCGTTAATGAAAAAACATGTGATATGAGTATTATACTACTGACAATGTATTTCAAAATCCAGGCTCAAGTTACTTGTACAGAATATAAGATAACATACCAAATTCAGAATCATCTCTCTTGTCGAAAAATAACTTATTTCCAACTCTCTACAGAAAGAAATAATGGATAAAATAAGCAATAAGAGATAGCAGTAATGCGAAGCGAAAAAGTTGATATCATTAACTCCCACTACTATGGTGTTCATTCAATATCTACTAAAAATGATTTCAAATAAATTCGTGCTAATTGTCCAAATATTTCTAAATATTATAGAGTGCATAATACCAACCTTTCTGTTTGCACCGAAACAGGAGAAATCCTGGTTACTCGCTAGCTACTGACTGCATATATATATATATATATATATATATATATATATATATATATATATATACATCCCTTCATGTATTCTTTAAAGTTTCGTTCAACATCACCTTGCCCATTGTATGATAACGAAGAATCAGCACAAAGGGCAGAAAAGCTTTATAGCAGGGAAAAAATCCCACTGAGACCACGAAAAACAGGTTGTTAAAATGAACTTATCGATTCAATAATCGGGCCTCCTTCAACATGACTTCAAGCGCCGTATGAAAACAAACAATACAAAATAATTCAATGTAATCAAGACAAGCGGCTATGAAGCAGAGCTTAGGATTGGCTCAACATGAAAATGAGGCAGCTTCGCATTGGTGTGAGGGAGGCACTGGTCACCGATGTTCAAATGGAACAAGAAATGCAAAGGATTTGATCAGAATTAGGTAACGCTATACTGTACTAACCTGGACAACAACATCCCAAGAATGGACAGACCTTGTGCACGTCATCAAAGTGCTAATGATAGCATCTGTACCAAATACCTGGCCTTTACTAGTAAGCTGCAAGAAATGTACTCATAACGGTTAAAACATAGCGGAGATAGCAATTGAATGGAATGTAGATTCAGGCCCAATATTGATCCAGGGTCCAAGGAAAAACTTAAAAGTTTATATGAAAAATATCCCGCAACAACAGATTCTAATCTAATACAAACTCTCTCATCTTCATGAGTAATAGCTACGTAATGGCAGTTCTAATGCTCCATATTCCATTCATACGTGCATCACGTCTAAGCCATAAAATCGCAGATCTCGATGAATCCCTGGTCAACAACATACAAAAAACTCATCCCCTTATCCGCTCTTTTGAAAAAATCTTCAAATGGCAAATCACTAGTAATTGGTGGGTATCGTGTCAAGGACACTGGATAAAATTTGTCTCTCATATCAAGCAAAACTGTCTCTTCTGCCCAGTAAGAACATTTCTATATCTATGATGTAAACTTAGAAAAAGCAAGGCAGAATCTCAATACTACAAAAAATACCACATTGATCGAACAATGTGTGAAATCAGAGCCTGCAATCCAACATTAACTAAGAGCCTCGACATTCGGGTCAGTATAGCAAGACAGTGACAAAGGAGGTGTTCAATAATGCAATGAATGGCAATAATCCGCCGTTAATTGTGATTGAAAGCGCTCAACGTCACCACAAATCGAATTACTTAAAACGAATCCGCATAATTAATTGGTTCAGAGATATATTCTAGAACAAACACCACAATCAGCGAATCAAACTGAAATTGCGCTTGTCAAAATACTAAGAGATATGCGACTTATCAGTCATTATACATCATCAATACGAGCACACCAAAATAATCATAATTCATGATGAAGCAGTCTTGAGAACGTGAAATTGCAAGGCAGTGTTCGTGCTAAAATCACACGAACTTGACCACAGGCAAACAATACACTACCAATTTCATAGTGACTTCTACTATCTAAGACGGTCTAACTAACCTGAAAATGCGACCATATAGAGTTCGCTAGCTGGCAATCATCATGTAATTTTTTAATACGACTTACAAAACACTTAAATGAGCGAATTCCACTGTATAATGTAGCAAGAGAGAAAAGGAAGAAACCAGAATTACATTTATTGCTAATCATTATATATCTAGAGTACAAGTCGATGAAATTTTTACTTTTAAAACTTCTATCAAAGACAGATGCTCTCTTTGATAAGCTTTGCCACTGGCACGATACCTTACACACCCCCGTGTAAAATTCTGCAGAAACAGTTAATTTTTCCAAAAAAATATAGTTATAAATTATTTGATGACTATCAATTTGCTTTCCTTTCCACCAAATAGAAAAGAACCAATTTGTATCATCTCCTTTTGTGATCTTCCTCCCATTGAATTAATCTATGTTCTATTGATACTAAGACAACGTTCCCACTTGAGAAAACAGGCAAGTCGTATTTAGCCGGTTTTCAGTACACCAGATCGAAAAACATGGGCAAATTACTTTCACTTTCAAAATAAAGAACAACAGAACATCACAGCAAGAAATGACTAAACCTACTTTGAACGATATAACCTCGAATGACAACCTCACTTTAAAACCAGACAAAATAATGGAGTAATTATTCATCAAAAGTTATCACAATAATATATTATAATCTATGTATAATTCATCCACAAGTATCCATATTTACCCAAAAATTCATCCATAATTCATCCATAATGGTTTATAATTTCTTATTCATAATTGGTCAAAATTTCCTTATCACGTACCTTCCTAATGACTGGGTCATCCGTTGTTGTAACTTTGTGGAAGATCTTATTGTTTCCTTCCAACATAATCTCATTTCTAGTCGTAATTCTATCAAAAGATCTATCATAGAACTCCACAGTGCCTGCATTGTACCTAGAAACAAATGAGTGTCTCATATGTACTTACTCCCTTTATAAGAGAAATAGATTAACATTCAATGCTTCAGTTTCGTAATGCTAATAATACGAAAGTTGGCTACTCCTTGGTCCCTAACAATCCTCGGGGGGGGGAGGTATTTATTAATTTCTAAGATTTTTCCAATCCCCGGAGCTTATTAGAACCTCCCGCTTATTAACTTTGGGGATCAGGGCGTGAAAGGCAAAGAATAATATGTAGACAGAAACGGTTTCACGGGTGCATTTGATGACAATCTATGCATTATGCAAAGAATCTTGAGGCTAATATGTGCATTGGGTTGATAATATATCTGTTTTATTCTCATTTTACACCTAACCAGATATCATTTTAGAAAATTCCACCTCCTACCTGTTAATTAATTTTCAAAATTGTTTCCAAACCCCGCCCGTTTATTTTAACTCACCTAGTTTATTAGAGACCAAGGAGCGTACATTGGCTCCAGTGCGGATTTAGCCATAACAACAAAGGACAATATTACGCTTTTAAAAATGGCTTACGAATCTGTCTCAGCAACAGAATAAAATCAACTCGACACCAAGGAACGAAATAATTAATAAATAATACTCCAATAAAACTGAAATAAAAAATGCTACCAAACCATGCACGATAACAGCCGAAAATCATGATATCTCTGAGCTCTCTATTAGAATTCATACTACTCCGTAATTCTAGGGTGACAAGCACTGTTCTTTGAATTTTTCTGCACGTGCAATACCCACTCCCAATAGCAGGCCCTATTAACGTTGGGCAGGCAGCAATGAAGGTCTTGATTTCTTTTCTGAAAGTGCAGTACCCACTTCCAATATCAAGCCTTCCTAATGTCTGGGTAGCAAGCACTCAAGTTTCTTGATTTTTCTGAACATGCAGAATCCATTCCAGATATGGTATGCCTCTTGTGGTAATAAGGGTGCAAAAATCCAACATTTTGGTCCTAATCTACTCCCATACACAAATACACTTCCCAAAGTTAAGGAAACTGTTCGATAATTCTTTGGAAGCAAAAAGACATAAGTTCTAGAGAGCTTACGTAAAGGTCCCTAGGAAAAGCATCAATGGGTTTGACATTTCCCAGTAAATCCCTCGAAAAAATCAGTCGTGCATTGCCATTGCTCCCGCAGTGTTATGTCTATCTCAAATCCGTCAAATCGCATTCGGAACTCAAGATTATCGCGAAAACGAACAATCCTTACGCTCAACTCGATGCGATTCCAGTGATAAACCTACTTTGACGTATCTGCCTATTGACATTTCAATGAGACTTCTCGCAAATCTCCTCATTCAATCTCACTGCTAAACCTTATCGGTAATTCACACTTCGTGCAGTTAAAGCCGAAAAGAACAGAAATCGCACGTATTTGTAGACTACATTCACAACTGTGTAGAAGATAAGACTCACAAGTCATGCGGCTCTGCAACATCAGGTAGTCTTAATTTCGAGAGTCTAGGAAAATCCATTTCTTCTAAAACCTTCCACTCTTCACGCACAGTGACCGAAGCGTTCCTGTTCTTTTGGTTATTCTAAAGTAAGAGAAATTAAAAAAAAAACAAGAAATGAATATCAAGGACCAAGTACTATGTATAAAGTTCCTTTTCGATCACCGTAGAATCATAAAGGATCTATCGTATAGGTGATTCTCTCCTCAAATAAATATTTCACTACAGCACGAAAAAGCGGGAGCTTTCTTTTAGCATACTGAAAGTTTTTTTCGTCAGACACTCGTCAGAGTAAGAAACGTCGGATAACGACCGAAAGGTAAACTGAAATATCGGTCGTTATCCGAAGTTTCATACTCTGACGAGTGTCAGATGAAAAAAGCTTTCAGTGTGCTAAAAGGATGTTCCCGCTTTTTCGTGCTAAAGTGAAGTTCTGTAGTACCAACAGACTTGTCAAATAAATATTTCGTGAACATATGGAGTGGAACAAGACATGCTCACAGTAAAAGTCTAAAATAGAATACAGCCCTTTGGAGAATTCGTGAGTACTGCTCAACTAAATCCACTTATCTTCTTATAAAGAATTTGCCTTGATGTTCCAGCATTAGTACAATATATTTTCATAAGAATCAGATAATTTTGCCGAGGCTTGTTGCTCATAAAGTTTTGGATAATTTTCGAGCCAAATATTTTCAAAATTGTTGCTATCTTTTTATGAGCGATTTTTTGCAAACAATTGAGAAACTACATGCAATGTTCAATCTCAAAAGACGTCCGGGCGGGGTGCTTTTTACAAAAAGCATCGAATACTGATGTCTGTTACACAACTTCATAAGAATTTATTTGCAAAAAGAATCCGGGCATTTGAGTGCTTGTGAAATTCTCATGTGATGTTCATCACGTTTTTAAGTTTCTGGCAAATTAAGCAATCACTGTTGTCACATTCTCGAAGATTTTTTTTCACTGGTAACCGTGACCGATTATGCAAAACAACCAAGTTGAAATTATTAGACCAAAGGCCAAAAAGTACAATTCCTCAATTATAAACAATAGGGAACTGAGTAATGTGTAATGGATTTTGTTTATACTTACTAAAACCGTAGCTTAGTTGCTATTCACTTGTACACTTTGCATGAAATGGGAGTAGATAGAAATTCGACGTTGTTCATCATCAGAAATGGGACGGGGGGCTCTCGTTAAGACAATGACACTGTTCTAATAGGGGGGGGGGAGGGTATCAAATCGATCAAATTTTGACGACATCATAAATATGTCATTCCCAAATACAAATTCATGACATTTCAAGCATGAAATGCGCGAAGTTAGAACAATTGTCTTTTACATTCCATAAAAGGTACATCACAAATTAATTACTACAAGAACGATATCCCGGGGAACAATAACTATGACTACTCCCGCACCATGACATATAAAAATACGAAAACACAGCAGTAAATTATAATAGTTTGAAGTTAACAATAATCAAACATTTGATAATGCAAAATGAATTACAGTCTATCAAAAACCTACTTGTCTTTCATTGTATCTATTCCTGTTCCAATTTTTTTGGTACCTTCCTTTCATTTTGCTCTTATTCTGGGCCTGTCCCATCATAATAGCTTCCTTTCTCTGCTGTTTCTCTCTCTCTCTCTTCAATCTGGCCTACAGACAAGAGCGACGGCGATAATAATGTGGAAAAACCTACGCAAAATCATACAGACATGTTTCGCTTCTGAGCACACTCTACGGTGCAAAAACCAAATTGGCAAAATCACAAGCATATAATAAGTACATAAGTGAGTAAGATCTCATCGAATATACTCCATTATTAAAATTGCATGTACAATAAAAACAGTTCTGTTCTAAACAATAGAACAAGGACAGAAAAAATAAAAGTTTCAAAATTAAAATGCAAAAAGTAAGGCTATAGAGAATAAGAAGCATTCATCAGTTCTAGACTAGATTCTACATTTTGAATCCCACAAAAGTTTTCATGATTTTCACAGTTCCTGAGACCAATATAGTCTGTGATTTTCTTGTAAGTGAGTACTCTTGGGTGCCCAATAGACAGGGGGTTGGGTTGGAAAATGACTACAAATGTTGTAGAAAAGGCTATGGTTCCTTATCACAAATGTGTATCAAAGTAATATTACCAAGTCCAAAGAACGAGAAAGGCTGGACCACAGAACACATGAAAGCCGATATATGTTTCCATATTCATTTTTATGCCATGCCATCAAGGACCATTTCTCATATGAAAGTGGGCAAGGATGTCTATTCATGAGTCTCACTTTTTTTCCTGAGGCTCAATTTTCTTAACTTTTCACGAATTTGAGCCTGAGATTTTCTTAAGATTTTCTTAACTTTTGCAGAAATAAACGGGCTGAAACAGGCTACTCTGTATTTGTTGGGCCACCATAAGTGTTGATCTTTGTACGAGAGTTTGCAAAAATGAGCCAATATCAATTTCTGGCATGTAGAGAAGATGAACTGTGATTCTCTTAGCATTTTCTTGAACTTGAGCCTTGTGATTTTCTTAGGATTTTCTTAAGATTCTGGCCATTTGAGCCTCATTTTCTTATAAACTTTTTTCTTATAAAAAAAACACGTGTAGAGCTTTACAACTATATTTTAGACGGGGGTCCATGACTGATAACAGCTCATTCAAAATTATCAAATATATATTTTCTTTGAATATGGCCATTTCCTGTATTTTCCAAAGGCTAAAGAGTGAATATGACTAAAATTTTTTCAATGCTCTGCGTCAATTATTCAAACATGTAGTATGGCCATTTCAACTAAATGAAATGATGTGCCCTTGCACACAATAAGGGGTACATAACATCTTACTGGCAATGATAAAGACAATGAAAAGAAACTGTTTGAGTGAGAACTACTCCCATTAAGCATTCACCAATTAGCAACTTAATATATCAGACAGGAACTTTGAGAAGCAGAGATGGAAAACATTTTTCCCTTTCTGGGAACCCATGAAGCTGGCTCAAACATTTCTGTAAATGTATTGGCAAACATTTTCTATTTGGACATGTCTGTCTCTTGTTTATCTATCATGCTAATTATGTATAGATTAACTGTTATGTCATTAGAATGTACAATTTTAAATGAAGAGAGTTAACTTAAATTATGTCATTAGACTTTCATACTAGTCTCAAAAAGTCAAGAATTCTGTGCAACCTTCTGCAAATATTGCCAGCCAAATATACCTTCCAGATGCACTTCTGGGAACTATGTTCATGAGCCCTAATACTTTTTCCACCTCTGCTGAGAAGATATCAACTTGATATCAACAGCTACAACCATTACGTTCCTTACACTTTACTACAAACAATATTTCACTTCACTTCATCTCCAGCCTCATTACTGTTCAGTTTTGTATACTGACAACATCAACTTAAACAACACTGTAACTATATTAATCATTATTAAGGCCTTAGTATTTTATAAATGATTAATTCATGCACATCTATTTTACTTCACTAATTTAGCTGCTAATTGGCTTGAACTTCTATTCTACATTAATTATTCATAAAAATTGAATCACAATCTTCAAATTAAATCCCATTTACAGAGCATGCATTAATACACTTAAGGTCACACTGCAATGTTTCTAGGAATGGCAGAACATCCTGAGGCAATTTTCACAAAAAGTTAATAAAATGTTACCCAGGCCTTTCCCTGAGGATAACAAAGGTGATCTTAAAAACAAGCTTCTTACATAATTCAGGGGGTCTGTTTCATATCCCTTCTAAGAATGCATACCTACAACTTCAAGAATTTGGGTGCTTGACATATTAAGCTCAAAGCAAAATTTTAGGTATGCCGTAGGTACTCGCACTCAAACAAGTGCCTTTCCACGCAAGGTTTGGTTACCTAAAAACAAATATCTATGAATTGTCCCATTCTATTCTGATAGTGATTTCATGTTGCAGAAAATACAGTAAGAAAATACCAGTAACATTCAACAAAAACCCACATTATTAAACCTCTGCTTGTTCCGTTGGTATGCAGTCTTGTGTGGCTTTGAAGTGTCAACCAGTTGAAAGCTGGTATCATCTCCTTCATGATAATAGGCATACTGACTTCCAGCACCAAATTGTGATGCATATTTGGCTGTGAAAATATGGTAATAAGATACAAAATGTTCAAATTTAATTATATCATTACAGTTGCCGAAACAGATCTGGAAGAGTGCATATGTATTTATGAGGGAAAGATTACAGAAAATGTCAAAAAATGAAAAAGTAACATGATCTAAAACCAAAGAACAGTTGAAAATGAGAAACACATACATTTACTACTGGAAAGTGAAAAAGTGCTTCTTAGAGGAATTGTAAAATATCTGGTAAAAATGTATAATTGAATATTGGCCTAAAAGTTCTGAGGTCTTGTTCTAGGTAGGCATTTGAAAATATTCACCATGTATATATTTTCAGTCCAACAAAAGCCAAACACTCTAAGTTACAAAAAGTTTAAGTAACCAGTCAGAGACTTTAAGAGTTTGAAAAAGACATAAAGCCATGATTTTACCCTTCTTTTATCCCAGTGTCACAGTAAAGTCTGTGATAGTGTATGCAATAGAACTTTGAGCATAGACATTGCCCTTTGTATATGTCCCTGTGCAAATTCTAACATACTTCCTTTTTCAATCACATACACTATCAGGGGCTATACTGTGATGCCAGAAGAGGAAAGGTTAAGGGATGCACAAAAGCCCAAGTGAGTTCCAACATGTGTTTGAACCCTAAATCATATCTTGATGATTTTGCAGTGATTAGAAAGTCAATTTGAGAGAAGAATTACAAAAGGAAATATCAAGCAAAGTACACACCATCACAAATTAGAAGAATCTTTCTATTTCCTATGGACTGACATTGGCACTAAAAATCAAAAAATGAAAGAACAGCTCCAGCAAGTAGCTGCAAGCGAAAGGATCATGCATAGCCAATATATCCCAAAAACGTACTTGTATACTTTCGATCTTGATAGACAGTACCAGTCCAATCAGCAACCTAATATGCAATCAAATACATTAGTATCTCATGTTGAAACTTACTACAATCATTTTTTTAAAAGAACACACTTTGTAAGAACTCTAAGGCTCAATTAGCCTAAAAATAACACACTATTACTCAGCCTCAGATGACAATTTTGACAAGCACTCAAATACCCACATTCTTTTGGAAAACAAATTCTGATGAGATTGTTAATAAACACAGCATTCATTGCTCTATTTTCAAAAGTACTTCAATCAAATGTCTTATAAATTGCATTCTTCCATACATAGCCTTTCAAACATTTACCAAAAATCACTTTTCAAATAAGAAAAAGTTCAAAATTATTTGAGTTTAAATTATAAAAAAATCAAGAACATGAATCCTTGGCAAAAATTATCTAGTTCCTATAAAAGAGCCTAAGGATGAAACATTATCTTAAGATTACTTTTTGGGTTTGCATTTCCCTATCTGTCTTCTGAGATAACCATACAACCCATTAAAAGCCTGGCTATTTTCCTATCTATCAGGACTGTCAAGATCAAGCACTTTCTTTCATATTTAATCAAAACTTTTAGACTAAGGACCAATTTCCACAAAGAAAAAGTAAGCAAAATAGTGACATATGAACTGTTGTCTCAAGAACTATTTCCACCTACTGCAAAACAGTTTTTTCAAAATGCTTAGAAAATATATACAATAGGCTTGCTCAAACTCTAATTTACTTATATGAGATTGACTTTAATTATGAATACAGCTTGATTCTTCCTGCTTTGAACCACCATTGGAAATGAGAAAGGTATTGGATTAAACCCATGAAATAGGGTATAATTGAACCTCATTCATTACCTATTTGCAACATATCATATAGTGACACATGATTAAGTCAATTCCTGTTCATTGACTATTGGGAGAGTCCTATTTTAACCTTTCTCAGAAGACATTGATATAATTAATATGAATCAAAAATATAATTGGTAAGTTTAAGAAAATGGATGAAAGTCATTAATTCTTCCCTCATTGGCTACACTGCCTTTTGCGGAAGCAAAATGTGTAAAAGCTAATTTCACTTCAACTTTCTGGTCTCTGAAATAGAGATATGGTGGTTTGCAAGAGTAATGCAAACTGTTTTTTTCTACATGGAAAGCAGGCTTAAACATATACTTTCGCAATATTTCTTTATAGTTGTTTGAAGATGAAACATTGATATTCCAATTATAAACGATATATGTGACAAGATATTACTCAGAGAACTTGAATCTAAAATATTAAAATTATTTGGTGACAGCATTCTGTAATTTGATGCATACAGAAAAATGCTAAGTTCATCTGTAAACAAAATATTCATTCTTTATGAAATTTATAATAACTTTTGCAATATCAGTAGCCATGGGTTACTGCTGCACAGGTATCACCGAGTAGTCTTAAGCACAGATTCCAACGGCATTTTTCTGTAGCCCATTCCCCAATTTACCTCGCAGACTTCAAAAGTCTTGATATACCTCACAGAAGGATAACTCTTTGAGAATAGCTATAAAAGTGTACTACAGGTAGCTTTATATGTTAGCAGTAGCTTCTTAAACTTTCTATTTGAAAATGTACATTCTCTTTACTCTCATTCTATTTAATTTTGTTACTGATCTGTAAGAGACAATAACTAAGCGCGTTGAACTATCAGGAAATTATTATTTAACCGATGGTGCGCAAGTTACTCTCTTGAGCTACATGCATTAGTTGATTTAGTTCTTTACGAGAAGAAAACAATAATTCTAGCCCTTTTCGACAATTTACGATCAAGCAACCTGACTGGATTCTCATCTGTCCACGTCACGTAATGGCCTAAATCAAACTTGGCAGAAAGCGAGCATCATTAACGTAATGAAATGTATTAATATGAAAACATAAAAAGCAATACCTTTCCAATTCTATCTCCTTTCGAGAATGGTTGATATGGAATATCTTTGAATTGTGCAGGGACAGCGCATGGTCCCCATCCGTCTCGATTATCCTGGATGATTGGAGGAACAAAGTGCGCCATATTGGATAAGCACGAGTGAAGGAAAGAGCCTCGATAGCATTACGGGACAAATCGCGTGTATCTGCAGATATCGCCTCGGAATCACAACAGTACATACTGACACTTTTTTGCTTGTTGATGATTTCAGTATTAAAACTTTCTTGAGACCTTCTTAGGCATTTTACATTTGATTGCAGTTTTAACAATCAAGACTCACATTTAGCCTCAACTGTCGTGTTCAAGCAAAAACTATCTAAACGAGGCGTTTTCCAGCCATCTGGTAGCCTAATTTTTCAAACGTCTTCCCATGGGCCCAAATTTAGTGAGCAATCGAGAGAAGCTGGATATGGGTAAATTTCTCACTGATTAAAATTCTAGAATGTTGGGAAATATGCTCTATTGAATATAATACCACAAGAAATTTATACGGATTAAGCAACAGAGAAGATCATCCAGGCACGGCGGAGTCGGGGGCTGGGGGGGGGGCTACAGCCCCACTTTTCTGCTCATGTATGATGTCAAAATTAAGGCATTTGATCCAAATAGAAGGTAGATCTCCTTCTTCCGTGCTGAAGTTTACTCACTTTTGAAAAGTACCCGTTCCGGAGTGATTAGGACCTATTCGAGTAACTAACCCAAGTTTTTTCACAACTTAGTGCCATAGACTGGTCCAAAAATCTCATAAACAGGTAAAGTCAGGAAAGTGTTCTGTGTTCTTGGTCACCTAGCGCTTAACATGATCTCCTTGCTCTGAAAATGTATTTCTCTATCATTTTGCCTGATTTAACAACAATCTTTATAGAGTGGCAAAGAGGTCTATTCAATTTTCTCACAAACATTTCAATAAGTTTATCTGCCGTTTTCTATCAAGACAGGATGGATATCTATATTCAACAATTTTCAGGGGCTCCGCGCCTAGCCCCCTACTGCCTCCCTGCTAACGCCATTGTTCGATAATCCCATGTGCCCATATGCACTTACAACTCATCCCCAACCCCCCATTCAAAAATATGCTCTGGCGTCCCTGTCATCTTGTACCAATGTTGGGATTTTAAAAGTGTGTAACTTATCCCTTTTTCTACGTCTCAAAAATCCAGTACTCAACCAGTACTCAACTTTCTTAACCTTCTAAGGAGTTGAGCATTGCTTTCTTATAAAAAACAAACATGTATTCCAACTTGCATCACATTTCACCAGTAATTATGGTCATCTAACTTCATGAAAGGAAGGTGGGTGTGATATCCCGCAAGACCTAAAGCCTGGTTTCCATATCGTCGTCAACGACGGGGACGCGACGGGGACCCGTCCCTGTCATGACGCCGTCATTCACGTTCCCATGTAGCACTGATTCATCTTTTATTTTCACGTAGCTCAATCCAGAAGCTTATCTTACAGGTCTGTCCGATTTTAAATATCTTGAGAATCGTGTCCTGATCACATCAGACCTTGACAATGCCATATTAGAATCAATCTTCGTTTGCAATTTGCAAGTTCACTGAAATTTAGAGGAAGCATGCTTTCGAATATATTCTCTGATACGATAAAATCTGCTAAAGACTATCGATTAGACTAGAGACTAGACAGGATCCACATACACGGAAAATTTTTTGACTAACTCCATAAGTTGTTTATCAGTAAAGCCAGCAACAAACAGCTATTTTTGCTTTGGATTTCGAGTTTTGATTGCAGTGCATTGTAGGATAGTTACATCCCCGTCGAATGGCGATGAGCGAAAAATACGTTCTCATATCTAAAACTATGTTCCCATTAAAACGCTAGCAGCGTAACGGCGTCGTCGATCAAAAAAGTTGAACATGCTTTAAACTTTTTTAACCATCTCCGTCGTGACGGCGATGATGGGGACATATGTAAAGAACATGTTCACATATCATATTCACGCTGAAAATATATCTTCTTCCCCTCCCTTCGCAAGGCACACTCACAATTCTCCATTTCAAAAGAAGTTGAATGTCACACATAACATAAATCAACATACAACATGAATGTATATAAGACCGCACCAACATCTTTATAAAATTGCGGATCTGTAACAGCCTCCTTTAGGCTTTGATCACAACATTACAGCAGTGAAAATAGAGCAATATAGAAGAGACACGAAACACTGAGACTGAGGTAAAGGCTTTGGTTTAATAATTGAACTATTTCCATGCAGTACACTACTATACATTAGAAATGATGCAATACTGTGTTGATTATGCCAACATAGCTTAATGTAATATTCCGAATTGCAATAAATGACAGTTTGTGCAACCCAAATGTACAATATATTGATAATGACAATATTTACACCCATATATCATATATGACAGACAAACGCAGGAGTGCCGTCAAAATACAACTACCGAAATGAAACTAGAAGCAACTTGAAGCTCGATACACTCTTTCGCACTAGTAATTAGGCTTAATGAAAGGGACATTGGCCCGGTGCAAAGTAATTGCTCGTCGCATATCCGGTTCAAATAGGACCAGGTTGTTAAGTAGAATCAAAACAAGCAACCTGTAGTTGACTTAAGCAAAGGTCGACTCTAAAAGGAAACTCTTGCATCCACAGTCAGCAATGAAAATTACACAAGATGCGTACTAAATGTGTTCTTTACCTGACAAGCTATTTCCGACAGTCTTGCAAGAAAATGTCGCTTAAATGAGTAAATAACATATCTCATAATTTTTAAATAGGTTTGCTGAGGGATCAATCTCTTGCTAAAGAAATTACAAATCAGGCCGTTTGAATAGATTACTGCATCATCTGATTAACTGATCAAGGAAGACAATGATATAAACGAAAGCTTTAGAAATACTAAATGAGGGAACTTGGATATTGTTCCGTAATACCGACTCTTCTTCATAACAGTATAATCACGGCGGCTTTTCTCGCTAGGTGATATACGGGAGAAATGAAGGCGATTTCATCCAGTAAATAGGAAATAATTGTGTTTCATGTCAGTGAGCATTATGCCAGCTAACCAAAAGGACTATCCAATACATTCTCAGCGAGATCTTCTGATTCTGACAATATTGGCGCAAATTAAAAAATACAATAATCAAGCACTGGAATATTCGTGATGAGGATTGGAAAAGGACATAAAGAATGAAAGGGTTTTGTGCGCTTAAGTTAGAAAAAATCATGTTGCTGTATAATTTATCCATGAAAGATAGAAGGCACCTTGAAAATACGACGGTTGGCACCATAGGATGGAAAAATGTTTCCTAGATTGAACTGAAAAAGAGGAGTGTAATACATGAGGAAATTATGGCCTATTTCTTGCAATAAATGTTAACATATATTGGCTTGTTATAGTTCTAGCTACTGGTTCACCAAACTTTCAATATCAAAACAAGATAATTAATTTGGTCTGCAAGCGCTGGGTAACTACAGTTGAAATCGCAGCAATGTTAAATTGGTGAGCGACTTCCATTGCCCAGATTGGTATATGAAAGCTCGGTTGGCACAGATATCGTAGAACAGCCGGGATGAAAGAGATGAACCCTGTAATGATACTAAACCTTCTAAATATCACAATCTTCCGTATATGAGAAAGATAAATAATACTGTAGATTCAACAGAAAGCGGTCAGTTTTAGCTTGGAATTTGCACCTGTAATAGCAAACAAATTGTATGTACGCTCTACTTGATGACATTATGAATACATTTTTACTTTACAAATATACCATGGTTCGATGATAGTAGTAATTCAGCACAGAGTCTGTACCAATACTCAAGCCTGGAGTAGAATTTCATAGATCAAGCATGCATTGATGCATGCAACAAGACGTTCTGTAAGCATATGAGTGGTAGATGAGACTCATCGATCTACATCAGTCTAAATTAGCAGAGATGGATTAGGAAGCTTTCTGAGTGAAAATAAGGATTACTGTAAGGTGAATTCATATTATACAATTAGATTGTCTAAATTGAAGAGGGCAGCTCTTTATCCAGGGCTGACAACAGTCAATATACATACGTACAAACATAAAGAGTAAAATAAATATGTATATATATATATATATATATATATATATATATATATATATATATATATATATATATATATATATATATATATATATATATATATATATATATATATATATATATATATATATATATATATATATATATATATATATATATATATACATACATATATGTTTATATATAATATTAATATCTATTTATATATATATTTAAACATAAATATAAATATATATATAGAGTATATATATATTTATAACTATATATATATATATATATATATATATATATATATATATATATATATATATATATATATATATATATATATATACATACATACATATAAATATAAGTATAATATATATATACATACATACATACATACATACATACATACATACATACATACATACATACATACATACATACATATAAATATAAGTATAATATATATATATATATATATATATATATATATATATATATATATATATATATATATATATATATATATATATATATATATATATATATATATCTAATATTAAGCCAGCAGATATACCTTGCTAGATATAACAAAGCAACAAATACAACAGATTTTATAAATTATCTGCTTAGTGAAATTCCAACGAGTTCACTTTTTTGTTTCCAGACATCAAGGACGTCAATGAAAAGGTGCTTGGCAATAGGTAGCAGATCCTCTCATGGCAATTTCTTTCAAGTCAGCCTCTTTCATATCTGTCCCTGAGTTCTGCCAGGGTGGCGAACAGCATTGGAATTAGAGGCGATACGAAGTGTCGCTGATTGGGAGAGAAAGAAAGGCTTGAAGGCATGAAAGCAAATGAAATCTTCTGATAAGGATTACTAACGACAAATAATTTGCACAATGATAAATAAATGGCGTGAAGGAAAGGAAAATCTTTTCTAATAGTTGACTATACTGTGGAATGGAACATGGCAAAAGTATCCATCTACACAGAACTAGACAGTATATGAAATCACACAAGAAGAGATTTAAGTTAGGAATACATTCTGAGGGAGAAAATCAATTAATATAAATTCGCTGAAAAGAGGCAAGAAGGAAGCAAACAAAGTAATTCATGGCAGTTATATAAATTTTACGATAACCATTGACTTAACTCTATGGCCCGTTACGTTCGAATGTTCACAAAATTGTTCGATGACTAAACGCGCTACTCCTTTTGTCTGTCTAGTGATGGTGCAGGTGCAATCCTAATTATATAACAATTTATCGCAAAAAGAGACTTCACTGTACTGTGAAATTAAAAAGAACTGCATTGGCAAATTCTACTTCAAAGGGCCCCGATCTGCGTTTCTAACCGTGAGCAGCTGATGCTGAACTGCGGTAATGAGACAAAAGCTATGGGTCACTGGAGCATCTGATAATAAACTTTAGGGTTCGAAATAGTTTCCAAAACTTTTCGGCCACTCTGGAGTCTTGAAAATGAAGTACAGAGCTCGATTGCGAAGCTGGAGATCTCGAGTAAAGTCAACGTTACGGTGCATAAGATGCCAGATGCATAACACATGACAATAACATCACTGATAAACAGAACATACCATTGGCATAGTGACATGTGGAAAAAGCGCACCTTTTCCTATCGAGGAGTCAATGTATGGGACCAGTTAAGCCATCATATAAAAACAGCTCCTTTGCTGGCTACTTTCAAAACGAAACTAAGAATGTTTTTGAAAGATCAGAGAGGTGGACAATCTATATCAATGTTCGGCACAAAATATTAGTTCATGTATGTTTGTATTCTATGTAACTTTTAAATGTAAATCAGGTTAGATATGTTTTCGCTTACGCAGGGCACGTTGGAAATCAGTTTATTACTAAATGTATTTTTACCCCGTTCAGCTAAATAAAAATGAAATGAAATGAAACAAAACCTAACCATACTTAGGTGTGTGCAATACAATTTGTATAACTTATTTAGCTTCATATCTAGATTAGCTGAAGGGACTTTATCAGCGGTACAAGCAAGCGTGCTGAGTCACCGCTCGCATATAGAAGGCATTCTATTCATAGTGAAACGTCCTAAATCAGGCCTATTGAAATGGCGGCCCCCAGGCAACATGCTGCATAGACGCCATCTCCAAGTGGCCCAGAGGAGTGTTTCCTCTTTGCTGCTTTTCATCTTTTTCATCTTGCACTTTTTGAGTATTCGATGTTATGAAGGTAAAGAGCAAACAACCATTGTTTTGGACTTAGAGTTCGTCTTGACATGAAGTTACCGACCGCTGCGATGTGTGCGGCCCAGCATAAGTTCTTGACTTCAAACGTGAACCAAAGTGAACACTTTACTGCATAGCCCAGTCTTATATACTCATGCTATCCGCACTGGTTTCTAGAGATGTACATTGCGAAAACATATACATACACCAAGTAGGACTGTTTTACCTGTTGCTACGGGTAATGATTAAAGATTGATAAGTACCAGCTGATGTTATAATCGTGTTTCTTTCCCAGAGCATTAGATTAGATTCTGTAACGTCTGGTTTGTCTGCATTCTTCTATGTAGTAGGATGATTACAGTAGCAAGAAATCACCAGAACCCTTGGAAAGCGATCCCCTCTCTGTCCTCTATCAATGGCAAATCAGTTCTCAAAGTGCTTGTGTACAAATCTTACCGAAACAAACAAACTAATATGCAGGCGCTCGATATGTAACAGGACGGGAGGAACCACGAGAACCAGAATAAACTCCTCGGGTCTGAAATCACGCCCATATATCTGCCATTGGATCTGATCAAAATTACATACTACACGTAGACACGACAGCTGATCAAAAGGGTCAATGAGCGTTGCTTGATTTCAGGTCTAGTTATGCGAAACTTTCGTTAGAAATATGAGAATCCTGGTTTATTGGGAGACAAAATCATATTCAACTGATTGCGTATTTTGATGTACTTGCAAAAGACATTGAACGCATGTGTTGAAGCGAGAAAATGAGACGAACAATAAATAAGCAAAAAATACGTACCGATAAATGAAAGGAAAACAATCAACCGACTTTCATCGAGTGTTCACCATGTGGCACAACTTGGGAGGAGCTATCTCCTAAGCCCATACCATTCCACATGCCATTGGTGAGGGTTGCGTACGTATTACCGGTGGCGTAACCTCCTGATGGGGGTCTGCTTTGGGCGTGCCCAAGAATCTGGCTAGAACCCTCGCTGAAGTTGCTCAAGGATGCTTGATGGTAGGGCCAAGAATTATTCACAGTTCCATTCTGATATGAAGTCGGTGTGCCTGGACTAAGGGAGCATGCACTGTTATTGTAGGGTGATGTGTTGGCAATTGGTGATGCATCTTCACTCATCATCTGGCTCGGGTCACTTCCATATATGTTGTTGTTATTATTATTATTATAGGCGCCAAGCGTCTGATATGTGTAGTCAGGTGACATATTAGTGCTGCCAAGTGTTTGAGCAGTTGGGCTAGAATACTGGTATGGCTGTTTCAAGCGAGGTGTGGTCTTTGAAGGCGAGGGGATGGAGCCATTCATCTTTGTATAGGGAGTCATTTTGCCGGGAACATTCGGATGATACATTTGCTTAGGGAAGATGGACCTGAAACGGGATAAGTGCACTTGTCAAATGACAAAATTTAGAATAATTCAACAGTATAGATCTTGCGTAAAAGGCCCTAGGCATCCTTGATCCATTAATTCCAAATCTTATGTAAGCATTAGCGCTTTTTGGCACTCTACTGTGATCTGAGAGGCAGATTTACAAGTTAGAGCAATGCTACATCAGTAATTCTCACTGGTTGACAGTCGGCTGATGAAGAATAGATATCGATTGGGAAGCAGCACCCGATCAACAACCTCGATCAACTTAACAGCCATTGTGCTAATATGAGAAGAGAAGAGTAATATATATTGTTGCAGGTGCTCTAATAACTAACTTGCGGCTTGTTTCAAAGGGAAGGATACTCATAACTGCCATCAACAGTGTTGCTTTCGCAAAGTCTTGTGAAATATCTTATGATACTGTATCCCCGTACATTAGTTATCTGAAAGCATACAGTCGTTATGTGTTATCGAAATGCCTGATTGGTGGGACCAAAATATAAGCTCAGCAGTAGCCGCCATAGCCATTCACAAAAGCAAGAATTTCATCGACACCTTAAAGAAGCAAATATCCTAAAACTTTATGATTCAAACGGTTAAAGAGCGGTAAACAGACCGGCTACGGAGAGGCTGAGGACTGGCTACAGAACGGATATAGAATCCTAGCGCCTGCAACTGCAAAACTACTGCAGGAATGATCATCTGAAACCAAAATGCTTCAGAAGAACCAAGAGCCTTTCAAGAAAGATTTTTCCACTTATATACTCAAACAGCCTCCTACTTAAGGATAACGGGCACCTTGGAATGCAAACTTGTCTTCGGGACATGAATTAATTTGTGAAGTTCACAATCTCGGTAACTTCTCTTGTTAAAGAAGGCAGTAACTTGGAACGAAAAGAAAATCCTCGTTAACTGAGAGGAAATCGGACCATAAACACAACCGTGGATTCTCTGTGCTTGCAAAACACAGGAATCTGTAAGGAAATGTTTTCTCTCAAGCGCGTGTAGACTTGTTATTTTAATCAGAATAAAGTAACTGGACTTTTGATAAAGCTACACATAGCACAGGCAGTGTACTATGTGAAGGACGACGGATTGAATGGTAAAGAACAGAAGTCTGGCCCATTGTGATTTGGCAAATAAGCTTTGCAGTAGCTGCGATGCTGGTGAGAAAACTTGCAAAACAACGTAACAACTCTCGCCGAAAAGTTAACGTGCTTTTTGCTTTCACTAGAGATCACCACAACAGTGCTGAATTATCTTGCGGACTACAGAGAACTGTGAGCTGCGTAAGTAATTGCTCTGAAAAGGCAGCTGGCATGAGTAATTCGGCCATTAATTATGCAAACTATAACTCCGCCCACGGGTCTATCCGAAGCAGGTGAACCTATAAATACGATGTAAAGACGAACATCTTATCGGGCTTGCGATATCAACAAATTTTAAGCTGATAAACATGAAAAGACACCGCAACAGTAATTAAGTTGTCGAAAATGCAGCACCAAAATCAAAGCATCGTACTCTCTTCCCTAGGGGAAATAAGTTGTAAGGACGAAAAAGATGCACCGAGCTTGCTTCTCCTCTGAAGGTTGTTTACTAGAGTTTCTACAGAGTTTGATAAACTGAATAAATCCTAAAGAATCAAGTGCAGCTTACGAACTAGCCAAAATAATGCTTCTCTAAATTCCGAATCTGTTAGCAGAACTGTACTCGATAATAGGAAATATGCAAAAGTAGCACTGTTGCATAGCCATCCACTGATAGCAATTGCGATTGGTAACGATAACGATGTGACAAAACCTGAGTGTGTAATGGCTTTTAAACTATATTCCTTTTGATTACCTTGCGAGCAATTGCGATCATTGTTACAAGCAATTGCGATCATTAAGATGACCGCAATCAAAGAAGTGTCCGTTCTGGCTTGGCTGAATTTGATCATCGTGATTATGTCATCGATATAAATCAGCCATGATGACTATTAATCACAAGAGCTCCTTCATGGTGACTATGTCCGACCGTTTTGGTAATGTTAGCCCCGCAGTGTTGTCGCATATGACTGGTCGAAGTGATTTTATCAATCCCTGTTTTTATCATAACTTTAATAAATGTTGTATGAGTATTATCATACCAAGATATTACGAACTTCTTTAAAATTGTTAATCCTACATAACGTGTGACTACATCAAAGTCAGATTTCCTTCCCGCGCCAAAGGGGCATAGGACAAAGACAGAAGCCGCCCTATCGCCCTATGACATAGAGCAATAGGGCGGCACCTATCTTTGCTTCTGCGACCCTAGGCCACAAGGCTGCTGATGTAAAGAGAGCTACAGCAGGAGGCTAGTCTACTGGCAGCTACCCTTTTGCATTCCCATCTTACATGTCAAGCGCCATACAAGGCAGTGGGTACCATATTTAAAATCTGTGGGATGACACGGCTTGGACCTGAACCCATGACTTCCATGTTGCGTGGTGGAAAATCTAACCACTGTGCCATACAAAGTTTGTAGAACCCACAATTTCACACAAGGTATAACTGTACGATAAATGCACGTTTGAAAATCTACAATAAAACGAATACTTCTTTGTTATCTGCCACTTAAATGTACAACTCTCTCCTTTCAAATGTGTTTTATACTGTTTGCGAAAGAGAACCAAAGAGCCAAAGGTCACAGATTTTATTTGACTTTAGGTCCAAAAGATACTGTCCGAATGTCCGAAAAACCTAAACTATCATTCCAATTGCTTTATTGCCGAAGATGATCGATCGTGATAATCAAAAATTCCGTTCCGCCATTTAGTTTACCCTGTTATGATAATGATACAGATATCGCTACAAATACTGATCATGTTGTCAAGATGAACTCTATTTCTGGGAGTCACGAGATTAAAGATATTGAAAATACCGATGGAAATGACTAAATAAGGACTTAAGTTGGTTTAAAATGATTGATAAGCATAGATCTTGCAAGAAAATTTCTATGAGTTGACCAAAACCGTAATACACGATGTGTATGGCTGGTATACAGTGATCCTATAAACCACGAGACACACACATTCCATCAGAGATATTAAGATAGAGAGAAGGCACAGGTCTCTATCGAAACCCATAACAGAATACAGACACAGCTTCCATTGATCAATACAACAATATTTTGAAAGAA
The DNA here is from genome assembly GCA_964019165.1 of Mastigias papua. Classification (NCBI taxonomy): domain Eukaryota; kingdom Metazoa; phylum Cnidaria; class Scyphozoa; order Rhizostomeae; family Mastigiidae; genus Mastigias; species Mastigias papua. The sequence goes on along the minus strand of OZ025275.1, from coordinate 2,940,848 downwards.
CGGATTTGTGATTTAAGACTGTCGTTGGTAGACTGGAATGGAAAAACAGTGCTCGCTTCGTTGCAACTTGAAGGAGCAAGGATCAAGTACAACTATTCAGCTCTGAGTGATATGCAATTGCATAATCAAATCGCAAGAGGATATTAATTGCAAATGTATGATGTAATCGGGCAGTCAAAACATATAGCAGACTACGTCAACTGATTTACACTACAGGAGGTTGTAGATGAATCAATAAATGCTGTCATGACATCTGATGACTATATTCATAGTATATATGTTTTATAAAGAAAGTGGTTTATATGAAAGCAGTGCTCGACTGCTCAAAAGTTAAGAAAGTTGAGTACTGGATTTTTGAGACCAAAGACAACTCATATACCTTTAAAGTTCCAATTCTCAAAAGATAACAATCGCTTTTACTTAAATTATACCTATTTCTTGTGGTGACCTGTGTAGTAGATTGTTATGCCATGTTTTGTGCCTGTCTGTGTGACACTAAAGTGTCTAGCAAACTCGGCTCTTCACGCTAAGAAGGTCTTAAGAAAGTTTCAGTACTGAAATCATGAAAAAACTAAGAACGCTTTGATGCCCGGCGGAAAAAACTTTCTTATAGAAAAAAAACGTTTATTCAAATTGGCCACAGCATGAATGAAACTTGTACAGTGGCACCTTTGAATACACAAATGAACTTAACTGACCGGGATTATCATCTGCTTTAGCAAACATCATTCTAGAAAAGGTCTTTATTGGGTGATGCTACTCTATCTAAGAAAGAAGGGCATTTGGCTAAATTCCCTTTACGAAGAAATTCATTTGTTTGATGTTTTATTACTTAGCTGTGAATTGGCATTAAAATGTTCATCACAATGTAATAAAAGAATTTTGAGGCATTTTAAAAGTCTGGTATGACACGACAAGATCAATCTTGTTAGTGATGATTAAGACAGGGCGCATTTACACGGCGAACAGTGGCCGGTGACCAACTCGTCTATATAGGGATTGTGTTTACAGTTCTCATATGTTGACAAGGAAAATACACATGCTTTAACACGGTGAAATCAATCTGGTTAAACATTGGTTGTTCTCACAAATCTTAATTAAAATATGTTCTAAGTGCACCTGCGACGCACTGCACTCGAAGCCAAGGTTTGCAAGTGCAAATCGATTTTTAACCGATCGAGACTTGTGCGTGAAGGGCACGGAAACCTATACAAGGACCCATAGCGATCAGTCATTTAATCGCATTTATGCGAAAGATGAAGAAGGTTACGCTCCTAAACGCAGGAATTAGCCATCATCCATAGAACGCAAGACTAATCATTGAATATCATTGACTGGGAAACAACATTCATAAGCATATACTCCCAGTGAATTGATAACACACGCTACACCTACTCCGATATGACATAGAAGTGCGTGTAAGATCTCAAAAACTCACCAAAACGTTCCAACACAAAGTCATCAGTGAATAACATTTTGTCTTCAGCTGTGACATCTAATAATTACTAGAATGCCTTAGACGTTTGGGTATAGGATACGAGTTTGAGTGGTAAGATACTACTATTCCTGTAGGCTATATTCAAACTTCAATTGGTGTCTAATTCCTACTGAAAGGGGTCGAATAATGCTCCAGTCTGTACCGAAAAAGGAGAAAACCTGGTTGCACGCAGCCTACTGAGTTAATATATATATATATATATATATATATATATATATATATATATATATATATATATATATATATATATATACATATATCTATCTGTATGTATGTATGTATAAATATATTTATATAGACTTTCATAATAAAAGCAACTGTTTAACGTTTCGCATAGCTTCATTAGAAACCTTTCTGATGAAGAATTTTCTGATAAAGCTATACGCGAAACCGCAAGCAGTTGTTTCTATAGGGAAAGTCCCTTTAAATTTATAACAACTTTAGGTGGAAAGGCTATTGAGCTATATATACATAGATATATATTTATATATAAATATAGATATACATTTATATAAATATAAATATATATAATACTACATATATATATATATATATATATATATATATATATATATATTTATATATATATACACACCATCAGTAGCTAGCGAGTAACCAGGATTTCTCCTTTTTCGGTGCATCTCCTTTTTCGGTGCAGACAGAAAGGTTGATATAATGCTCAGAAAAGCCAGGAGAAAATTAAAATTTGCCACCACCTGGGATCGAACCAGGGTCTCTCGCATTCAGGGCAAGCGTCGTAACCACTAGACCACAGTGGCTTGTTTTAACTCCCCTGGTTTTTAGCACCTTTTTAGCACATTAATATATATACATATATATATAAATAAATATATATATATATAAATATATATATATATATATATATATATATATATATATATATATATATATATATATATATGTGTGTGTGTGTGTGTGTGTGTGTGTGTGTGTGTGTGTGTGTGTGTGTGTGTGTGTGTGTGTGTGTGTGTGTGTGTGTGTGTGTGTGTGTGTGTGTGTGTGTGTGTGTGTGTGTGTGTGTGTGTGTGTGTGTGTGTGTGTGCATGTATGTATGTATGTATGTATGTATGAATGTATATGTGTATATGCACTAAAGCTATGGACGTCTAAGCGAAATTGATCTCCTACTGAATAAGCAAAACATTCAAGATCTGTCTAGGAATAATGACAATTACCAGAAAGCAAACTCATGCTCATCTTGACAAATACCCTATCTAGCACAAATCCTAATTTTATTGAAACCATAGAATAAAAACTAATTAGCTAAGAGTCAAATTATGTAAAGCAAGACTTCACCAATATGTCATGATGAATGCCTAATGAATAATGCACAACGTGTAGCGAGACGAAGTTCCCAGTGGATAGGTTTTGCTACTTTGGCATAGATTGCTTGACATATTGCATTTAGCGCAACAGCGAAGATCAGCCACCCAAAGGTCTTTATATCTTATTCCTTTGATGCCTAATGTGTCTATAATCTCAAGATACTTTGGTTCTCTCACTCATCACGATAGCTCTTTACTAACATTAATTCGTTGTCTCAGCACCACGCTAAATAAATAAGCTGAAATCCTGTATAGGGAGTAACAATGTTCTCTATTCTAATGCAACATCGTATTTTGTAGGGTCCTTATCATTCAGGGGATGATTCCCTTGGAGTACTCTTGCTGACAGTATAAAACAAGAACTGGTGCTCGCACGTTACAAAAAAAATAAAACACTGAACAGGTGAACAGTGCACGTGCGGAATATGCTTATAATTAGTTGATCAGGAAATGGTATCAGCTGCTTTTTTCATTTTTTGAAAGTTTCCAGTTACTTGTATATGTTAAGTTGGTCTATATTACCATTTTTAAATACTGCTCTAGTAAATCAATAATTAAGTAGTAAACATGAATGTGTATATGCTCCCTTTGATAAGCACTCCGTATTCAATCTATTCGCACCGAATAGATGAACGGACATTTCTGTGGGCGAGTGGCTAGAGCGCACGTATCCTGTATCAAAGAGGGATGACTAGAGGCGATCCCTCGGGCTATAGCTAAGATGCTCGCTCACTGTCCACTTACCAGCAAATGGGTACTAGGTGGTAGCGCTAGGGAGACAGAGACGGGGGAGACAGAGAAGGGGGAGATAGAGACGGTGGAGAAGGGTCTGGCAACCCCACCTCGCGGTGCCGACGGCCCAAAATAAGCGTTATCTGTAACAGGCACTCCCCAACGTACACAATTGCATGTGGGACTAATCTTTCCATATTTCAGTGTCGCAATATCTACTTGAGAAATACTGTGAACAAATGATGCATCAAAAGTGTCTTCAAAAGTAGAAGGGCCATTTATGATGCATGTGAAGCACTAAACGTCTAACGGTACACGAGGCCCCTAAAATTAAATTTTCAAAAATTAGCTCAATAATCTCCATAAACGTAGAAGCCCAAAAAACTCCGTTATTAGGTAGTCATACATTAAAGGTCAAAAACTGCAAAATAAATTGAAATTGAGTTGAGATTCTTCCATTAATCAGTAGTCTTACTACTTCTTCTCTATGACAAGTTGTGGTATTGCGCACCTTTGTTTCGACTTAACAATTCACTGGCGGTGCGCTCTACACCAATTAGGTACAGCCAACACGACAAGATGCAGGTGCATCAGGCATATTTGCGATTACATTTGATCTTTGCTTCTTTGAAAAAAATTTCCGCGAAATTCGCTGAGACCGCAGTACCACGTGAATATGTATCAATTTCAAATCCTCTTTTGCAGAGATTCGTGCAACCGATGCGATGAACTACCGCGCGGTCTTACTTCACCCACAAATGTATTTTATTCTAACGGAGTAGAAGGGAAGACTCAAACATGTGGAGGAGTGTTTGTGTTGGCGAGTAAGTAGCCTTCAGCTCCAATCAGATCATACGCATTTAGCAATCTACGCTGTTGGCAGCGCATGCCTAAATTAAATAACTTTTTCTGAGACTTGATCTCATTCTATACAAATGATAAATCTACAAAATACAACGATATATTGATATAAATACAACGATACAGGGTACATTGTAAAACAGTAAAACTGAATGTTATAAATATATAAATATTATATATATTATATATTATATTATTGTTATAAATGTATAAATATTATAAAATAGAAATAGAATAAATATATCTCACTAATTTCAGGCAGTGTACTAGTGGCTTGTCTGTATAGAGACGTCAACTGAGGCAAGCATAATTAAAAAGCACAAAAATACTTAAAGATGTGTACACATAAAGAAGTACAAAACTGTATATCTCTAAAAGTCCAACAGTTCCGGATTCTCCCAAGGTTTATTCCTGAGGCAGAAAATGTACTAGCTGCACCGAACAGAAAAGCCGATGATTTTCATCGTAATGCGACTCCGGTTATTTTTGTCAAAACAAATTACTGAGACGGAGGAGGACTAAAAAATACCAAGGGTACTCATAGAGCGGTTTATAAAACGGATACTGCGGTAGTTTGATTGAAAACCGCGTACAATAGGCATGCTCTTACTTAGCAGCCTCACGATCGTTGCCACTATCTACCTAAATTGTTTTCGAATCCTATTTGCTTCTTTAGTCCTACAATGAATAGAATATAACGGAGTTGCTTCTTTATTGTTATACCCGAATATCTAACCGGCCTTAACTTCCCTATTACTTCAAGGCATATTATCTTTTTGACCCCGCGATAAACTGTAAGGTTAGGAGTACTAACAAAAGTCAATGATAAGTATGATAAACACTATTTTTCTAGGTAGTTATACACCGGAGCGGACAACTCCTATGTATTGGCACTAAAATGGGCCCATTTTTCGCCAGGCTGGTGACTAGACGCTAGCAAACAAGCAGACTAAAGCCCCCGATTAAGCTGACCCTACAATTTGATACAGGAGGCTTTTCAGCTCTTTACTCGATCCACTAATTTGTCATTCTCTAATCAAAGCTTTTCAAGTGGAATATATCAACAGAATTAAAAGGAATCAAATATCGGATTTGTTCTAATCTGCAGCACCTGTAACAAACCCATACATATTTCGTAGATGCACCATTGTGCACTTGCACTCGCAACGCTAGTGAGTAACTTAGGAGTGTTCTTTATAATACGGGATGGCTATGTTAACAGCATCCTTAGGTTGGTAGAAATCAAAAATACAAGCACCGATATAAGCATAAAATTATCCGGGGACTTCTACGGATGTCATCTGGGAGTGAATAATACGCTATTCCATGGAATTGTTAAGGAATTTCCACAATTGGGGAACTTTCTCAAGAAAGGCTCTCTTCCTCGATCCTGTATAATAATTCTTATTATTGTTTTTATTACTAACGTATTTACAGCAGGCTACTTACATAGCTAACAGGCTAATTCAGATCAACACAATACTACAGAGATGTACAACATAGAAGCTTGTAAAGGTCAATAAAAAGGAATGAAAAGCAGAATAAAACTATGGGCGATAAAATTGGCAGGCGCAGAAGCATACCTGCAAACTCTGCAATTGCAGTTACAATTTTAAGATCTAATTCTCTTTGAGCATTTAATACTTCAAAGGATGGGACAGTGATCAGACTGGCACGAACGTGAGCTACCAAGAACGCCAACAATGACATGGTCCACCAATCCGGACTTCAGAATTTACAAAACACTACCAAGCAACTAAGCACTTGCTTTGTCATGCTGTCTGAGATCAACAAAGAAAACCCACCTGTCAGCAAATTGGAATCTCCAGAGTACACAAAGATATGCACTTCAATATAACCAGATGTTTGACCTCGACTCAAGAATGAGTGGAAAAGAATCTACCTGAGCTATAATGAAAAATTCAACACGTTGGCTCTAAAAGCATTTATTTGTAACAGTGTATATGACTGTTTATATGTTTATATGTTTGTAAATATTCTTTACTATCCATTAAGGCTTGACCACAATTGCAGTACAAGTGAATTCAGAATCAACGAGCCCTTGGTATACACAATAGCAGAAATAATGCTATATAAGGAAAAAATAGTGTCCAAGGTAAAGCAGACGATTTGCACGTCTATGGAAAATTATAATAGTGAAACAGTGGAATTCAGCATTCATGATTAAGTAGTCTATATATATATATATATATATATATATATATATATATATATATATATATATATATATATATATATATATATATATATATATATATATATATATATAGACTACTTAATATATATATATATATATATATATATATATATATATATATATATATATATATATATATATATATATATATATATATATATATATATATATATATATATATATATATATATATATTTATGTATATACATATCAGGAAACAGCATCATCTTTTTGACATACAACTTTCGGAAACAAAGACAACCATCGGAAGGATTAAAACATCCAGTTTCAAAGAACTCAGGCGGTGTGCATGTAGCCTACAGTGTAGAAACTACCAAAGGCGCTAGGTCTTTAATATACCAATGCTGATGTCACTCTTACATTTGAAAATGATCAAGAACAAGTTTCGAATGGAAATATCAGCTGACTGGGAGGCAATGGAATGGTGAAATGAATATCCTCTCCGGATGAATACCCTCTTCTGTGTTAGACACAGAAGAAATTCTTACGAAGTCAAATTTCAGGCCTCACCACAAGGACTTTTTCTGCGTTTTCTCAAGAAGTAAGCAAAGACCTACGAAAGGCTGTCCACATGCTGCGTTCTTTAGGGAAACCAGCAGCTGTGCCTCTCATATTTCGTCACCTCAAATCAATTTCCAAGGATTTCACCAGAATTCAAAGCAAAAATATGTTTGCAAAGCTTCTGAATTGAGGTTTTGTGCCCGAAAACATCTGTATACAACAAGCAGAAACAACGTGAAATACTATAAACTTACTAGATGAGAATCTCTCGGTAAATTCTGCCATCACGCAGCAAAGATAGCCGTTAACCTCTACAACTAGCATTAAACATAACGCAGTCAAAAAACTGTGCATAGCAGAGAAATACGGGGTAGTGAATCAATTCAATAACGTGGAGTTTGCTAAATGAATCAATAGCCCAAAATCCGGTCTGTCAAATAGATGTTTTGTAGGATTTCTTAAATGCTTGAAAACTATACCTTTCGTAAAATACATACACCTTCTGGACAACAAAGGATACAGTCAGACACATAGACGGTTCGTGCACCAGTAGTGCACGTTAGATTGGGAGTAACAGAAAATACCATTCTGAGCCTCTAAACGAGTGGGTCTTAAATAGGACTCAGTGAGTCAGTTTCAAGGGTTCGGTGGAGGTCAATACACACCTCTAATTCATATGGCCATTTTCTGCACAAATAAAAAATACCTCAATATTTTGAATTTCAAAAACATTGTATTTTTAGCTTTCAATTCAGAAGGGTTCGTTGAACGACCATATGGAATGGTGGGGTTCAGACCCTCCAACAAGGTTAAGAATCACTGGTCTTAATCCAATCACAAATGCAGGAGGGATGGGTCAAATTCGAATTCGAGGAGAAATTAATGTGCCAACTAGTTCAACCGTAAGAAAGGGGAGTAGAAAGAAAACCATTCCAAAGAAATATGAAATGCTGAGAAGGAAAGCATTGAAAATTAAAGATAAGGGGCAGGACTATCATCGATACAATGGGTTATCGTCTACTAGAGAATAGTATATAAGGACTGATATGAAATATTGACTAATATAAAATATTGACTGATGTCATACAATATTGACTGATACCGTGTAATATCGACTGATATTATACAATATCGACTAGTATCATATGACATTAATCGATTTATCATATCCTTTATGAAAGAAGTTCATGTCTTTGTCGATTTATCAATCATTAAGTCGTGGAACTTTTACAAGGCGATCAAGTACTTCAAAAACGTACTTCAGAGTCAATGATGCTGATAAAGCAACACTAGGGCACAAATCAGTACAATCCCTTTAATCTCTTATATTAATCAAACGAGAATGAATTGAGCAAAATGTCAACTGCAAGGCTCGATATGAGGCCAGTTGAGACAGATGGGATTTCCAACTGGAGGCTTGTTAGCAAGGAAAAGCTGAATATTGCAAGTAAGTTTCCGCCTTGCACTGCTTAAAAACAGGTTAAAAAGAGAAATTTCATTACAGAAGAATATTGCGATTGTGCTCACGGTGCCGAAATCAATCTGCGAAATAACTAGATTTAAATCAACACTGTCCGTTAATTATAATTCAATATTGTTAATAGTCGGTAGGAAAACACCATCTCTCTTGAATTTTTTATATCTAGTTGAGGGCATTAAAAGTAGATAATCATAGATTTACGAGATAATGGATAGGTCCGTTCTACCAGAGTGTCTGGGTCAATTTATGCGCGTCGCATCGAGTAGCGCGGAAGGAACGTGTAAAGTAACTCTGAGGCCTAGTTTAAAGGTCGCATTTCTGCCGCGAAGAATTAAATACAATTAAATTCGACAATAGTGCGACAAAATGCGACAGCGGATTTAAAACTCGCAGTTAACTATATCGCATAAAATTCTGAAGTGGAGCCAAACAACTGTAAGCATACGCTATAAGCGAATTGGAGTATTGGTGCGCTCTTGTTCAAGATTACTTAAACTTCATCCATATAAGAGACCAGTCATTGTTAATACTGAGTAGGTGGTCGGAAGATATTTTCACTTGTACCAACAATTTTTTGATTGCCCCTCAATAGAATATGAATCATTTATAGCTGCAAATAAACAGATCAACAATAAACTTATCTGCAAATGCAGTCATTTAAGCCTTCAGAGGAGAGTAGTCTTTCACTACCAAAGCCAAAGCTCCATAAGTCTGGACCTCGGCTTCTTCAGAAATTAGTGATGTTGTTGAAAGATACTTGATGAAAATGAAAGTTAGTCTTGCCAAAAATGAGAGCCCAACAAAGAAAAGGAAGGCAGGACGGCTCCCGATAAAGCTAGAGGTCGCTTTTGGCAAGACAACAAGAATCTGCCTATATTGATTCTGATTGTAGTGATAATTGCAGTGATGGCAATGCTAGTGACAACAAAAATGAAGCTTTAGGACAGATTCAGCAAGATGTGAGGGCCGAGGGGAGACATACGATTCTATGGTTCTGATTGCGCATTTTACCCATGCGCTGTTGGCAGAAAACAACTAAAGGAATGCGACCTTTAAGCTAGACCTGAGGCTTATATTACAAATTCGAATTAATATGTTCGTTCGGCATTCGCTACTTCAATAAACGGCTTTTTTATAGGAAAGATTTATCGCCCAGTACTGAAATTTTATTAGCTCTTTTTCGTGATTTCAGTACTGAAACGTTCTTAAGATTTGCTTAGCAAGAATAGTTGAGTTCGCATAACACTACATGCTAAATAGACAGATAAACAGACAGACAGACAGACAGACAGACAGACAGACAGACAGAAAGAAAGATAGAAAGAAAGAGAAAAATGATGACTATATTGCGTGAAAATTGGAATTCTAGAGATATGTGACATAAGAACTATTCTAGTTCTCAGAAACCCAGTTCTAAACTTTCTTAACTTTTTGAGAAGTCGAGTACTACTTTCGTATAAACTACTTTCTTATACCAAATATCGTGTATTCAAAACAGTCAATGGAGGAGGGACGAACTTAATACTGATGACAAACACTATAGCATGATCAACAGATAACCAACAGACTGGTAGGGGATCACAAGAAGAAAATAGCAGTAAGCTATATGTGCAGATATAGCTTACACCACTCCGATATGGCTTCAAAACAGTGTATTCGCCTTTTCGGAACCAGCGACTAACTGCATGATGGCCTGGGCGGTGGGGAGGAAAGTTGCGGCAAGTTAACTTCGATTAACACTTGACGGGTAAAAAATTAGCCAACCACCTTCTGTCACGTGCATACTTATTTACCTATGTTCTGAGAACAATAATTGTAAATAAATACCAATAAACATAAATAAACACCCCGAACACCAATACAACCACTCAAGAGAACCTGAATACCTTAAAAATATAGACCATAATGAATACTGGTGGAATCTGTTAATAATAACCGCTTCAAAGGTTTCTCACAATAAGCCTGACTTAATTACAAGGGACAAATTGAATAAAATATGCACTGTCATCGAGTTCAGTTACCAATTTGACGTTAACATCTCTAATAAGATCCAAGAAAAAATGAACAATTATGCACCATTACTACGAATAAGCAAATCCTCTATCTTTATTATTGCTTTGAAATGCTACCAACAATAGTTAGAGCACTTGGGTATGTACGGTCGTGCCTCTTGAATTTGGATGAATGACCTCGGACTTGAAAAGAAAGAATCTTTGAGGCTCAATAACAAATGCAAGCAATTGTAACTAGTGGAGGAGTTGAAATCTGCAAAACATTCTTAAACTTTTAAACTATTCAAACTCCATCGATAAAAAACTAGCTTTGATTTGAGTAGAATTAGCTGATTTTATGTTTACTGCAAAATTAGTCTTGACATCTAATGATCAATCCTGTCTCGAGGCAAGAGACCGGTTGGTATGCTTTATTGGGTAGAAATGCCTATTGTAAATGAACTATATATATGAAACTCACTTACTTCTTATCTTATTGTCTATTCATGTATTTACGTACCCCCATATCTACTATTCAAAAAATTACTTACTTTATCTGTAGATATATTAATTTTTTCATTAATATTAATTAAATTTTTGCCATTAAATGCACTGCTGATTAAGATATCAATAAAATCGTCTATGACATTAGGAAGCATATTGTTGAATTTCTCAGACACACATACATACACACGTATATATATATATATATATATATATATATATATATATATATATATATATATATATATATATATATATATATATATATATATATATATATATATATATATATATATTATATATATATATATATATATCTATATATATATATATATCAGAGTCCAGACAAACGCCCAACCTTCCTCCGGACTGTCAAATCTTCATCATAAACCTTCCTCTTTTAAGACTATCAAAACTAGCCAAAGTTTTTGAACTACATTGGGTAAGTCTCGGAAGCTTTAACTGTAAATGGTGTATGCTTTCCACAGTTGGTGTCGCATAATATGAAAACTTTGCTGAAACTGGATTGTCGATACAAATTTCAAAACCTTCCTCAAATACGTCATAAAGAGCAAAATTTTCCTCCGGCTCAGAGCCGTGGAGCCGGGACTTTTTCTGGACTCTGATATATATATATATATATATATGAATGCACATATGTACAATGTATATAGCTATGCATAGTTTAGCTCAAGCAATCGCGCGTAGCTTTCCATATATACAAAGTTTTGTCATCAAATAGTTTACTGGCAAAATGTCCCTCAGCACCTAAACCATCACTTTATATTGCTGATAATGCAAAGTCCTTGAGCTGGAGATTCTTATGGAAATATCTGCTAACAAACGCCGCAACAACTGCTTGATACTGAAAATCCTAACGATCTTCTACACAGACAAAAGGTAATATACTGAGTAAAAAAGCGCTTTTTGAAAGTGACCTGCTGTCAAAAGAGGCCTGTTTTTGTATCAAAAACAAACGGTGACTTGAAGCATCTGTATTCCACGATATTGCGAAAACGTTCAGCGGAGCATCTGCCCAAGATTTGAAGAGAAGCCTAATCTCACCTTATTTATTTATGTTACATGTGTATGAGCTGATAGAATAAGCAATAAGCGCTCCTATGACAAACATTCCGAACCATATCAAATATACAAACGGTAAATGATGCCCATGGAAGTGATCGCATCTTGATATGCACACCGGGTTTGGGAAAGAGAGTTGACGTAAAGCCCAGCTTCGATGTACGCTGTCTGAGATGAGAGATGCATTTATGATAAAAAGCCATATCTCTTAGCTAATAGACAGTAAATTCTGGGATGGAATGTAGACTACCCTAGACTCGTGATGTGTAGAACTACGCAAGACTGTTCTCCCAAAATATACCAGCTATGACAGACTGTGTGCATTTTTAAAACAAATGCTGCTTCCAACTTAAATCTTAGGCCTCTATTACACCGTATCGGGTAGCTTTTTGTATCGGATAACAATGATCTATCCGATATAACTTTTGCTCCGATATTGTGCTTGCTACACGGTATCAGGTAGCTTTTTGGGCCTGTTACGTTTCCAGTTATACGGTACCAGAACTATTCCACACTGCGAGGCCTATTCCTTTGTTTCTCCCCACCCTGCGGAGGTCACCATAGCAACTAAGTAGTCACCAAAGTGTTTCCGGTGCAGAAAGTGTATCAGATAGTTCCACGGTACCAGAGTGTATCGGATACATTATTGCATCGCTTTCAAAGCAGAGCACTTTTTTGTGCCTGATAGCCATTGGAATGTGTATCAGATAGCAAGGTACCGTGTAGCTAAAGCGTCTATCCGGTACAAAAACTATCCGGTACAAAAACTATCCGGTACCGTGTAACTGGGGCTTAATTTGACAAAACTCGCTACCATATAATAGGCCTCTTCTGATGACCCTTAAAGGCTATTCAACACTTACAGGCAAAGATTCGGGTATAAAAACGCAAACACAGACAGAGTCCTTCAAGCACGTCCATCTAGTCGCTGCCTTACATTTCATAGCATGACTTGTTGGAACTTTACAATAAGGATAACTTTATACTGATAGGCTTGTGACAAAAAATGCGTACCAAACTACTTGTGAAACACACAGGAGCATTACATACCACAGGCTCATTTCAGATGCGAAATATCATTTTCTAATATCTATAATTTGGCTTTAAACAAAAAATCTGGAAACCTAGTCAAGGCAAATTTGCCAAATAAATATGCTTTCTAAGCAATATCAATACCTCGGCAATCTCAAATACTTTGATAGTGCAGCATAGTAGATATAGATCAGTAATTTTGCACTATCTCCGAACACGCCCAAAGCTATAGTAAACCTACTGGTCATGAAAGTAAAAGAGCTCTGCTTATCGTGATAGAGGCAATGTTTAAAAACACGGAGCTTTCTTCCGAAGTTCTAAATACACTATAGTAAAGCAATACATTGGTCAATGATTGCTACCGAAAATATTGCTGAAATTACCAAGGGAAGTACTAACTAGAACAAACGTGTGTTAAATGAATTTCCAAAGAAAAGATAACACAGATCGATCGAGCCATGCAGGTGCACTAGATGACAGGTGAAGCATTATCTGCGCACATTGTAGGAACACAAAGGCTAGATAAGTAGAAACACAAAGGGAGTACGTAATCGCAAGACTACTGATAAGTACACAGGCTAAGAAAGAGTATTTACCAAGGCTTTGAGCGACCTCCGGTGAGCAAGGCCGGTCCAATGAAAACTCAAGCGCAAAAGCAAATAAGCATTACATAATTAAACAGGTAAATTTCTGTGAAGGTCTTTGAGCGCAAAGGCCTCTACAAGTGCACATGTGCAAATACGCTTATTGGGTGTATCTAGAGTGATAGGCCTGCAATTTCTGCTCGAAAACAAACATCCTCAACAGTGGAGTAACAGAACAGTTGGGAACTCTTGGAATATCTGTTTGGGGGTCTTTTCAAGCTTGAAATAAATTCAAAAGCACTGGTGCCCTTTGGGACTTCAAAGGTTTGGGGGCCATAGGAGTTGTGCTTACCTCAAACCCTGCCGGTTAAGCCACTGACTCTCGGATGCCAGGCAAGCAACGGTTTGGGTAATGTCAAATTAGGCTATACATAACTACGAAGGCATCCACGGCACAGCTTCAAAAATATGAAAAACAAACATTTGCACCCATGGCTAAATGAAATGCAGAGTTTTACAAAAAGAACGGGGTATCTATCATATCGTTTCTTAGCACCCTAACAAATACGGTCAGTTTTCCTTTCCATGTTAAAACGGCCAAACAACTACAAAATCTATAGGAGATAGTAAAGCCCCAAAAGCTCCACACCGTAGCGTTGATTTAACATAATAGCTAACGATGTTCGTACGATATCATGTATTATTCATACTCCCATTATCAAAAAGGAAGATCAGCATAATTTGCAGCCTAAATTGTATTTAAGTAGACAGAGAGAGAGACAATACAGCAACATTACTTTAACTCTCCATTAAGCTTATTCGCAAAAGCTGGAAAAAGCAATGAAGACATTGCGAACAAGATTGCACTTCTTTATTGACGCAAACCATATCATAATGGGACATTGGACCATAATTATATCATCAACATATATACCTCATATACGGCTGCATGCTGTAATCTGGATAGAAACCATTGGCGCCGCCATTCAACATCTGCAGTCGTTTCTCTGGTATGAAAGAAAGGCAATGGGTACAGATCTATTAACTGCCACTCGTCTATGACATAGTCATTCGAAACAAAGCAACAAAATAAAACATTAGTTGACAAGTTAAGAAACTAATCACAGAACTCTGATCCCATCCTAAATACTGCTACCTTTTCTATAACATCGGCAATTATAACTGCTAAAGAATTCATCAACATTCGAAGGAGTAAAACAGCTAGACTACTTGACTGAGTAGAGCTTTTGCCCTTAATCCACTTAGTAGCCATAATTAGGGAAACATAGAAAACCAAGTTAGATGATATATAGAAGAATGATCCATTCAATGATACATCTCGCGATAAATCACCCAACAAGCCAAATCTCTCCGTGACTTGCATCATCTAATAAGCATAAAATGACTCAAGTCAATCCAAACGCAGTATCAGTCCAAATTATTGTCGTTGTAAAATTAATATGTTCGGTCGTAAGTGGACAGGTATGCTCAAAGAGTATATGTCCTAAATTATCATCTATGTATCGATGTCTTGCAATCAACTTTGACCAGCTAAGACAGCAAATCAAAGCCCGATGGCCATTCGATCAGAACCAGCCGTCAAAAACTCAGTTCCATTCAGAGACTAGTGTCAAGATCACTTTAAATATGAGCGAAATACATGCCATGCCAATCACAAAAGGACCGGGTCCATTTTCAAAAAAGAAAAACATTAGCTATATGTTGAAAATTATTCCAGCCATGGAAATAGGGCAAACATTATCGTTTCCTTTAATTCATTAGACGCAAACAATTATATGCGTTGGTTTTAGATGAGGCCCACATCACCCTACATGTATTCGCTGGTCAACTCAAGACTGTCTCATCGTACAGTTAAAGTAAGTTGATTTGAGACACTTCTGTTAACAGAGATCAAAGAAGCAGCTCACTTCTTGACCCATTAACACAAACTTAACAAATTCGCCAAAACCTAAAATACGAAATTCTTTGGACCCAAATATTTATTTTAAATAGGTGTGGTCTCCTTTGGATTTACATGCTGGGTGTGGCATGAATAAGAAACTAGCAAGATACAGTAAACAAAGAGAAAGATACTATATCTTAATGCTATTTACAAGTTAATCAATTTTACTAAAAATCATCAGCAAATATTGACTTCTGTTAATTTTCACGACTTTCCTTCATTAAAAGGATACACCCTATAAATTGCTTTTCCCGATTGCAGATCCACAGTTTGGATCTAAAGCTCCACTAAGCAAAGAGGGTCTACAAATTCTAGGCCTAGAGACTCGCGAAGGACAAGAGCTGATTCTTACTCTTTATCTTCCAATCATCGGGAATCAGTTCATGTGCTTTGATGACTACAACTACCCTCAGCAACAGGCCTGCTTTCCCAGTGGGATGTGGGGTATCACACTCCTCAGACAAAATTCTACCGGTGAATAACCAATAGTTGTAATTTCTGCCTGCAAATTCCTTTGACTTTGCATTCCAGGAGCCTGGCACGAAGAATTAGGCGTTGAGGCGCAGCGGTGCTAAGTTTTCAGATTCACGCTATTTGCCAGCAGATTTGAGCAGCCACGCTCAATTTGTCCACAAAATCTCGGTCCTGCACCCCCTCCCCCAAAGAAAATTTCACGGAACGGCCCTGCTCAGCAACTGATTATCTGTTTGTCTGTGCTCTCATTATTGTTACAATAGTCGAAGTCTGCAAAGTCAATCATTAATTTCTTATTGGTTTTCGTCTAGACACGCGTTGTTGGTGACAGATTGATTGACACAAATTAGCATCTGGACAATTTTCCCCACTTTCTCCGAGCAATGGACTTGTATTTCCATGCAGTAATTATTATGCACAATGCCGCTTGTCTTCCTTCTTCTTTACAATAACACTTCATGGCGGTTCCAGCTGCAGCTGATTACGGTCTTGCTAAAATGTCTGTTGCAGTTTGAAATCAAGCAGACAATATAACACTGTTTCAAAGGAATAGGGACGCTAAGAACAAAGCTGGCTCTAGAGCCGCTATTAAAAAGCTTGCTTTATTAGTCACTAATTAGAGCAAAGCAAGATGAACAATAAATTCCAGGCTAATTAGAAAATAAATTCTATCAATCATATATTTTCATAATTACGGTATTTATCGATAGGGTTACGGCAAATTCGTAATACTGCACTGGTAACTACTTTCGGCACTTCCATCATTCATTCCTTTTCACTAGCAACAGTAGTACTTCTAGAACAGTTGTCTCGTGTTTAAAAAGGCCGTTACTGTTCCATCTTGTCACCTAAAATTTCCGCAAACACTCCCAATTCCAACCGGGAACAAAAAAGCATGCTAAAATACTCATTACAAATGGCATCACGCGGATTCGAACTCAGTATCAGGCGAAATTTCGCTTCTATCTATAAACAATAGAATAAGTCTCGAACAGGTAAAGGCAGGGGAGCTCAAAAAAACACTGAATTGAAACCGAAGTACTTCTGCAATGCCTCCAAATACGCCTTGTTTCGTAGAGGCTAATATAAACTGATTTTGAACATTTCAGCTTTGATCGAGCTAGGTATGTTCTGGGCATTTTTTGACGAGGCCAAAGCTAACATCTATATGGAAGAAAATTCCGAACTTGTATGTAAAGCATTTTGCATGTGCGAAAATTTCATGTGTAATCAAAAAAGAAAGTTCTCTCGATTAAAATCAAAAATGGAAGCAACTGCCAGCTGATTTTAAACAGTAATGACGGAGATCATGCAATCTGGACAAACACCTGCTCTAATTCGCTGGTAGGATTTTTGTCGAGCAATCAAACTCTAATCAGAAGAGAGAGAAGTGGCTGTCGACGTGAGAAACTCCAGAAGAACATGACATCGAAATCGCATTAAATTTGACGAGAAATGACAGTGCACAGGACACCAACAAATTGCAAACACTGAAAAACGCAAACACCCACACAACATACAAGCATGCTAAATTAGTTGTGTTGTGCATCAAAAAGAAGAGGACACCATAAATATATATAGAAAACAGAGGTAGATGTGAAAAACAAACCAAACACAAACACCAATCTAAATTAAAGAAAGAGAGACTAATTCCGTAAACGGCCCCTTTTCACAAGAAATCCATAGACAAATGGAATCCATACAGGCATAAGTCTTTATACAGGACCTCTCACAACAAATTCCATCTCTAGAGGCAAATACTAAAATCGTGTTCCTTTTCCACATACAACCAAAGCTCTGTACTTCCATTATTTTACTACAACTTGTAAGGCTAGAGTGCTAATAAAATCTTCCAAGAATTTTCCTACCAAAGCACGGGCCGAAAACAGGGATGTAAGAAGCGATCAAGAACGCAGGGCGAGTAGACTACGACCGCTGAAGGGCACTCTGGAACCTAATACTAACACCATATACAGTGAAATTGTAGAAAAAGGAACAAAATTGTGTTTCATTGAAGAAAACTCACCGTACACAGAGATTTAACATACACACAATGGCATGAGGTGTAAGGTATAACTTTGGCAACAAATATTTTTGCCTACTTGAATGTCTACGGATACAAATTAGGTTTTATGATTGTCGACAAGATTTCATGGAACTAAGCGGATTACACATAAGAATCCCAAGATATATCTATTTTTACGGCCATAAACTCTGGGCAATGACTTAGCATGTGGAACTTCAAAGATACAGATGAAGCTTGTTGAATCTCCTTATGGTTTGATATACATTTTCTGCTATACGAAAGAGCCTCACACAACACCCAAACGACGTTTTCAAAAGATAACCATACCACTTGTGGACGTCCCACTGTATCACAGATGTCAGATTTTCAACGACGTTCTTCAAAAGATCGATACTAGTAAACAAAGGCGTATTCAGAAATATTTTTGAGGGTAAAATCTAAGATGTCTTTCAGAAGGGCTATAAGCAAGCTTGTTGTTCTTTTTGCTTATGAAGTATCTGAATGTGCTTCAGTAACTTCAGTCTATATATGGCCCCAGAGTCGAAGCGTTTAGGTCTGATAATGGTTATGTCGCTTTTCTAGCTTAGGTCTCACAATGACAACGTCTTTCTAGCAATCCTAGTTTATGTTAATGTCGACGACAATTTAAAGAAGATACATGTTTAAAGACAAAGAAATGTCTCCGATTTTCATTGCAATCCTGATCTTAAAGTTCATTCTCAAGCTGCCGTTTCCTCTAACTTCAGTAATTCTGCTACAAATAAAATGTTCATATTTCCAGCGCGAATCATTTAGATAAGTAATGTTCTTATTTCAAATCAATCTTATGAAGTGAGCAGCAAACGAATTACCCGAGTGGGAGTCGAACGCATGACCCCCGACTATATACATCAAGTGCTCCACCACAGAACGACCATTGACATTCATCTATTGCAAAACTCGAAACATGTGTGTAACAAAGATGAAATACTAACCATGCTCCCTTTTCAAAACATTGGTAATGCTTTCAAGTCTCTGTATGTAAGTAATTGCTTCGTCTAGTATTCTTGCCTAGTAAAGAAACGAGAGCAAACATATAACAAGCCTATTGATATTCACAACATATACATCAAGTCCAAATACTTCTTACACAAAAAGCCCTTTCCTCTTCAGCACACCATGCACTGAGAAAAATGTAGCTTTAATACGATAAGGAAAGAGCTGGCATCATTCTAGCTCAAAGCACAGGCAAAAGTTCGAGAACATCACACTACAATATGAAAAAAATTCATCCCCTCCATGACTCATATATCTATAATGAACATATAAACCTAATTAAGGGTACGTGTATAATCGACAATGAAACCACAAGATCAAGGTGCTTATTCCACCGTTGCGTCACTTCACTGCAACAACTGGAGAATAAGGTTTCGCAATGCAAATTTAACAGCTGCAACAATATAACAATTCCACTGCTAACGCAATAGTAGTTAATGCATCTAGCCCGTGGCTTATTCATTCTCAGAATAAATATCAATATATTCCAAAATAAGTTACGAGATGATACCAGTAATATCATACTACGAGATGATTAGTACACAATTAATGTCTTAAATGATCACTATTGAAGTTCCATGATTATTGCGACCAACAGAAAATATAACATATAACATCGTATATAAAATAACATATATGTAGTATATATATATATATATATACATGCGTGTATATACGTTTGTAGCATTACAAGTAACTGGTATGAATTAGTGAATTAGTGTGATGAACTATGTATGCACCAAAAGTAAATAATTTTATAAAAATACTAATAAATGTGTGTATATTTATATCTATATATTTATATATCTATATTTATATACATACATACATATATTCAGAATTTATTTTTGTATGTGTATAAATAACTAATAAAAAACTGAAAGTCATGGAAGGTTTTGACTTTCGTTCAAAAATCTGAAGTTTTTACAGAGTTCTTTGCAACGCTTCAATATTTCTTGGAGATTGTAGCATTTCATTCCACTCATCAGTATTGCTCTGGATTAGTGAAAAAACTACGAAGTGGGCGGCCGGGTCACAAACAACAATTCTGGTTGCCCACTTGCGGGTAAATATATTTTTCTCTACAAACAAACGCATAAACACATACATACACCCGCGCGCGAAGTTACACGATCTGGGATATCAAAATGCTTTCAAAGGCAAAGGTTCCTGCGCTTCTTTATGTATGATGCGCTAATTAACTTTCTCGTTTTCTTCTCAAATGATCTGCAGAGTGCTCTGGAAAGCAGTTTTTACTGAGCTGATTTTCAAGCCTAAAATGTCTAAAAAGTTTCAGATTCAAGTTGACTACAATCAATAATATTTGTAGTGCACCGAGAAGAAGCCCAGAAGAGTTCTTGGTTACTAACAATCTCTCTCATTGGGTCCTACCTGAGAGCTGACAAAGATTTCCAACACCAGTAGAGAAAACTCAGCAAACACTATTTCCTTCTTTTGGATAGCAACTTACTCTCCTTTGTGGTACCAAGGCTAAGGTACTATCCAGAAGGGTACAAATAGTGATTGCATATAACTACAACAATTCGAGCCCTGCAACTTTATTCACGCGTCATGGCTCGCTGGCTGGCATTTAATCACGCCAGCGTGTCCAGAGACAATAAGGTAAAAAACATCTGCCAGCTCTTATCTCACACCGAAAATCAATCAGCAAATGAAAACATTGACGATTATTTACGCCTTTATTTTGAAAGGACAACACAATTAACTCTTTAGAAATCGTTTCATTACAAGATTTGCCTAAACCAATCGAGAAACATTAATTAAATTGGCAGTTAGTAAGACATACCCTGAGAAATTATAAATATTAGTATTAAAGGCCAAAATAAAGTCAATGATTTGTAAGAAACAATAATTTTCTCCCATTGATAGGCTAATTCGGCATTTCTAGACTCCGCAGTGATGTAGTTACCTTGCTTACCAACATTCTCGACAAACAGCATTAGGATAATGTTCCAACACAAGAGGCTACCAATGGCAGATTCAGATTTCGTTCAGAAATGGTTCTACATTCTGCCAGCACATCCATCCTTCCATCGAGTCATTTAAATCGAGCTCGTTGAAGCACACCCCCAAATATTGAAATCTGCTATATTTTATTAAAATTCAGAGAGAGGATTGTGCCCGAGGGAGATTACGGGTGTCGCCAATAGTCGAACAGAACTTCAAGAACTTTAATACGGAAAATGTATGATAACAAAAAGAGAAAGTTAGCCATAATGATTTGTGGAGGCTTAATCTGGCAATAATTCATGGTCTTTTTCTAGAAAAATGCTTGCCTTGACAACCGTTCAGGTTCTGTTCATCAACTGATAGGCCATGTCTAATATCCCTTACGGCATTCAGACACGCACGTGTTCACAATGTGTAAGCGAGCATGGGCACGCGCCAGGGCAGTTACCACACTTTGTGCTGGCAGGACATTTATCAAGCCAAGATAGGTGCTTGAATTAGGGCAACGCTAGAGAATTCAATTAAATCACGCCACAGTAACTAGAGATGGAAAGACTTGGCGTATTCAACATATGTTATGATGAGTCGCGCCAAATAAACAGATGATGCGAGAGTGCGGCAACGGTTAATGCTGAATCAATCAAAAGCCATCTGCCTCACCAGACATAAGCAAATGAAAACCAGTTCAAAACAATAGCCAACAATTCTTTCTTATGTGACATAAAGTAAAAATTCTTAATTTGAAATACTGCAACACTATGTCTTGAAAATAACTCTTCATGTATAATGTTCTTTTGGCCGCTTGTAAAAACCGAATTGAGGAAAATTCGTGCATCAATACCAGCATCTTCCAAAAATCCCAGTTCTAGTCAGAGTCTAAACAAGACGGTTTTAATTGGTACATCTAACAAAAGAAACCTCAAATTGATATAATTGTCTTCAAGCAATGTCCCACCTCATGGGCGGCAAAGCCGGAGGGGGCTGTAGACCCTCCACTTTTTCTAGAAAATGCACTCTGGTATAACACACGTTACAAATTCAAAAATGGTATCGTATGTGTTTTCAATATTAGTGCAGTAAGACATCCAAAAATGAAAAACTTTCCTCCCATTCGGCTATGTTAGATAAGACATTCTTTCAATGCACTACGATTCAAAACTGACGCTTGTTTTCTTTATAGAGCGCAAACGTAGGCTTTCGGTAGCCTCTTTATACTGACAGTTTTTGTCCTTCACTAGGCTCTCCCCACAAAAACATTGCTCCAACGTCCTTGCGCCTTCGCCCTAAATCATGCTCTCACGTTCTCCCTCGTCCTTACCCGCAAGTCACTCTCTACTTGCACTTTTGAGCACCCTTCCTAACACCTATACGCTCTAGACAAGATAGCCGCCTGTTAGTTGCCCAGCAAGACCCCTGGTTAACGATTCCTTTCAAGTTCTGCACTGTTCACTGATATGACATCGGATACGCATACACACAATGAAATTCTCAATCTATTTCAAGACTGTGCTACGTTAGGTCAAAAGTACATATGACCATGTAATGCAAAATTCAAGACTATGTTGATGATTATTTCAACCTTTCATAATGAACTTGTGGTCATCAAAACTTTTGGAAATACATAAGCCTTCAAGAGGAGAAACCGAATAGTATCTTGTTCCACCTAGGTCGACTTCCATAATAGTATTCAGTCTTCAATACCAGAGCAAACAGCTTTCAAGATTTGAACGTGCCTGAATCAGCACTAAATCTACCAAATATCTCTTAAAGCAGACAAAAAAGTCAGTAATACACATCGTCTTTGTCGTAATACTCAAGAAAATCCTGGTCAGAGAATACTGCTCTCTAAAGAAAATCAGATCTGAGTCAAGAAATATAGGATCTAAACAAGGTGTGTCCAAACTATGGCCTGCGAGCCAACTACGGCCTTCGAGCCAACTATGGCCCGAAATGTAAGTTTATTAGCATGCAGTAAGGTTTTATTATGTATTTCAAATAATAGCGTTAATCTCAATTCAATTTAGTAAAGCACTTTGTATATGTAGTGTGTAGCCCGCCTCCTTTTTAATTTCTCTGTGTTTGGCCCTCACTAAAAAGCCTACGGATACCCCTGGTCTGAACGAACGCCAGCAGATATTGAAAGCGAATAAGATTGATGCTTCAACAATACATGCAACACAACAACGCTGTCAATATATACGGTTGGTTTTCCTAGCCACCATTAATGACAGTAATCTAAAATCAATAGGCTCATTTATCAACTTTACCGGTTCTCCTGTTTATTTTGCTTCATTAATAAACAGGCGAGGTGGTTTTAGCTGTACAAAACACAAACAATTTGAGCAAGTACCCTTGGTTCGTATTTGCACAGACAAAGCAAATTGGGCTTAGTGGTTTATTGTTTGCTTTACCGTACAATAGCAAGCAATACCGGCATTTTCTCTCATATATACCATAATGCCAGACAAATTCCTTACAAATAGGTGTTGGCCATAATAGCAAATGACAAGGGCCAAGTGGAAGATCAGAACCTGCAGAATACATCAAGCAGTGCAATTCACTATTCTTCAGTGGGGTAGAAGAATTGGTAAATGACGACGATATTAGCTACGGGGTTCGCTAAGGGCTAGTCAACAACTTGAATAGGAGCTGGAGCTGTTCCTTCTGCAAACTGACAAAAAACACACCCCCTTTTAGTAACAATAGATTCTTAAACTACAGCGAGTTAAAGCTATGCTGAATTTTCCAGGTGTGACGTTTTACTGTTTGACAAACTACTCTTCAGTAGGTACTTCTATACGAAGCGTAATCTCCATAACGTACTCTTTCAAATTGTACGCCCTATGCCCAAAACGGTAACGGTTTACACCCGATGTACAGGGCAAGTCAAATGTACGCACATAACGGTATTCAGAACATAGCGATGACTCGTTAATCCGTTGGCAAGTCGCTGCGGGTTAAATTGCCTCAGTGGAGGCTGGACTAAAAAGGTTACTGTTTACTAAGTTAAAGAGCTCTTATGATAATTTGTCTATGCTTACTGGTTGTTGCCTCATATGTGCAGATGTGTTTACCAAATGCATTTTGATCAAATTACTCTTAATAACTATTGATCAGCCGTAAAAGCTGTCAAAATTCTTGACTTAACCTCTTATACGCAAATGGAAAAATGAATGAACACAAAAGAAAGCATGGATTGGTGGAAAGAGCTAATTATGGACCAAATAACTAATAGGGCCGAGGAAGGAAGGGTAAGAGTAAATAAATATTTCTCGGAAAATTAACATATGAATGAAGGAGTAATTAATGAAAGGAGTAATGCATGAAAGGAGTAAGGAATAAATGTATGAGTTAATGAATGAATGAGAATGAGTTAATTAACGAATGAATGAATGAATGGAATAATGAATGAATGAATGAATGAATGAATGAATGAATGAATGAATGAATGAATGAATGGAGTAATGAGTTAGTGAATGAATGAGTGAATGAATGAATGAATGAATGAATGAATGAATGAATGAATTAATGAATGAATGAATTAACGAAAGGATATATCAATGAATAGAAAATAGATTAATGGATATATGGCAAAAATCGTAAAAAGTCATTGAATGACTAAACAAATGACTGAAAGACAAAATAAATTAATGAAACAACTAAATTAATTAATCTGCTAAAATATAAAGAAACCAATCAAATAAATGAATCACTACATAGTTAGATTGATAATGCCATACAATCAACTAATAAGAACTGTTAAAGGTTAGGGTCCAATTCACTGAAGAGTTGACAATGTGACAAAGATAAGTTGTAAAATATGTGACACGCTAAAGGTCAAAAAGCGCTGCAAAACTTCTCAATTCCAGGTCTCAAAACTTGAATGGAAGTTTTTTTTGGTTTCAAAACATGAATGAAAGTTTTTTCAAAATCATGGCAAACACCCAAGTTCCCTACTGAGGTAGGCCTGACACGTTAACTCAGCTGTGATGAAATCCCGACACAATTCACTATGTAGAATACCTGATTACATAAGTCCTTTCTCAATGATCAATTTCACAATATACAACACTATGTATTGCAATCTGCGATTTGATAGTATCTTTTGTACACGAACAAAACAAACTATCGAGAAATCTTTCAAAAATCTTACCATAGATAAGAAGTAGAGACAGTTATGTGCTAATACACAAAAAATCAGCTTTGAAAATAGAATTGACATAGAAATGGGCGAAACACATGCACACTGGCACTGGACCCAACTTCGATACTATGACCATTGAGAAGGGGTGGCGGGGGGGAGTTCCATGTAGATAGTTTTACCAACAGAGGCCTAAACTACGTTCCTGATGAACTGATCCCACAACCTATAGAACAACTGAAACGACAAGTAACACCCAACCGCATCTACCGAAACAAAATCAGCAAATCGAAAAAGAAAGACAAAATATCGAAGAGATTCTATAATTATTCAATGAAGATCAACCGGATCTGAAACAATACCTTAGAAACTCGGCGCTTATCTTTCACTGACGGCAGAACGGTTTTGAGTCGCTCGTAACCATCCGATAGCCGGCTGTATCGCCGTTTCGATGTATTGCGATCTTGCGATAAGTCCTGCTCTTGCTCGTTGACTGACGTAAGGTCATCATCCACTTCTGAAAATAAGAAATATCATATTCAATGGGCGCATGAAAATGAATCTCCATGAATTTACAAGTCTTTCGCCGTAGTGAATCACCTAAATACTATCAATAACGGTGAGTGCAAAGCTACTCAAGTCAAACCTGCTAACTTGTAATAGAAAGAAATTCGAGAGAATATCGAACTTCGTTGTAGTTGAGAGTGCTGTATAGCCAACAATTACAGTACCTGAACAGCAAGGCGAAAATGTTGCGTCAAAGAGGTCGTTCATCGTAAGATGCTCACGAAAATGATAGCAAAGTAATGAACCATGGAATTTATTTCAACGAGATGAGGCGAAAACAGCATTGAGAAACAACAGCTTTGTTCGCAAGAAACAGAAGGTTCGCCAGTACATCACGTGGCACGGAACAATAGGGAAAGTATAGACTGAGAGGTCACGACTCAAACAAATGAAACGAGAAATTCAGGTGTCGAGCAGTCCATACAGCCGTTATAGAGATTGAAAGCATATCACGCGCACAAATAGGTCGCACTGCAATTCCTTTCAAAGTTTTCGTGCATACAGCCTAAACAACTGAAAAGACATCACATAAGCAAATAAGCATTACTTTGCAGATCAAAACAGTCTCAAGAAATAGGAATAAAGTAATAAACAAATGAATTGATATATAGATACATACAGACATATGCATATATATAAATATACATATATATATATATATATATATATATATATATATATATATATATATATATATATATATATATGTGTGTGTGTGTGTGTGTGTGTGTGTGTGTGTGTGTGTGTGTGTGTGTGTGTGTGTGTGTGTGTTTGTTTGTCCGTTAATACTGGGGATCGACGCACAAATTGCCAATTATGACTTCCACCAGTACCCACTAACTCTGTAGATGCCCCACTCTTAATAGCCAAATAACAATTTAGCTCGTTAGAAAAAAAACTGTATGATAGCCTGAACACCTAAGTATGGTGTGAATCTTAGCATGGTAACGGTAGACAGTTGTCAAAGTGGACTTGCATCGTTTCACTGCAGTCTTGTATTTGATACCCTATACTGCAAGTAAGCTTATTTATTTTCAAGCATCAGGTTGAACATAAAGTTTGTCCCTTAGCTTCTCAAAGACTTTTTCATCCATTAACTACTCGCAAAGAATAAGGTAGCTCAAAGAAATCCATTAAAGCTCCTCTCCACGTTCGGCAAAAGTACAATTTGTGATGTTGAGAGATAATACTTTCCCTTGCAGAAGACTAACAAAGCCAGCTTGTCTCAACGATCTAATCGGTTCACTCAGTGTGCGATCTTACACTGCTTGAGAAAAAGATGTTTGCTTTCGCATACTACGGTGAAATCAGCTGCAGTTTCAAAGGGCTTCTGTTCAGTTGTAACCAAAAAGACAATATAGTTTGCGATTAATTCAGCAACGCGAAGTGAGCTCTAGTAATAGACGTCTAACTTCAGCACAAGAAAATAACGTTCTTTCTAAATCGCAGGCCATGACTTTCCTACACTAAACCCTACGGACAGTTTGTTTACAAAAGAGGGAATTATCCCAATGGCTTATAATCCATCCCGACCATAACAACTTAAAAATCTATCCTATGCAGAAGAAGCAACATGTAAGGAAGGATACAGCGTATATTAGCTAAAAATCTTAAAATTCTTGGTCATTGTATGAATTAAGACGGTGCTGAATTGCTTCGAAGAGGTAAATATATGAAAACACACACAAAGTGTGTGCTCTAGAAACAGTTGATAGGTAATAAAATATTCTAAATCACTGCGAAATATCGATTTTATAAAAAACACTATCAATTAAAGTAGATGAATGGATGTGTTTCCGTATTTTGTTAGATTCAGTGGATGATCTATGCGTAATAACTATTCTGCGGCAAGCCTTCGGCCAACGACAGGTTTCTACCGGCGAATGTGTTGATAGAGATGAACGCGCAGTCCTCTGCGTGAAGAATATTAAGAGGAGAGAGCGCCAAAAATAGTTAGACATTGCACAAAAAATTAAAAGAATTATGAAATCACTACCAGACTGCAGAGGCGTTACAAATATGAATTAGTAACATCACTACAATTATGAAAAGTACAGTAATCAATAGCTAACTAACTGCCACCTACAGACAGGCTTGCGTTACACGCTGTATTTTTATAAGGAACCTGCACGTAGAATGTTGAAATATTTAAAGAACTTATACAACTAAAGTAAAATTTTCCAAGGAACTTTTCAATTTGAACATTTTTTATAACACCAAACAATCAAGAATTAGAAATCCGTTTCCATTCACTTACAGCCATAACCCCTCATAGATTGTTTGCTATGCTTGTGTTAAGTCCTTCATTTTTCATTTATCTTACGTTACAGCCAAACTAAAAGGCAGAATTCAGGAATTCAAAATTTTGCATGCGTCTGTAGCACATTTATGGCACTAATTGTGCGCTGACAAATAAGGAACTGTAAAGAAACTTTTAGTACTACAATTTGATCATTGGAGGTCCAAAGTTTGGAGCTAGACCTTGAGCTAGGATCCTTATAAAAAAAGAAACGTCTGACCAAACGTCTGAGTTGTACGAAGAATCGCTTCAACGTTGAGCTTTGCTAGCCATGGTCATGTAAGTAACCGATTGTAGTTCTATGTGGGACAATGAAATGAACGCAACAAAGGCGGCGCTCATTCCAGGACTGTAATCTGCAAATGCGTCTAGACTGTCCGGATCTAACTTATGGGACTTGCTGTCCACCACAATAGTGTGTACCCCTTCCCCTCAATTTCAAAAAGGCATCTTCTATTAGTCCATTCTTTCCTTCTGCCTTTCTGATAGGAAAGGCTCTTGCATTGTAGATTACCTTCAACACATGATATTCGAAGGGCCAGAAGCCAAGGGGTTTGACGGACATTTGCTCAATAACCCAGCAGCTCATACCATTCGTATATGCTGATAGCAATATTATTGGCAGTTTTGATCAAGTAACATTCTGCCTGGCAAAAGAGAGATCTCAGATGTGGACCCAATAGTGCTCTCTAGAAACGTATTTGTAACCTCACGCAGCTGCCTTCCATACTCCTCTACGACAGCTCGGCTGCAGTGGCTTGCCCTGCCTATCTAGACTCAAAAGACTCTTTCATTTCAATATGTCTCTAATAAAAATATCTCAACATTTGTTGGCTAGAACACATAAACCCTGACTTGAAGCGCATCAAAATCATCAAACGGAAGCAAGTCAGACAGTGAACAGATGACCAGCATTTAGGCTGTGCCTGAAGGCTACCGCGTATGGACATTTATTTGGCATCGTTCAGCATGAAGCCGGAGGTTGCTAAAACTGCTTTTATGACATATACGCACACAAACACACACACACCACGGATATATATATACATACATACATACATATATATACATATACATATACATATACATATACATATACATATACATATACATATACATATACATATACATATACATATACATATACATATACATATACATATACATATACGTATATACATATACATATACATATACATATACATATGCTACAGACTTTACGCAAAGTTTCGCCATTTATGGCTCAGCAGTGCAACTCAGGTGAGCGTGAATGTAGTCGAGTGCTATAGTACACCCACCGAGAGTGCTCAAACTACCGAAGTAGCGAGCTTTGCATAATGCTTGGTGGTGGAATGTACAGCATTCAGTTACAATCACATAGTGTTCAATCACAAGGTGAAAAGAGTTTCACCGCAATTCGGAGAAACGATCTGGGCACACAAGACTGCAGTTTAGGCCTTGCTAGGCCTCGTCAGTTGTGGTTACCCATTAACCCTACAAACCCTATATATATTAAACAAAACTCTTATGCTTGAAGAGATCTCACGAAACATGTATCAAGAATACAATCGTGCCTTTGAAAGTTCTCTGCAATTGAATCTAACGTTCTCTGATATACATACATATTTAATTATAAACATACAAAACAATAAATTAATATATATATATATTTACATATATATATATATATATATATATATATATATATATATATATATATATATATATATATATATATATATATATATATATATATATATATATATATATATATATATATATATATATATATATATATATATATATATATATATATATATATATATATATATACATATGAGATATTCATATTACATATGCATATCTGCCAAGCCAACAGTTGCATGGCACATGTGATATTGCTCAAGTAAAAGATAGCTAAATTCGATAGAAAACACACTAATTCTCGGGGCTAGTTTTAAACTTCTAAGGACAGAGGATCATACAAATGTGTGCGATTATTGGATGTTTTCCTTTTGCCATAAGATGAAATCTCATACTCAGTAAGCAGATGAAAATTCATCTTTAAACATCTGTAACGATCAGTAGATCATTAAGAAACGCGGCCGATCTTAGCGCATAAATCGTCCCGGCTTAAGCATGAGTAGTCGTGAGAGCTGAACAAGATGCTAGAAATTGTTTCAGGGCTCTGCTACAGATATATTTGTTTTTAGATCTTTGACGATAATCTGACGTAATCTCCTGTCAAGATTTGCTGGTTAGGTTTCAAAAATTTCTGATAGAGCCTGTATGTTCACTTGATTACATTTGTGCCCTACCTCAAAATTCTCCCGGAGACGATGCCGAAAAGCCTGTTGAATAAGCAAACAAAGGTTATATACTGACGCTATGCACTAAATATGAACAATCACTAATTAAGGAGGGGGGCGGATGAAGAAAAGATAGGAAAGGTCCACAGTGGGAGGCACATAAAGAAAACGCTATAAGCTCAAGTTTGCTTCAACACCAAAGATGGAAGATGAAGCGCGAGGTGTAAAAAACAGCAAAAGACATCTGCAGAAAAGAAAGAAGCTGATGCGTAAATTGTGAAATAAACCGAAATCTGTTGGCTATCTCAAAAAGATAGCAATTTCTGAACAAGTCCATCTACTAATTCAAAATGATCAACTTTCATCAAGGGTATTTGCAATTGATCCTCATAAGAGTTCAATACAACACTGGAGTGGCTAATGCAGTAACATGTAATCAATAAGAATGTTGCTTAAAGATCATAATACAAAGAATATGAAGACGCAGATACATTTTCAACTCATCACAATGTTTATTCATATGATCGAGTCAGATTCTGATAAAAATATGGCGAAATATTGTGGATGGCAAAACGTCTATCGCGGCCGTTAAGGCAGTTGTCACACGTGAACAGCACTCTTGCAGCCGATCTCTTTCTGCCGCAACTCGCAAAGAAAAGAAAGCGTGCGTCTCTGGATATAGTTTCAAGTTCGACGTGGATTATGGTATCTAGCATGGCAAACAAATAAAAACTTGCCTGAAACACATATTCCGTCAGAGACCTGGTAGAAAGTAGGGTATGGGCTCTCTAGAGTGTAAAACTGAACGGCTTATATCAGTGAGACATAGAGGTGGCCCACTTGGAGAAAGGAAGTACCCAGAGAGAACACAAGAGCACCCATCTTGAAATTAATAATATCTCTGATTAAAACAGAAACAGTGACACCAATCGATGGAACATACACAATTGAACATAGAAAGAAGAGGCACAATTTGTGAGAATAGGACGAACAGTAGCATACCCAAGAAGTTAATCGACCCTACACTTGATCGCATTGATAGGAACTTAGCACCATATTAGACTGTTAGGTCAATGCAAATAAATGAAAGCTGAAGTCTACTATCAATAGTACATATCACTAAGACACAAATAGAATTATCAGCTATACCTATAGAAATATGTACCATACTCTCAAGTGAAAGAAATCTTCTGATTTATCGATCAAGAAAACCCAAAGACGATTACCAGAGTATTTCAATTTAGAAGCTGGCGTCAAATTCTATTTGTGCTCAATTACTTCTTAAACGGCAGTTGTTCTGTGCAGACAGAAACTACTGGTAGGTGATGCTGCAAACCCTAACGAGACTAAGAATGCATTGTGGAGCAAATCAAAAAAGTGCATATTACCTTTATCATCCTCTACGTGCTCCTCACCAACGGGGCTATCTGCGCTCCGCCGCTTGCCGTTCATTATGTGCTGTTCAGGATTCATAACGTCGCTTGGACGCCAGAATTCATTTAAAAGCTCAAAAATTTCATTTGGAAGTGGTCCCGTTGACTCAAGTCCTGCTGCCGGATTTCCACCTTGCATGACAGGTTTAGCCACCTCTTCACCATCAAGTTTTCGCACTTTCTTTCCGAGCACGCAGTCCGCGGACGTCTCTTTTGCCGCCGGTTGCTGGACGATAGATCGAGGGCATACAGATGAAGACATACCTCAACTTAGCTAACCCTCTCAAGACGCTATGGCAAAGCTTCACACCTCGTATGATAATGCAAATGCCAAGTCTTTTCTTCTCTAAGGGAATCTCTCCTCTAGTCAATGGTGATGTTCACCTTATTCTCAGAAAGAACTATTTTTTAAGGAATTCTAATACCACTGTTCACGAACAGCAATACACCGATGAATAGTTGAGAAGGAGAGATCGTTGAAATATAAGCAAGCAAAATCTTCGCCTCTGAGTTTATAATAATTACATACGGCAGCTGATGTGCTGTTTAACCACCTGCCTTAAATCGACCAATCATGAAGCAAGCTCTGTTTACGCTAACAAAGCAATTAAGAACGGGTGAACAATAGTACAAGGGAGACCTGTGCACTAAAGAAGGTTTGAAAATTCAATCAATTTCTTTTTAGCTCTTTTATGAAGGGTTACGATCAGGCACAAACAATAGCAATTGACAACTTAAAGCAAATGCAAGTAGCAATACGTTCACATATCCAGGCACATCGTCACGCTCGAAGTTTCGATGGGACGTACAAACACATCAAGCAGGCGTACAGGACTTGCTCTACAAACCAGTTCGTAAAAACCCACATATCTACGAACATCTCAAGGCGCTATATAACGAATGCTAGCTCTGTACACACCAATTTGCATTTCATTTACAAAAGATAAGGCACATATAGTATAAAATTAGTCTTTCAATCAAAACAGTCACGTCACATGTTTTGTCAGTGCGGTATTCAGCGCATTCACTTGCAATCAGCACTCTTCTGATCCGGCGTCTACCGCTTCATAAATCTATTCATTCTTTCATCAAACCATTCACTCGCTCATTCATACCTTCATTTCTTCATCCATTTGTGCATTCAATAACCCATTTCTTTATTCATCTATTATTATATTTCTTTATTAGTCTATTCATTCATTTTTTATTTATTTATTTATTTATTCATTCATTCATTCACTTATCCTTTCATTCATTTATCATTTAGCTGATATTACATGCATTAAATCTCGGTCATACACTCAACAATTAAGCGATATTCAAGTCGAATTTCATAACTCTATTGCCACATTGACACAAATACGTTTCATCAATCTATTCTTACACAACAAAGCATAATCATACGAAAAATAAACAGCAAACCATGATTAGGCCTCCCTCTAGATCTCCAATTGCCTTCACGGTGTTGTGAGTATGAACCGAAAGCAATACATCCATCATACGCAAAAACGGGTTCTGAAGAAGTTCTGGACAACACTTATCCTAACAATAACCGATGATCGGTCAAAACCGGTGAGAGATTCTAATCGGTCAGGAAGTGACCGGTGGAAAAAACTGGTAAGGGGCACTTGCGATTTAGAAAGAAGTACTGAAATACCGAACTCTAATGAAGGCACGGGCACATCCAACCCCAGAAGCTACTTCGTGAACACCGTAAATTCGTTCGTATACGCTTCGCCTATGATGTTCATCCGCAACAGAGATGTTCCCTATTTTGAACACTGTATGACAATTACACACATAATCGTGTTTTGGGAAGACCCAAACCTCAAACTTAACACGGACTTAGGTCTTGTCTTCATACCTGCCTAGCTCAATTAACGAGCATGAGCGTAGAAGACTCAATTACAATCCGGTATTTGGACTCAATAGCAATGAGGGTAACAGCACAGTTATTCGCAATTGAAGCGTCTCCTGACTGCTTGTCCTTTCATAAGTAAAAGGTCGTAATACGTAACAATTCTGCATACATCATTAAGTGAAAATTCCCATGCAACCGTGAACTAATGTTATCAATGCATATTGATAGACTTATTTTCATCATGTTTTGAATCGTCGCCCCACAAATTTGTACATATTTAGCAAAAATTCGGAAAGCGAATGCATAAATTTCGCGGGGCTTTTTACATGTGAAAGATATGGCTCTCTTTAGTAGAATGGTTAGCATACTCAACAAGGTGTCGAGAAAAGCGATTTAATTATGAAGTCCAAGACAACAACGACGAACTGAACGGCTATATTTGTGAACCAAAAGAACCAGCTTTGTGGCACGATAGTTCAGTTGGTAGAGTACCCGACAAATAAAGTGAAGGATCGTGACCTCGAGCCCCGTTCAGTCATTCAATTTCTTGCACTGTAGAAATAGTACTTCTGTGATCGAAGCTAACTACCATGCTCCTTTGATGAACTTACTGGGAAAATTTAATATACACGAAAAACATCCAGAAGATAAAGAAGCATCGGATGGAATTCCGAGTGGTAACGGGATAGAATCAGAGCATGGAGGAACAGAGGAAAGCAGAGCCTAAATTAGAGACCTACAAAATTATTAAATTATCATACAAACTACTAGCAAACAAAGAATTTTTGGTGGAACCCGAAAGAAAAGTTGTAAGGACAAAGCCCATTTCATACAAGAAAAGCTATTTTAATGTAATATACTTCCGTGATTCTGTCCCTTTTCCACGGACATTCAACAAATCCAGTACCCACTAACTCTGAAACCATTGATTTCTACTTTGAAGATCTCTTACTTGAATTTTCAAGACTACAATTAGTGGCAGTGGCGCAATATCTTATGAAATATAAAAAAGATGCAGAAAAAACACCACAAGGAGCATTGCTTCATTACCTAAATCTACTTACAGGCGCCCACAGTGCTCATAGAAATGATTTTGACAGTAAACAGGACTTCAAAAGTTCACGCGGTCTCAAGCCGAAATTTCTCCGAAACGTTTGAATCGTAATGTACTACAAAAATTCTTTCTCTGCCACAAAAAAGATCAGCCTAAATATCAGTATCAGTCTATAACAAAGGGTTCATCATCTTCTGTGATGGGGTATTATTCAAGGTGGGGCCTTTCGAGGAATTATGGTACTTTTGTAAAGGCAACAGGATTTGGAAGAAATGAGTAGTGAAAGTGCGAGAAAATAACCGACCCTTGAGCAACGATTGGAAGCGTGGCCCGATAGCTCAGTTGGTAGAGCACTTGACGTACAAAGTCAGGGGTCGCGAGTTCGAATCCCGCTCGGGTCGGTTATTTTCTCGCACTGTCCCTTTCCATTCTCTTAAACACTCATACTCTTAAAAAGAAAAATTAAAAAATAATAGGACTAATATCATAACATTACTGGTTTTCCTCTTGCCTGTAAACGTGTCACTTATTTTCTACGATTAGCAAATAGCATAAACCAATAAGTCAATCGAGAATGGCAATATTACAATTCTCGCAAAAAGTCTTGGAACACTTGCTCTGATTTACGCCATTGATTTCATTCCGTTCGTGTAATATTTATGTACATGATACTCTTTCAGCAGTGTTTAAATAGATAAATAGAGGTGTGTATATATATGTGTGTATATATGTGTGAATATATATGTGTGTATATATATGTGTGTATATATATGTGTGTATATATATGTGTGTATGTATATATATATATATATATATATATATATATATATATATATATATATATATATATATATATATATATATATATATATATATATATATATATATATATATATATATATATATATATATATATATATATATATATATATATATATAGGAAGGAGATTCAGTATGATCTCAGAACTAAGCATCTGTGTAAATTGCCGATTACGAAGACGAAAAAATTCGGCGTGGAGTCGCTCTCATTCCGAGGAAGTCTATTGTGGAATAATCTTGACGACGAAATAAAGGAACTACCAACAGTTACAAGCTTTAAAACAAAGATTAAAACATGGAACGGTGAAAAATGTAATTGCAAAATTTGTGAATAGCCTGTATATGTAGCCTGTAGATTATTTTCTTAGGTTATACTTGTAAAGTATATTGTAAATAGTAGGTATTGATTAGTAACACCAACTTTAAATAATGATGATGATTATGATTATTATTATGATTACGATTATATAAACAAAACAAAAACTAAACAAATAAGAGTTAAACTGTCTATTTGTCATAGATTGTCTATTTCTATATTAAATTTACTTTACTGGCCCAAGAGGCAGGCTTTCATTTTTTGTTTGAAAAGGTGAGTAGATTCCACATTTCCTTTATTGTTTGGGATATCATTCCAGACCTTTGCACCGACGTACGAAGTGTCCATAGACGAGCTACAGCATCCCATCCAACTTTAAACAATGTTGGCATAAACACACGGTGGAAATACTGTAACTCACGGCAGAAATCTCCAGCGAATACATGAGTATTTACTTGGCGTGCTGGCACAAAACAAAGATGAAATACCCCATTGGGGCAAAGTGACCCGTTTCAACCGAACTTTACTTGTACTATTGCAGTTATCGATTCGAGATGTCACACGAAAGTCCATCTACCAATAATCATAGTTTTTATTAGAACGACCATTTTACCTTTGCTTCTACAATATTTTTCCGTTGAAACTTTTTCTTTCCTTGACGTCTGCGCATTAACCCATAAAACCTTCGGCGCAGCTTCAGAATTCACTGGCTTTATTTCCGGCGTGAGGTTTGCATGGATTGCTACCAGGTCTGAAGCGAGTACGAGTAAAGCTGTGGATAGCAGTGATGCCTGTGCACAATACTGCAAGTTTCGGCTATTAACTCAAGACTGTTCTGGGGACGGGAAGGAGCTTACATTTTAATTAGTCTCGCGGAAAAACGCCAGGAGTGCTCCAACCACTTGTGGCAGGCATTGTACTTGTGGCAGGCATTGTATTTCTGTGTAAGGTCTGTACAAGGCATACAGGTTTTGATATGGAAGTTTATTGGACACAGTATTGAAACCTTTTTTTTCCATGACTTCAGAACCTACACTTCCTATTACTTTCTTAGCAATAATGCCTAAGTTTGTGTAAAATTACAGCGTTACACAGAAATACAGGTACTACAGAAACATAACACTGGGATGCATAGATCAACGCAGAAGATATATACCATAAAATCAACGAGATAACGGTGTGAAAATTCAGTACTGAACTTTCGTAACTTTCCTAGGTCTCAAAAATTCAATACTGAACTTTTTTAACATTTTTCAGGAGTCGAACACTGCTTTCTTAAAAGCTGCTCTCACATAATAAACCATGCATCTGATTGAGAATCAGAGTCTTCCACGATACTACCAACAGCATAGGAAAGCGAGGCAAAACGAGGCCAGCAAAGTTCATTAACACCAGAGCACTGGCAAGGTCTCGGGGAATTTTACGATATACTCATCGAGGTTAAGAGTAGAATGATAATGCTAATGACCATAATGATCAAAGAATGGTTCAGGTGTAAAGTATGAGTGTCTTCCACACGCGACTAGGATCATTCTTAGGACTTAGCTTTATGCTATAAGACTTAACTGGATGATGGTATTATGTGCTTGTATACAAAGACGGAGGTTAAGCGGCAAAAAGATTTGCAAGTATGCCCAATAAACCTTGAAAAGTAAACCTTTAAAAGCCCATTTCCACTTACGCTGGGGTATTGCATTTCATTGACAAACATAGTGTTCCCAGTCCACACCCAAACGTCCCCACATCGCAAATCGACTGGAGACAATGAGTTCGCATCCGAATTAGATGGAAATGCCTTAATTTGGACTTGCGAATTCAGCTCGCGGTTCGTATGCGAACATTTTCCGATGCGAGAACGCTCGGAAGTGGACTGGAAACAATGAGTTCGCATGTGAAATCCAAATGTACTGAGGAAATGGGCCTTAACGGTTCTACAGAACAGCACTGCTATAAGAGTGACTATAATATAATTACGAGATGTGATCACAATTCTGTTTCTGCCGTCAGTGGTGGATGTTCGCAAATGTTCAGGGGGTAATCTGAGGTAAATTTGTCAACACGATAACGTAGCTTAGCCAACTATGCATAATTCGGTTTCTATAATCATCCCAATATATGCAAAAATGCCTACTAATCTACTTCAAGGGGCATCTCTCCTCCAATCCATCCCCTATAAAACCTGTCAACATATGGTTCAGCATTTCCCTTTCTGATCCAGCATTCTGTTCTATACCCCTTGTCAAGTTTAAAACAGAAAAGAAATTAACAACCAAAGTAGTTCAATACCCCCTGGTAAATATCTACACTAAGGATCAAAACGAGGTTCGCCTATTACTTGCTTTCTCAATTTACACCAAAATGAAGCTTGGATAACTTGACGCCGTTTTTCATTCATACAGGCGCCAGTCGAAGACTCTCTCCTGTAAGACCTGACAACGATATTCAAATTAATGGACTTGTTCTGATCACCTTAACAAAAAATCATGAGAGTCGTTTATATGTACTCCAGGAAAAATTGGAAGTCGTAGGATTTAATGATGGTAATAAGCGTTACCTGTAAGCTACTTGATTTGATTTAAGAAATCCAATGATACTTGAATCTGACTGATTATCAATGTCCTTGATTATGACCCAAGATTCTCTGTTCCGTTGAAGAATTTCTGCACAGCCTATGTACAAAATATGAATATATACTGCATTAACTTTATACCAGAAACACCAAGCACAATCATCTACAACGTTCAATGAAAATCTGCTGTTATATATATATATATATATATATATATATATATATATATATATATATATATATATATATATATATATATATATATATATATATATATATATAACAGCAGATTTATATATATATATATATATATATATATATATATGGGCATTCAATACCATATCATTAAGGAAAACAGCAAATCTAAACCAACTTCCTCAGATTGTTATCTTCTGATCACCACCGCTAGATATATTAAACATAGGAAGAAATCGAAAATTACACATTCAGGAGAGTTGAGTAACACAGTTTTCCAAGCAGTTCAAAAATTGTCAGCGTCTTAAAAATTCACCTCCACACTGAGAAAGTTCATTCAACCCTCTGTTATTAGATTTTGATTTTTATCTTAATTTCTATGTTTCAGGTTACAAAAAAGACTATTCCGCGTGACAATTTCAAGTAATTTCCAATGTTGATACTACTTTATGGAAAAAGGAGGTCTAACACTAGGTGATTGTCAAATTAACACTGAATAAGCATGCTGTGCTCAAAATGATTTCATCTTATAATCGCAAAAATTAGTTAAATTGGGGAACATCATGTCAAACTCTAATAAACAATGTAATCACGAAACTTCGTACGAGCATATGCTAAACTGATCCACTTCAAACATCAGAGTTAGCTTGACAGCGTGGTATTAGCACAGTAGAATTATATACATATACATATACATATACATATACATATACATATACATATACATATACATATACATATACATATACATATACATATACATATACATATACATATACATATACATGTGCATAATATATATATATATATATATATATATATATATATATATATATATATATATATATATATATATATATATATATATATAATCTATATATATATATATATATATATATATATATATATATATATATATATATATATATATATATATATATATATATATATATATATATATATATATATATATATATATATATATAGACCCTCAAGAAAAAATTCCAACTCTTAAAACGTTTCGGCACAAGCCTTCATCAGTTATAACATTCCAGGTACATACAGCGCATATATAACGATAAAAACAAAGGAACAATATCTAATTAACTTACGACAATAGAACACTTTATACAATGAAACTGGACTTACAATGGATAGCATTTGAAATTGAATGGAAGGGAAATTATATTTAGCATAAGAGAAAAGGGTGTTGGAGAA
The DNA here is from genome assembly GCA_964019165.1 of Mastigias papua. Lineage (NCBI taxonomy): Eukaryota > Metazoa > Cnidaria > Scyphozoa > Rhizostomeae > Mastigiidae > Mastigias > Mastigias papua. The sequence continues at coordinate 2,900,747 of OZ025275.1, read as the reverse complement.
GCTGATACCTACCGTCCCAGCGGGGTATAGAGAAAACCATGCGAGAACAAAGTGGGTGTGAAGTAACATAAAATGAAAAGGAAACCCAATATGACCTAGAAAGGACGATATTGAGAGGAGGGAGATATCGTAAGAAAAGGTGCGACATAAATAATTTAATAGACAAGCATAACTGAATAAAAGTAGAAACCATAACATAACAATATATATTGCACGATGTATTATATGCTTAATCTGTAACTGAAGGTGATTGTCGAAGCAATCGAAACATGTTTTACATACTCAAATCTATTGTCGCTTTTCTTAAGTTAATGTCTGATAAATATATATATATATATATATATATATATATATATATATATATATATATATATATATATATATATATATATATATATATATATATATATATATATATATATATATATATATATATATATATATATATTAATCGAACAAAGAAATGAAGGAAACGAAAAAAGAATGAGGTGGATATATATATATATATATATATATATATATATATATATATATATATATATATATATATATATATATATATATATATATATATATATATATATATATATATATATATATATATATAAACAAACTATTCTAAGCCGCACCCTCGAGGCATATAAATTGCATAGGACGAATAAAGCAAATTTACACTTGTCTTTCGAGTATACGTTTCGATTAAAGCTTATCATATATATACATATATGAGAGTAGACTGCCACAATTGGAATAAAACTGTTATCGTGCCCCAGGAGGAATCGAGCCCATGGAAACATAAATGTATCCTGACCAGGGATCCCGTGCTGTCTGTGTTTCGGTGTAATGCCTTCTTCAGAACCAAACATACTGCATACCATTTTTCCGCTATAGCGTGCAGAAAAGATGATATACAGTGTGCTAAGCTCTGAAGAAAGATGGTATACAGTAGTCCTATCAGAAAGATTATACAGTATGCTTGGCTTTGAAGAAGACATTACGCCTGAACATAAACAGTGCCCCAGTTGAGTGAACGACTCGATTGATTCTAAAGGCTGAATGACCTTTCGCACCTCTGTGGCAAAGTGGAATAGCGCATGGCTCCTGGTTATGATACTTTTGTGTTTCAATGGGTTCGATTAAACCTGGGGCACGAAAAAATTTATTCTAAATTGTGGTAGTTCACTCTTGACTAAGTATGTAGTGGCTACAGGGTGGACATGCAACTCCATACTCCCTATGATATCGGATTGCAGTCAGTGCTTGTAAATATTTATACGAATGCCAGACAAAAAGTATCTGGGAACTTCATTGCCTGCATGAGACAACTAATCAAATAATATACTCTAGTGTGTTATGGAGGAGTGAAGACCGGTACAGGGAGTAAGAAGGAAACAGACAGATGGGGGAGCTTGAAGATACATGGTGAGATCTTTGACTATAGATACTATTTCGCATTTGTTTGTTTTCATGAGCCAATTATAGTAATACAGCCTCGAGTGCGATCCGTAACTTAGACTAGTAGAGGCACCCATTATCACCAGCTATATTCTCCCGGCGGTGCTATAAAGTACGGATCGCCGCCACTAATCGCCGCATAATGGGCAGAAGAGGGTTACGTACCACACCTTGAGCCCTCAAGCTCGAGAAGTATCCGAAAACAGAATGCAGGAAATGTAACATTAACGATTTGCAAAACGACACGCTTTTACTATGCATACGGAGAGGCAGAGATATCCCCTTTACTGTACTATAGTTTCAAGGGGAACTCAGTTGAATTATAAACTAAAAACCGCTCCTTCTTACTGGCTACTTTTAGAATGAGACTGAAAACACACTAGCAAGATCAAGTGTGAAAAACATCCTACTCAACATTCAATCGAGTTAATGAGTTACATTTCTTTAATTTATATTTAATATCTCTTCTACTACAGATTTTTAACATTATTCTAATTGACATTATTCCTGAATGCAAGTATTCCTGTTAAAATAAATACAATTGAGATAGCATGCATAAATGGCTCAGGGTTCATGGGCTCGCTGCTTTTAAACTATACCTGCACAGCTCATTTTAACTGAGAGCTCATATAAGCTCTAATCCCCCTTAAATTAGAACATCAAAAATTTCTGTTTTTCTAAGTTATTATTTTAGAAACTAGAGCTAAGCCTAGAAGCCGAAACGGCACAGCCTAGCATAATTAATCCTAAAAGTAGGCCCGTTGCTACAGTAAGGGGTGTGGGGCGCGGGGCATCACACCTCAGAAAAAGAATTCCGTCGGCAAAATAGCCAAAATTTGCCACTTGTCGGCGAAATGCTTTAACTGTCTGAATACTAAGAGTCCAGGATGAAGATTTAGGTGCTGAGGAGAAGCAGACAGCTCATGAAGTTGTTACCTTTATAGACCACAATCGTTGGAAAGTAAACATGTAGCACATTAAAATTCAAGAAGATATTCTTCAATCATGTCAGCCACCCCCATTTTGTCGGCAGATTGTAGATCCTACACCACTTCTCACGTATAAAAACTTTTTAGGAGTGGTCCTCCCTAAGAAGCTTTTGAAAATTAAGCTCCATTGCATATAGTTGTGCGATTATATACAGCATTCAAGAGAGAACCGGCATTCTATACTGCGCCGAAGTGTTTTGACGTGATATCATGTACTCTGCCATACAACAAGAGCACATAAAACGGTCGCTTGCTATGCACATGTCGTAAACATTCATACGGCAAGCAAAATCTAAATCATCATGCGACTTAATAGATTCACACTTTGTTCATCTCCAAAAAGAATCACCTGGATATGAGGGATATTAATGAGCGCATACCAATCAACAGCAGACTACGCTGTGCAAACGTCGAATAGCCCAATTAGGAGCAATTAAGGAGGCAGAAGCAAATGAATAAACCAGGCACAACTTGGAAAATGAAAGATCATGTGCATGAAAAGCAACTGACTCCTAGTTGTAACTTAATGTAGCAGCTACAGTGTCATTTGCAGCGGATCTGCCATAAAGAGCAACGTATGTAATCAATAATCGTATCAGCTGTGGATAAAACAAAAATGGCCAGATTAACGCCAAAATAGCCTAGGCAACGAGCTCTATAGTGAAACCTTTACACATGGAGTGTAGGATTTCCTGGATAATCCGAGCTAGGAGGCTTGACGTTCGAATACTTAAAACAGCAGATGGATAATTAGTTGACTCTTACAAAAGGCTACCTAAAGAACAATGAAAAATCAAATGTTTGAAACTGTCCTGTATTATTCTAGTTGTGATGTGCAAAATGGTCTGTTCTTCTGTATATTTTAAGAATTACACAAATCAGACTGACAGACTCAGGTAACAAGTAGCGATAGAGCAACGGAGAAGTGGTTTATGCAACCTGTCAAGTGAGTACTTATCGACCGGTTAACTGACTTGGCGACATATTTCAATGACGTTCTATAATTTGCCACTAGCAGTTGCTGTTGACGAAACTGGCCTTTAAGGAAACCCAAGGAACAAAGCCAAATGGCAGTATGCAATTAGTAAATTCCTATGCCCTCAAAAATCAAATTCGCTCTTAGTGTGAATTGCGCCTTCTATGTAATGGCCACTGGGTATGACATTGATATTGCACCCAGTGGTATCGTTTTGTTCTTGTATTAGTAGTGTTGTATTGTATCAAGAAAGTGCATAGAAAAAAAAATCAAATCTAGCACGATATGTTTTGGGCTGAACAAGGAACGTTTGCGCTGCCACGCTTTCTTGGTGCTAAGTAGTGTCTTTAGAAAAAGGGGGCGGCTCCCGTTCTACAGATAAGAAACAATATTTCTATACCTGTCAATATTAACAATATTTCTATACCTGTCAATATTAACAATATTTCTATGCCTGTCAATATTAATGGCTAAATTATCGTTTCCCATAAGTGCATTTCGGTAGACCTAGATAAACAAATTTTACGAGTTTTCAACCTTATGCAGTGTTTTCAAAGTTGCCCTACCAAACCAGCATACCGTTATACCGACCAGAGTAGTGATATACCGATAAAGGGTAGAAAATCTGGGGTATCGCAATCCCCTTCGCCCCAAGTAAATCCATCACTGACCATAGGGCTCACTTGTCACACCTCTAGGCACTAAACAGATAATGAAACAATAAATAGACCACAAAAAGTACCAATGACTTCTATCATTGACTTGACTCAGTGTCGTGCTAAAGAAGAGACGGTCAGCGAATCGAGAAATGAATACTATGCACCAAGAGAACGATGGAGAACGACAAGATGGACAGTTCTTAAATTAGCCTGTTATTCTTGGAAGTAAATTTCACCATTAAGCAACATAGGCCATTAAGATAAGACGGCTGGCAAGGCGTCGAAAATGTAAGATTCACGAAGTGATAAAACCAAGAGACAAACGATAATCATTCAGGCGAATAACGAAAAGCGGCTTTATACAAACGGAGCCAGTTTATCAGTGCGACAAAAAGGCAATCAAATAACCCAACTGAAATAAGCGCCTTTGTTTCCCCTTAAACGTTCTCAGGCGATAACGTGAAATAGGAGTACCGCCTTAAAATCTGTGTTGCACCTCGTGATTCTACTCTCGCGAGCGCCCATGGCAGGGCGTCTAATGCAAAGATTCGCTCTAGAATATACAAAAACAAATTAGAGGCAGCTAAGTAGATTTGTGGCCTATTTACTCGCTTTTGTGGCAAATGCTCTGCAAATCCGAATATATATCAATATTAGTTCAGATAACACCTGAACATGTTGTATACTTTTTCATTGTTTTCAAATCATTGAGCATAGGAGTAAAGTGGTAATGCAGTATAGAAAAGAAAGAATGATTGCTTTACTGTAACAATCTGGCTAGGACTCCAGAACAACCAATTTTATCGCCTGCACCATTGCGGAAATTTCAGCCTAATGTTTATGAGTGCATCAAGATTATGATCTTTTTGTCATGAGATCACTGGTAGGAATAGTCTACAAAAATCAGTTATGCTATCTAGATGGAGGCGAGGACTCTTTGTCGGCAATTTTCTGTGTTGTTATGGTCTTGATATACGATCTAAAACAAGCTGCCGTACGACGGAACGCTTTGAAAAACAAACAAGCGAAATTATCTAAAGCCTAACCAAATGTCAGACGGTAAGCATACCTGCGTATCTTAAATATTTGTAAAGAACAAACAATTACAAAGAGTATACATTAAATTAGTAATCAACACTGCGCATTTCGATTAATCCGCGGCGATTCCAATGAGCTGGCGGATAATCGCATGAGCATGAGCGGGCGGGCGGTTCTTACTGTGATCGTAGCAGAAATAGGGAAACATAATAATTTGGGAGTAGAACATAGACATGGAGGCAGCTTGCCTGTCCGCAAATAGGTATAAAACTGGATCTACAACAAGCCTACATATACAATGGTAGGAAGTAAAGCTGGAGCTAAGGTTTTTTTACCACAAAAAGAGACGAGAGTTGGACACATAAAACCACTTTGGTAGATCCTGTCTATAATGCTGCGAATTGAAGAGTGTTGGTAAAGTCCGAATACTTCTGCTGTTCAATACAGAAAGCACTATTGACGGTAGGGGGGCATACACAGTGGGATATATAGGGAAACAGATTTAGTGGGATTTGGTGGGACATTCATTTAGAGGGACATACATTACGGGGTCTCGAGCAGGTTTCACCACTGACAAAAGCAGTCTGTGACACAACAATTATAAATAGATATTCACTGCTGTCATGCGATAGAAGCAAGAGAAACTTGACGTAGTGATTTTTAATAAAGATGATAGAGAGTGCAGTATGGCTGACATTGCTGTACCAAATGATAGCAAAACAGGCCATAAGGACAATGAAAATGTAGAGAAATATCAAGATTTCAAAATGGAAATCAAGAGGATGTGGAACATGAGAAATATAATAGTAATACCTGTGATTGTAGGAGCAATAGGGAGCATAAAGAAGAAGTGGGCTGAATGGATAGACAAACCAGATTCTCATAATATACAACTACTACTGAAGACGTCAATATTAGCAACAGCCAGGATTTTGAGAAAGTACTCAATTACTAAGGACAATGACTTGAATGGGCCCTTTGTCATGGGCTATGATTCACTCCCTTGGGCTGTAAAAGCGGCAAGGAGGTCTGGCAGCACTTAAAGCCGCAGTATAGCTTTCCTAAACATCTTTATTTGATGTCTCATTTGTATTCTAGAAAGCACAAATGCACGCAGGTGTTTGAAATGTACTAGGTTAGTTTAGATCAGGGGTCACCAAAATTTTTACAGCGGGCCGGACATCTGACAAAATGACAAGCGTGGGCCGCATAGTCGTTCTGCTCAATAGTTGCAAATCAGAATGAAAGTTCAGAGACAAAGATATCAAAACCGAAAAGAAAACGAAAAATATACCATAACATGAAATGCGAATGACTAACAGGAACATAACGACTATAATTACGATTGTAAACCTTTCCAATTTATATTCGTTGATAGATTGTTTCTTGTCAAGTTTACGACGTTTAGCCTGCCTCTCCTTGCGGCAAATAGAGCAAGTAAAACACTGACAAACCATTTGACCTTTCTTCGAAAAGGGAGTGCAAAATTGACTGTTTCAGCATTGGTAGGCAAAGTGCTAAAAATTAAAAAATAAGAAAAGAGAATGATAATAATTAGCTCAGTTTTTTTATCCCAAATAGATATTTCTTAAAATGGCTAGACTGTCTTTCAGAAAAAGCTTTAATTTGTCTAACTCGAATATGCGTAATCAAAACACAATGTACGGCCCGGCAATTTATCGCTCCAAAGAAACTGGATTTCCTGCTAAGCAAACGATTGAGCAACTATGCATTTTCTTGGATGTTGAATCATAAGATATGATGAGTTACAAGAAATAATAGTGATCGAGTGCGAATTAACAACGTTCCTTTGGCGCTTACGAACAAAGTTAATGAAAAGAAGCAAACGGAGATTGCATCCTTGAGGCACTCCTACAAGTCTACAGTTTGCTTGGGAAGATGACTGTCAACAGCAGAAAGCGGTAATACAGAAATTAAAATGACTAAGAATGATTATAAATTATCATACACGATCACAAATGACTAGAAATCAGTTATCAGAGCTTCGAAATGCATGAGGATTGCATATTCAAGCTTTGAACACTTAATTTGGAAAGAAAGATCGAACGTTTTCTCAGTTTTTTACTTGCTCTATTTACCGCAAGGATAGGCACACTAAACGTCATAAACATTACAAGAAACAATCTAACAAGGAATATAAATTATGCGGATAGACTTCCGTAAACCATGAAGTCCTCTAACGGAACTAATTCGTCTTTCAGAAGGAATGCACGTAGGTCAGTGTAATACTGTCGCCTTTGTAAAATTGGCGAATTAAAAAATAAGATGACTCAGAATATATTGGGTGAAGTGCATTTCTCGTACAAGGACAAATCAAAGATGATTACTCGCCCTAATAAAAACTGCTGGCAAAGAAACTGTGACAGATTGCTTTGAGCAACTTACTGAAAAATATCTGTAGACAGCAATCATATTGGGAGACCGAGGTCCTGACATGGCTTATGATTTGAAATGCACTAACGAATCCGGGGTATGAACCAGTCTTGGGCATCATGTTCAGAAACACTGCGAAAGCGCTCCATTGTAATCTGTGGCATGCACATAAGAGAAAATGCACCACAATCTTCACCGCGTTGGAATTTTTCAAATCTCAGTCCAGCTGTTATCCTGCCGTGAAGAAATGAGACGATTAGTGGTTGAAAGTAACTGATTGACGATAATGAAGCAAAGAGAAATAAGTTGATATTCGTGTTTCATTAGCTGTCTATATGCACTATACATATAGAGTGTAAGAACCAAAAGCCATGGTTCTATCCAGTCATCGTGAAACAGATGCCATATGATCCAAGTTTTCAGATTTTGTTTGCCATATTTTCCAATACTATGAAATAAACATTTAGAAAATGTATAAGTCTTCTTTGCATGACAGAAGAGGCCATGCTAAGAAGTATACAAAAGTATATCTAAACTTGTATTTGATTCCTCTCTTCTCCTTCCAATTCATTAAAAGTTACTGCCCATCGCTGAGAGGGTGGGGGTTTAGGAGGGGTACAGAAGAGGACTCTAAAGTTTCCTTATAAGAGTTTTCCCGTGCTTTTGGGAGTTTCTACCACAAACTCAAATGCTTTCAGCAAAATCTTGCAGTTGTCTAGGATAGAATTTTTTATAATTAATTCTTGCTTAATGTAACTGTGGATTGGAGGCAATTTAAATATGTGTTCACGAACATTTGGCTCAGTTCTTGGCCAAAAACTCTCAGTTTCTAATTAATTCAGCAATATTTGTCAACTGTTTTCAAGCCCTGTAGAGTAACGTGGGGATAAAATTGAAGCTTTTTACGTATCAATTCAAACTGCTCTACGAATCTAAACCAAGGCACTGCTACTACGAGGTCCCGCCATGTTCTCAACTTAATGATCAACCTTCAAGAACTGGCAGATGACCACAGTCCTCCAAAAGGTTCGTATGAACCACAAGCCAACTGGACAAATTGGGTCTCTGGTGACGTCATTACAAACTTTAAAAGTAAGCCAGACGTCATGGCCTTGGAGGCTCTTGTTAGGTTCGGTACCTGTCAAAACAGTAGCCCTGACCCCTGCCCCCTCTCAATGATTGCATGCGTAATTCACTATGCTGCATTCTCCAAACTCTGCTTCGTTCACCTCTTTGACTTCTATTACTGGTTATTGATACTGCCAAAAACTAATCAACCTAATCAAACTAATCAACCTAATCAAACCAATCAACCTAATCAAACCAATCAAACTAATCAAACTAATCAAACCAATCAACCTAATCAAACCAATCAAATCAATCAACCTAATCAAACCAATCAAACTAATCAAACTAATCAAACTAATCAAACTAATCTCCTAAAGATATGCACGAAAGAAAATTGCATTTGCACACTTTCCCCAGTAAGAGGTCTACAGTATCGATTTAAGGCCCTGCTTCTCAAACCAACAAAGCCACAGTTATTTCCATTTCATCCTTTTTGACCTTGCTTTCAGGTTTCTTGATAACAGACGCAAGAAAGTTAGCGAGTTCTTGTCAAGTATTTTACGTAACGACCACAGTATTCCTCTGAAATGGCGATCGAATGAATGGAAATATTTGAGAAGTCGAAAGAAAATTGACATTGCATGAAATGGCTCCAGCCTTAATAGGAATTGTCGAGTAAACCCTAGAGACAGTAAGGTCAGGATCTTATACGCAAATTCCCTTATTTCAATGCTAAATGTTGTATTGCTTGTTGAGTAATGGGAAGAGCTATTCTGCTTTCCATATGTTCACCTACAGCTCAGCCTATCTACTAACGCAGTTCATCATAGGTAGGTTTCAAATCTCGCAGCCTTGATACTGTATATTCATGACACTTTGATAACTGAAACCTTAAATTGACTAGGTAAAAAGTAAGCAAATAGGTGACTAAGTAAGCCTTCAAACTTAAAATTGTCAAAAAATACAAGTACAGGAGAACTGGCTTCAACAGCATTCAGGATATTGTTGTGAAAGAAACCAAATTGAAAATGTGACTATATTAGGAAGCCTAAAACATAGGGCTGATTTTTAAGTAATTTCTTTAACAAAACATCTTAACAATATTCTTGAAGATTTTCTAAGGTAGAACGTGAAAGTATCAGTCGGATTTTAACGGTCTCCTGTGTATTTTAAAGATTTAGTGCTTACATTCGAAGGTAAAATATGAGCACTCAGATGTCCCTGAGCACTCAGATGTCCCTGAGCACTCAGATGTCCCTGAGCACTCAGATGTCCCTGAGCACTCCCTTCTAACAGCTAGCTAAACCATCTACCTGTTAAATTTCACCCAAAGTCGACTAAAACATTATGCTTAGTATTGTTTTAACTTGACAACCCCATAGACCAATTTCAAGTCAGTCAATAGTTCCGACATAGCCGATGGGCTGTTATGAAATCACATCAAAGCAGGGGTTCACCCCCTGTACACAATGATTGTAAATCAGAGGCGCATCCCACTATAACATCGCCACAGAATATGCCATGGACAACAGTATGTTTTGATCCAGTGAACAAGTGCAGCTGCCCTTTAACCTTACTGCAGCTGCACTGAAGCAAACCATAGTTCCACATTATGGCAAAAATGATTCATCAAATACAAAATACTAGGCTGATTGAAGACTACCGCCAAGGGAGCTATCGACAATTCAATCAAATTAAATTTTCCTATAAACCTTTTATATTACTTTCATGTCCGCTAGTGAAAATAATATATAAGACATTTTCTCCAGCTCTGAGTTACAATAAAGCTCTAAAAGGAAACAACTTAAAGAAGGAATACAATTCGTGTACCCTCAAAAAAAACCAAACATTTGCTGACTATTTCATGAATAGATGTGATAAACTAACCATGACTTACAAAATGGAGAATACCCTGAAAAGACTGAAAAAAGCTTAAACTCAGATCCGCAATCTTCTATCAACCTAAGAATTCTGACGCGCTTCGGGTATAAGACCTCGCCTTGAGCTCACAAAAGAGTGCCTGTTTTCGTTCTACAAAGAGTTGGTACAACCCACCAATATCGGAGGTATTCACTATATGCCCATTTTTAAAAATTACTTAAGGGCACAACTAAGGACGTAAAACCCAAAGACGAAACGTGGGAGGATGACCTATAGGTGCTGTATTTCATATTTTGTAGTAAATTCGTTTGCAAATGTTGATTCAATGAATGACATGAAAGCAAAACTGCTTCTACCAACAAATAGCACCTTAATGTCGAGATTTTGCACTAGTATAGGTAAGTCTTTACTGTCACTGTCTTGCAGGTGAACTCAACTCAAAATTGGTACCTTTCTGTAGACGATGACAGCACAGGAAGGTAAATACTGGTCTTTACTACCGCAGTATTGCAGGTGAACCTAAATCTACATTGGAATTTTCCGTTTTACGATGGTAGCAAAGGAGGGTTAATGTCTCTTGATTCTTGCTACTGCACAATAAGTTCTAACCTCTTTGGATTTACCATGACAAAAATTCCACATGAAATGAGTTCAATGAATCAAACTTCCATGGCTATTATTACAACTCTGAGATTAGACGAGTACTTTAAACAACAAGAACATTTTTCAAAACAAAAAATCTATCATTTATGTATGACACTAAGTTTGCTCAATTTTGATCGAAAAACAAACAACGGACATTTTCTGATGATATAGACAATACTGTGATTCTCCATCGGCTAATTTCACACCATAAGCGTCTTAAAAAACGAGTAGTCGTATAATATAGGACAGGCATATAGTGCACGACATCATATCCACTACGACAAAGTTCACTTGTGCACTGGCGGCAAAAGCTCGAGACCCGTCTTTGAAGAAAATTGTGAAAACCCCACTCAGTTTGCTGTTCAATTTCAAATACGGGCACATGGATTGCCTCAGGTTATGATAAAATATCAGTCAAAACTGGAAACAATAATATTAGAATATCAGCCAGGTAATTTACTGGTGATACTGATGATGTATCAGCGGTTACCAACAGGTCAATAATAAACATTGATTGTTACATTATCAATCATGTTGGTAAGATATCATCGTGACTTATTCATGCTTGTCACGCCAAATGACAGCCCAATTACGCACATTTACAAAACGATACAAAATAGAATAGGACTCTCGTTAATATTATAGGATAACAGCGAAGAGAGTTAGGTACATGCGCAAACAACCTTGCTTTATGTATGTTCATAGGAGAAGTCATCGCACGACAAGGCAACGCGCGGTACACTGCAGCTATCGCAAAATATCCAGGCAGAAATCGTGCTGCAACTTCAGGATATGTATGAAATTTTTCAACGCTCAAACAAAAGCAGGATTTACAATGAAATAACTCATAAATTATTCGCGAAGCATATCACACCTGCGGTCATTTCTTAAATAATTAATCGATATCATCGTGCGAGAGAGAGCGGCCTTCTGTATGATGCTGAAGCAGAAAGGCACGACCTACCGATAAATATAAAGCCTACATACGGGATAAATCAGAGCGGTCCTGCTGGATAGCCTTGTCCTTTTGCTTGCAAAATGACTCGCAAAGAACAAGGAAATGAATAATGAAATAAGGCAAACACTTAGCATTGAAAATTCAAGACAGTGAAACTATCACGAGAAACACCTTGTACTGAAATGATCAAGCAATCAAGTTAGAAACATGTTCCGCCCCATACTATGACTATAACAGTACCAAACTGAAGAGTTCCAAAATTACATACTCAACGAATTAGCAGTCGACTAGTCTTATATTACTGGAACCTTGAAACACGTTCCATCTCATATAATCACTATGAAAGTACCAAACTGAAGAGTTCCAAAACTGTATGCTCATGGAATTAACAATCGATTAGTCTTACATTACTGGAACGTTGAAACGTGTTCCGTCCCATACAATCACTATAAAAGTACCAAACAGTCCAACATTATTGAAACTTGCTGGGAAAATAAATCTCGCAAGTGAAGGAGATTCAATACAGCAACGACATAAGACACCTAGAATCTCACAGGAAAGTCCCCATATTGAGGTAACATAGATAAAGAACAGGGCTGATTTTGACACTTGCTACCTTCAACTGTACTCGCTACCTCACTTGCTGAGAAAAGGTAGCCTTGTCCGACTTAATGGTTATCTTGCAAATCTATAAAGATATATAAGACACAAATTGCTACAAGCTAGATTGAGTACTTTGCTATACTACAAGGCCTATAGCTAGGTAAGGTCTGGTTGACAAACTAACTGAAAACGATAGCGATATCGCTAGCGTGGTACGCTTTCCTCTGAATCACATGTAATTGTACTTTCTACAACCTGGCTATTGGTCCACATACAGACAAGTACAGCTAATTGACAAACATCTAAGGTACACATCTGACGAGGACAGCTGGAAGACAAAAATTATTGCAGCACCGTTATGATATTTATTCAATGGTTATGAAAATCGAAGTTACCATGGGTTAGCATAATAGCACAAAACAAAATAGAAGGGAGCATTAATTGTGGCTTCTTCATCGTGATTGAACAAACACGAAGGTTGAACAGAAAAATGTCAAATGACTAGATAGATCAGTAAATAATGGGGTCAAAATCTTACCAAACCAGCAACAATGTGCACGACGTACTGTCAGTGTAATTCCATCATTCAATCAGTAATATGAATTCATAACTGATATACATATACATATACATATACATATACATATACATATACATATACATATACATATAAATATATACAGGTATATATATATATATATATACATATATATATATATATATATATATATATATATATATATATATATATATATATATATATATATATATATATATATATATATATATACATATACATATACATATACACACATTATATATATACATATACATATATACATATACACACACATTATATACATGTGTTTTTCTGAGCATTATATATATATATATATATATATATATATATATATATATATATATATATATATATATATATATATATATATATATATATATATACTTATTTTATTTATTCATTTATGTGTCTATTCATGTATCTGAAGAAGCTAAACTAGAAGGGGATACACAGTTGTTTTCATTCCGAACGTTTTCAACCTAGAGGCTTGCAGGCTTTTCACGACAAAATATATATATACATATATATTTATAAAGATTTATGTAAATATATAATACATATATATCTAATTAAGTAAATCAATATAATATAGAAAAATTCCAAAAATATATTTTCTTGTATTGTAGACGTTTTGATAAATTTCTTCTTCAGTTCAATACAATATATTTATATATTTTATATAAATGGTTATACATATATATGTATGTTTATATGTGTGTGTGTGTGTGTGTGTGTGTGTGTGTGTGTGTGTGTGTGTGTGTGTGTGTGTGTGTGTGTGTGTGTGTGTGTGTGTGTGTGTGTGTGTGTGTGTGTGTGTGTGTATGTGTGTGTGTGTGTGTGTGTGTGTGTGCGTGTGTGTGCTTGCGTATATGTGTGTATTTACATAAAAATAACTCTATTAAATCAATGAGATTCTTAAGTTGAATCACAGTATTCAAGATATATTTGGCTGTGAAGAAAACGAGATGCCAATACGAAGAGTTCAAAAGATGGCCTTGCAAAGGACAGCTCTAGAGAGGCAAGAATATTTCCAAGGAAGGTGAGTTTAAACCTCGAGATTAGATGGAGGAAGAAAGACAAATATGACATGCGAATGAAAAAATGAACAAAAAAACTAATGAACAAACGAACGAAAGAATTAATAGAGATATACTCTATACAGTGGTATTATCACAATGGCATGAATATCTCTCCATTTTATCCCATCAACTTTGTGGGAGAGCTGAGCTTACTTTCCTAACCGGTACGATATTGCGATTAGGTTGGTAGACAAACTTGTTAAGTCAATGCAGCTGCTTCAAGCCCTGCACAAATACACCGAAACAATTCGCCATAGTTCCTCCTAAATTATATCTGAACATGACAACCTTAGTCATAATTAATATAAGAATAATCGAGAGAACTCTGGATGGTCCTACTAAATGTGAACAAAAACAACTTAAGACAGAATTCCGCCCGGTTACTTCGAAAACACGCGCAAATGAAATATTCTTGTACACCCTAGAAAACTCATGTGTTCAATGTATGGTCACGTACACGTTTTTAATAGATTTTTGCGCTCAAATTGAAACTTTCTTAGCTTTTTCACGATTTCATTGCTAAAACTCTCTTAAGACTTTCTCAACAAAAATATTCGCGCTTATATAACATTCCAGTACTACACAGACACACAGACACTACACAAGCATAACACTGAAGAACATGGATCAGTACAGGAAACATATACAAATTAAGAAGTGGAGGTGATGGACTTGGCAAAAATTTGAATTTCAAGTGTGCATCAACTTATCAACTGGCCTAATTGTCAAAACGTAGGTACCGAAATTTCATAACTTATTTGGGCACTTGAGTACTGCCTTCTTATACACGATTCACTTATACAAAAACGTGGATTGCTTCTACAATGGTCCGATGTGAGTTTATAAGAAACAAGATGTGAGTTTATAAGAAATAAGATGTGAGTTTATAAGAAACAAGATGATACTATAGCTTTCTTGGTGAGCTCTCTTAAATCGATAGCAGTGTCGCTATGGTGGGTAAAATAAACTCTCATTTATCAGATACTGTTAAGGCATATAGATAGAAACACACGAGTGATTAAAATGGGCTATTGAACACTATGTAACATCAGAGTAGAAGCCTAAAACCGGGAATGAACCACTGCGTGCTTACAGCAAAGACGAGCTGGTATGTTGCCATACACTTCTGCTTATTAAAGATATATAGCATATTGATTGGAAAGAGCACGTGCCAAAAACAAAGCTCCCGAAGGCAGATGCTTCTCACAACAAGACCAATTTCAAATCAAGAGCTCTTGGCATCTGAGAAAAAAGTTTCACCATGTCGGCTCGGATGCGAAACGTGCAGGTTTTGAGAACAGGTCACGAACGACTGGAAAGATTATGAAAACTCCATAGTATAGTTTACAGCCACTTCTTCAATCATTTGTCTAATATTTACAATATATCTTACGTCTCGCTACCTCGCAGACGGATCTTAAGTCGAAGCAGGTGCAACGTAATGGATAAAAAGACTTGCAAGGTAATTCCAATCGATGATACTACCATTTAGAAGCAAATTCAATTACCTACAGAAATACTGCCTTAGCTTCCTAGACGTTTTGGTAACTTTCTATCGCTATACTAACTGCCTGAAAACGCTAACGTTACCCAACTGTTCGTGGAACATAAAACATGGCAACTTCTTACGATCTCCCTAACGCCTTGACTATGAAAATCAGCTTCCCTAAGCATCACAATATAACTTTACATTAAAGAATGATAAAACACTAGAGTTATTTTCCACTTAGGCCTTACCGATACCTCTCATACAACAACCATCACTAATTGAACTACACGCCTTTTACAAGAAAGTGATCTACAAAACAGCAGTACCCGACTTCTCTGAAACAGTTAAAAAAACTCCAGTACTGGACTTTTGAGACTTAAAAACGTTGATACCTTGAAAAACATATACGAAATTCTCATATGTACATAAAGCCTGTCATCTCTTTGGCATTATTTGTAAGTAGTTTCTATGATAATCTATTTTTCCAGTGTTACAATTCTGTAGTGCCTGTCTGTTTGTGTAAAACTAGTGCTACACAAACTCGGGCACTTTCCCTAAGAAAGTCTTGAGAAAGGTTTAGTACTGAATTCAAGAAAAACCTAAGAAAGTTTCAGCACTGGGCAAAAAAACTTTCTCACAAAAAAAACGTGTATCGATAAAGGTCGAGTAAAAACTGTTAAATATGTTGAGTCTGCAATAGTCCCAAATAGATAAACGAACATATACAATATCATTACAAAAAACGAGGGTTCTACGGTATGTGGTTCCAATCATTGAAAAACTTTAGTGTATGCTTTAATGTCAATGCTGCATCCAATAACTACATCGGTGCTTTAGCCTCCTGTCATGCATTCCTAGGATACACTCACGTGGTCCTTGACCTACAAGTAGCAGTGCTTTTATCACAAAGCTTAAACTGCGTTGACCTCTTAACTTAGCAAAACAATTCTTCCTTATTGCCGCGCTAGCATGAAACACTGGTCGTGCTAGACCATCGCCGTAATCAACGGTGTAGAAAAGGAAACAAATGTGGTAGCACGTCTCGTAAACGCAAGAGTTGTGTAATGGATTATTTTTTGAGTTGCAGAAAATAAATGACTTGATGCAAAACAAGTCCTAACTCATCAATTGTGGATCCGTTATGCCGCACACGGCTTACGCAGAGCAGTGACAAATTCCTATGTACGAGCTGCTTACACTAGAAAGCATTTCTGCGGCACGGTCGATCTTTCGCTAAAATTTTTGCATGCGGCCTATCGCAGCTCTTCATTCATCTTGACTCAGAATGTGTTACCAACCTCGCTTTGGTGAAAATGCGAATGATATATTGATACGTCATGCTCATTCCAAATGTGGTAATAGAACTCCTATGTTTAGTCCATACACCTCCTCAAACCTATTTGTTAAAGCCACACCCAGTCTATGGGTGCTATCTTTCTCAGGTCAACGTTTACTGAGAACAAACCATGCAGATAGGTCAAGCATTCAGAAAATCTTTACCCGAAAGATATGAAGAAGGGACCATGTACTGTGATGGGCAATAGTTGGAGGAAAGTGCGGGGTTGAGTGGCCAAGTGGTTCAGTCGACTTCCGTTAGCTAGCTGAAGTTAAGCTAGGCTGTGTTAAGTCAGCAACTGGATGGGCGACTATCCAGATAAACGACCAATGCAACTCACTCCGCCGTCCTTCGGAAGGGACGTTAAACTAGGGGTCCCACGCCTGGATGCGGCGAGCACAGTAGGCCTAAATTAGCTGAAAACGCTATGTCTAACAGCCTACTCAAAATAAAGTAAACAACAACAAAGTAAGCACATGGTAACTAGCTGTAACTGCAGTTACTGGTAGCCCCAAAGTTATATGTACGAAGCTTACTTACCTACAAACTTACTTACTTACTAATCTAGAACTGATTGATGTTTCTTATCCTCTGTAGCTTTACTTTTCTACTTTTTAATTTTGAAATATTTATCTGCTCTGTCCAAGTTCTATTGTTTAGAACCGGACTATTTTTATTGTACATACTATTGTAATAATGGAATATATTGAATGAAACTTAGGTACGTAGGTAAGTAACTCATGCTACAGAAGCCTGTGCAGTTGTTGAGATAAGCTGTCCGGCTGATGTAAATATAATGAAGAAAGCAAAAGAAACACTGGATAATCATGCAGTTCTGCTATGAAACTTGCATATGCTACACCAGGGCTATAAATTTGAAATGATTCCAATAACAATCGGTGCACGGAGCTTCGCCCCAGAGAGTTTGAAACCCAACCTGGAAAAATTAAACTTTAATGAAAGAAAAGATCTCAAAACATCACCAGATAATTACAGACAATATCGGTCTTAGGGACTGTTAAAGTCATGAAAACTTTTATGTGATTTAAAGAGCAAAATCTAGTCTAGAATTATTGTTTCTCATCCTCAGTCTTTGTTTTCATTGTAGCCAATAGACAAGCGTACAATATCCTACATGTTTGAATACGCATGATAGAAGATTGGAGGCTAAACTTTGGTAACGATTTCTTGGTAGGCGTGATACTAATGGATCTATCCAAAGCATTTGACTGTATCCTTCATGATTTGCTAATCGTAAAGCTACATACAATTGGCTTCAACAAAGGTGCGCTTGTATTCATATATTCGTACCTCAAACGTAGGAAACAAAACGTCAGGATAGATATATAATAGGGATAGCTCCTTCCAAGAGGCTATATCTGGTGTGCCCCAATGTTCCATACTAGGCCCAATTCTTTTTAACTTCTATATCACTTATTCCTGGTCACAAAATGGCACATCTATATACTTATGCCGATGACAACACACTTGCATATTTCTCGGAGAGTGTGCCTGATCTATAAACATTTTAGGAAAAAAACAGCCGTTGCATTATCCTGGCTAAAGCAAAGTTAAATGATCGCAAACCCTGAGAAATTTCCTGCCTTGTATACTCATGAAAAACCACACTAACACCAGCGGTGAACGGTTCACTATTATTAATAATTACTAACAATCTATCATAAGTTGGCTATATGAGATAGCTAAAAGCTAATTAATGCCAACAAGATAATTAATTAACTACAATTCAACTTGTAGTTTCTAAAAAGTTACAGTGCTATAGTAACGAAAATGTTCTTAATAACCTAAATCCTTAATAACAAATTTGCACAATTCGCAGGAGCAAACATTTCCTCTTATCCATAGTTTAATTTTCCGTCTGAAGTCAGAATCTGCGTGAGAATTTGTCATTTCATTCGGCAATGAGGACCACAAAAGATAGCCTCTGCATTGAATATTACATATGTCATTGTATTTGCTAGTGATAATAGTAAGTGATTTCACCCTTAAACTGTAGTAACTAGCACTCTCCGTGAAAATATTTCTCATGAACGACGTGTTGAGGTTTTTTCTTCACTTTGAAACCTTAATCATTAGCAATTGTAGGCTGCGCTGATGAGCAGCTCAGTATCACTGTCTTTCCAAACCAGTCGTACAGCCTCTTCGTGTAAATCATTTAGCCTAGAATGGATTGTCACACTGGTTGGAAAGCGCAGCTTTATGATGAATCCTAGAATTAGAACGACGACAACAAAGTCATGGCGAATAATGATCCTTCATAATTACGTAAACTATTTGATTTAAACTAGAACTAAACCTTTCGAAATAAACTTTTTATTTTTTGAAATAAAAGTTTCGGACCCATTCCAGGATCCATCATCACTATGAAAATACTCCAAAAGGACATATTACTTTATATGCTAAAGGGAGAAAAACAACTGTAAAGCAAATAAAAGGCAGACATAAGTAACCATTTAAAAAAGTGTAAGAGGAAAGGGTGAAATTTGTGCATTATGAATAGGGCAGTCTCTAAGGGTAAGCAGACTTTCGCGTATGAGAAGATCTATGTTATTGTTGTTGGTGGTGTGACTAATAATATCAAAATTATCAAGAGAGATGGAGTGACCAGTGGAAGCAAAATCCTTGTAAATAGCGGATGGATTATTGTTGTTCATTGTGGAACCAGTTTTTGTGATTCCCAGGTGTCCCCTGCATGTCTTGTCCTACCATGAAACATCCACACAAGTGGAAAATAATTCAATTAGAATTTCAAACTTGATAGGGTCAATGTATTGAGACAGGCGAGCAAAAGCATGTTGTTTTTGAATAGCCCTTTTATAAAATCTTCAACATGTTTTCTACAACTTTAATGCGTGTTCCTTATCAAAATTAGCACCCAACAGTCCTTCATATTTGCTTTCAATGACCTTTGATTTTCCGATTGTAACTGTTGCATTAGTTCAGTTATGACCGAATATCGTTAGTTGACATTTATTATCATCTAATTTGAAATATTTGTCAGAAAACCATTCTGCAGTTACAGCCCCATCTGTTTCTAAGTGTCTAACAATAGTATCAAGGTTGGACTGTATGCTAAGGTAATGCAATCATATCTGAAGAGCCTGTAAAGCTCTTAGGGGTCACAGGATGAGGACGACGAAAACCAAAGTCACTTCCACCAGCTTTATTCATATTATAACGACATCCCAGTACGTTAAGACAATCCAGTTTAAAGACTGTTGACAATCACCAAAAAAAATCGGGTTAAAGACGAAAAAAGACTAAGCCGAAGAGATATACGAAGACTTCGGATCTTACAAAGATCCATCATCAGCATGGATGGGATAGATGTAATCCACCCATATCTTAGTGGTCATTTTGGATCATAAACTTGACTTTTACCGACATATTTCCAATCTATGCAGAACGTCAGCAGTACTCTTAAATGTTCTTAAAAGACAACAAAAGTTTCTTGGCTTTAGAGAAAAACGATCCTGATACAAAGTTTCGTATACTTTGACTAATGTCCCGGATTTGATACTTACTTTCCATCTTCGAAGTCACTACGGACCACGGAAAATTGAAAATCCACAAGAGAGGGCTTCATAGTGACTACCTAAGTTCGCAAAACGATTTGCTTTTGAAACCAAATAAATTCACGTTGCTCGTCGAAGAATTCTCTGTGTCGAAATTTTCAAAACAATACATCGTTTGCATCCAACAGTTAAGCAAAATATTTTCAAATTGCGCTAGTCGAATTATTTGCTAAGAAACTCAAATAACCAACTCCATTCTCGGCCCAATCGAACAATCTTTGGGTCCAAGAGCCTCGATTCTACTGGACCACAAATCTGGAAAAATTTAACAAGCGAATTACAATCAGCAAAGAATCCAGAAAGCCTTGAGGTCCTGGTCCTAATAAAACACTGCAGAATGGCCCCAATTGTACATCCTGTTTTTGCAAGTACGAACCGGATTACACTCTTCTTTTATACGAAAAAATATTATATGAAAAAGTGCTCAAAAGGTCGAAACCTTAAGAAATGTTGAGAAACTCACAAGGCTCGACTTCCAAAGTTTATCTTTTCTACGTACCAGAAATCAATATTAGCTCATTCACTGAAAGCTCATCCACAAAGATCAAAAGTTTTCTTTGATAATCTTGGTCAACAAAGATCACACATTTTACAACGAATAATGGTAACCTCTTTTAGCCAGTTTTCTCCAATAAAACTTAAGAAAATGTTAAGAAAATCTCAGCTTCAATTTCAGGAGAGGTTAAGAAAACTGAAGCCTGGACAAAAAAGTGGTTTTCTTATAAAAAAATGTATAATTAGCTACTTATAACGTTACTTTTACCGTTATTATCACTCCTTGCTGATTTCGTCTAATTAGCTATGTATAGTCGACTTTGGTTGGCCAAACATTTTTGAATTTTATGCAACATATAGGTTAGCTCTTGAATATATGTGCATAAATATATAAAATATATGCAAATATAAAAATATACAAAAATATTATAATATATATACAATTATCAACATGTATATACGATTATCAAAATTTATATACAATAGTAGACACTCATGATAAAACAACAAATCTAATGAAGTTATAATTGATAAATATACAGAAGGAAGCAAAAATAATGCGTTGCAATTTGTACTGCATGAATTGACTATAAGAAAACTTTTGATTCAATTCCTTATAAATGGCTCCTGTGTGACTTGACACTGGAAGTAACATAGCTAAGGACATTAAATGACATTATCTGCTATTTTATTTGTTTTGTCGTTGAATCCACTATTGCACATGCTGCAAAGGACTAAAGGATCATAGCAGAACTTATCAACACTACGACACTCGCAACATCTTTGTGGACAATTTAAAATTATATAATGGAGACATACAAACGAAAATATTGGCTGCATATCATCAGAACCTTTTCAAACGACATTATAATGAAACTTGGCATAGACAAGTGCTCCTACCTGCATATTAGGAAATGGAGTATTGTTGATTCTAAAGAGCCTTTGACAATTAATGGATTTAAAATCACACCTTTGAAATTGGGTGGATACTATAAATACCTTGGCATTAAGGAAAGAACTTCAAATGATGGTCCTATAAATATGGAGAGAATTTGGGAACAATACTGAACTCGAGTGAACAAAATCTGGTCATCTGAGTTATCTAACTACAACAAAGAAATAGAATCTAACAATTGATGGGACAATTACAGACAATGAAGCAACTAGATATCAAAATCAGAAAAATAATTTACATTAACCAGACACTTTGACCCAAGTTCAGATGTTGATAAGTCTTATATCAGTAGCAGTAAAGATGGCAGAGATTTGCAGAATATCAAGACACTTCTTGACAGCAGCTCATATCAATATAACAGCACCTGAAGCTTACCTCTGAGCACAGCAAAGCTCTAAAATGTGTCAATGAGTGAGAGCAAGGATTGATTAAGAGAGTATCAGAAGAGCTTCCAAAAAATGCTAGCATATAGTCTGAAACCAGAGAGGAAATGCAAAAGTGTGGAGTAAATTGTTTAATGCAACAAAAAGGGATTGGGCATGATGAACAGATCCTTTCAGAGAAAGATGAAAGGCGATGTAAATATTGACTTTTAATCAAGTCTTGATTGTGTCTCATTTTGCAAGATACCTCAATACAATCATGGACCAAGAGATTCTTACAAGAAATTTACAATATAGTTTTCAAGCAGAACTGGGTCTGCAGCTGACTACTGGCAAACATTGCAAACTATGTTGTGCAAATGTACAGAATCCTCATCCTGGTGCGTGTACTAAGTGGATGTCCTAATATATCAGCA
Organism: Mastigias papua; assembly: GCA_964019165.1. Classification (NCBI taxonomy): domain Eukaryota; kingdom Metazoa; phylum Cnidaria; class Scyphozoa; order Rhizostomeae; family Mastigiidae; genus Mastigias; species Mastigias papua. Next base: position 2,877,752 of record OZ025275.1, on the reverse strand, counting down.
ATGCATTACTTAATGTTAAGACATAATGCTCTGGTAAAACATTTATTGAAAACCATTATTATTAAAAAAGACCCATTAATACAAAGTATGCAAATTTTCCATCAAGATTATTCTTTCACACTATTCACTATAATAAATGGGGAACTTGAATATGCACCTACAAGCCTCACCAAATACAAGAAAGATATTGGCTTAGGAAGGAAAGAAGATAAGATACACATTAAAAAACTGTAGCTAACTGTAACTAGTGGAACAGTACAAATCTGCAAAACATTAGTAAAGTTTAAGAATTTCAAAAGTCCCTCAATGAGTATTTTATATTTGTCTTATGCTGATTTGAAGTTTATTGTGCATTTTGCTGGAACATTTTATAGTCAATCATGACTCAAGCTTTGGAACTGATTGGTTTATTCCATTGTATAAAACTCTTGAACTTACTACATATTGGTGTCTCTATTCACATGGTATCTTGTGTTGCCCCATAGCCCTTAATATTGAAAACAAGGGCCTAAAATAAGGTTGGATCTGATTCACTCTCGTGAAAGCAGGACTCCTAAACCAAGGGCAATTGCTAAAGGGGGCTCAGGGGATTTCCCAAAATTAAAGATTTTTTGCATTTATCTTGCAAGTATAGTTCCCTCATAGTCAATCAAAAGTGCAGAGCATGTTGCTTTCAAAGATCTTGACTATAAATATGTTGTTCAAATCCAGTGAAATACTTTGCATTATAGTTGATCTTACTACAAAGTGAGAGCTTTGAAAAGATGGGGGCCACAACATTGTTGATAACCCCTCCTTGTGTTTCACTTTCTATAGGGCAGGAATAGCTTTCTGGTCTTCTGGTCCTAGATTCACCACTGCATATATATTTACTAAAACTGGGTCTTCAAAACTAGTTCAAAATAACATGTGTCATATATATATATATTAAGGCATATATTAAGGTTTCTTTACTCTTTAGATAACATTAACATCTATTAATTTACTAGCTAGATAATGTGCTAGTTTTAAGCTTCAGCTGTGTCTCTAAACAATTCCCCAAAAATTACCACAACAGAGAATTTATAAAAATGTGGATCTGTAAACATTTCCTATCTTAGACTCTATTCAAGAATAGGCCATTCACATCTATTTCCAATATATCTTTGCTATCCACACTTTCTATACAAAAATGTTTGGTACCTGTGCTATTCTTATGATCTCCAATAACATATAAAAGACCAATATCACTAAGAGTGAAATAAAGGCCAGTTTTTAAGAAGATTAAAGAATGGCGAAGCCATTTCAAACAACATGGTCATGTTTTGCACACCCTTGACATCTCTACAAACTTCAAGAGGAAACCACAAACTTGTCTATTTTCCTAATGAATCTGCCAGCACACTGGATATAGTTACTATTCAAACAAGCTACTTTTCCACCTGTTTACTAACTAACACACATTTGAGTGCCCTTTGTTTGTACCTTGATTTGATATTCATATTGTTTTAACAATTAGGTATATAGCCCCATGTTTTCCCTATCAAATTAGCAGAAGATGAGACAAGCTTGTCCCAAAATGTACTATCAGGCTATGTCACAATGGCTTCATCAGTAATTTAACAATAATGGATGTGTCAATGAAAAATTTAAAATTTGTGATCCTGGCTGCTTTTTCTGATTTATGATTCATGAAAAAGGCCAAACTCTGCAACCTGGCCCTTAGGTATCGACAAAATTGGTCCTCCAAAGTGCCCAATCAAAATTGGTGATCCCCCAAACATATCGTTGAAAATGTTTGGAGGATCACCGATTTGGAAGTGATGGATAAGGAAGTTAGCTGGGTGGTAAAAGGACAGAGGTCACGAAGGGTCATTGGTTAATGGGCTGGTAGAGGGTACGAAAGTGGTTATCTGCAGCTCAAAGGTATGATACCTGCTGGCTAACAGTCTGTATGCAATATATGCAATAAATTTTACCAGCAACTGCCACTCTAAACTCTCAATAGGCAAGCCTACTCACCGTCGACAGTGAGTAGGCTTGCCTAGTCGGCCTACTCGGAATCCGATTAGGAATGAAAACACAATAATTTTCTTTTAAAATGCACTACAGATCAAATCTCCATACTGACCATGTATACGTTCTTATTCTTTATCCTCTATTTGGCACATTGGTATCCCAGATTTTCACGCTTTCACTTGCACCCTTTTATACCAGTGGAGCTGAGACTTTTTGGCATTCTCACTTCTATGTAAATCTCGTTTTCGTTTCGCGCCAATGGAGAGTTGATGGAGAGGCACGAAAGATCTTCCCCCATTCCTAAACGCGGCAACTGAAGTGAATAAAAGGGTGCGGGGACATCAGGGGCATAGATGTCAAGTTTAATGTTAAGGTAGAAATGCATCTTTCCCAGACCTGTGTTCAACCTTTTCAACAAATATTTCATACAATTAAGCTGCAGAATTGCATTATATTATGAGTAGCAACGACAATTTAGAATATCTCCATCTACAATCTTAGGGAACTATTTGTCGGGCATCGCCCTCTCTACCCCCTTCCCCACTGTCTAAGGGTCTCATGGCAATAGTGCATCCATTTTCCTTGCAGCACTGCTTTCAATTCAAACAGAAAGCGTAATGATTCTCCCAATTAGGGGTGGCACCGCCAGAAATTTTCCTATGGGGGAGCTGACCGATGCTAGCATACTCCAACGGGAGGCTATAATCCTCTAGTCCTCCCCTGCCACCACCCTTGCTCCAATCCAGTTTATGAAATATAAAATTATAAAAAGGCAAGCCCCAACATGCCGTAAAATAGATACAAATATATGTAACTCCAGGGACGCCTACGCTGGGGGGGGGGGGCAGGAGTGCAGCTGCCTTTCCTGCCCTTTCCAAGGACTTGATTATTTTAGTGCAAAGATGTCTATGATGCGCCCTCAATAGGAACCTTGCTCCCTGCCCTCGGTTCGGGTAGGCGCCCCTGTGTAACTCAATAAGTTGTCTTCAATGGTTTACCAAACACAGGATGTTTCTGGACATAAAACCACGAGCATTATATTAAGACTTTATAAATTAGATAATTGCTATTGTAATATTGATTAAGAGTAGGATGTTGGCTATAAGAACTGTAGACGATAGAATTCTTAGGACAATTATCCATCGATAAATTTCAAATACTTCAAGTTACATGTTCCTTCCCATTGTTTCTGCAACTATTCTGATAAACAGCTTGCAGGCATCTCTCCTCTCTTCAGTAAAATATTCATTTAAGCATTTCTCCATCATCCACTCAAAACAGTTGATTAATATCTGAAAAAGAGAATATCTCTTCAAATTTCTACTCTAACAATCCCCACCTCCGTTTGACTTCATCTATTCAATTAATCTAAAAGTGTAATAGGAACTGGTTGGATTTGAAATAAAATGAGAGTTTGAGAAAGTAAGTCAAGCACGACCCTCGATTTTATATATATCCAAGGCTAGTGATCAAATGGCTTAGTTAATAAAGGATAAAGCACTATAGAAGTACAAAACTGAACGAGGCAGTTCGAACCTCGCTTGGGATCACTCATTTTCTTACACTATTAATTAGCAAGTTCTCCTAAGCCAATTGCCTTAATCTCGACATTTGAATACTGTGCCTTCAATGGTTTGAAATACTAAAAAGTTGAGAAAAATTGCTGATCATTTCTATTTTGGAATCAAATGTAGCATTTTTAAGACCGCATCAAGAATTTAAACTTCCTAGAGTAGAGCGCTCCAATGAAAATCTGATATAGGCCTTAGGATAACATAACAATGCTACTTTAGAGCATTCATATTAGAGTTAACATGCCAGTAGATCTTTTTACATACAATCTAATGGGGGAAATTCCCCACCAGGCCCATAACTTTCCCCACTAGTTGGCCTATATTCCCCCACTAGCAAATGTCCTTTTTATAAAGTTGTTTTGAGAACTATCTTTGAATACTCTCCGTATAATGTTCAGGTATGTAATTAACTTGTGTGCCTTCGTCTCATTGCAATCAATCAATGCCTGTATGATTTTCCTGTACTGCATAAAAGCCAGGTTCTTAAAACCATGTCCTCAGTCGCAATATGCCTGAGTGCCAATTCTCACCAGTGAAAATTCCTTTAAGGTTCCCCGGATATGATGAAAATGCTGCCAGAAGATGCTACACTTTAGACTCAATTTCGATTTCAGCTCTAATATGGCGCATACTTTTCATAGGAGCCAGATAATCTTTACCGAAGGTCGATGTTCTTAACATTTTCATATTCATACTTATAATTTTCATACTTATACTCAAATGTTCTTAGAACCTTTCTTATTTGCAGATATTTGAGAAACTACCTGCAGTATGCAGTTTCTAAAGCATTCCACAATCATGCCACTATTACCAATATAATAACAAATGGTACCTTTTATCAGTAAGGTCATCAGAACTCATTTGCCAACAGAACATGGGCAGTTGAGTGTTTCTAAAAATTCTCATCTGAGGCTGAGCATGTTCTGGAAGTTTTCTTATATTTTTGGCAAATTGACTTCATTGTTCTTACAAGGTGTGTTCTTACAAACAAGAGGTGGATTCACAGTCAGATTAAACAGGACATGACACAAGTGTTCCTTACATGACTTGCAGAAGGAAGAACTGTGTTCAGAACTCGTTCAATCACTGCCTGAAATTGGAAGCTAAAAAGACATGTCTCGGATTTATTCCCCTTTTATCAATATTTTAACGGACACTGCTCTCTGAAAATCAGGAATATTATTCCTAAATCGCTGAGATGTGTTAGAACCACCAGGAACTCTGCCCATTCACATCCTACTCACGTTTCACTACTTATTCCACGAACTCACAATCATAAATCGCCACTCGTTCCAAGAGCTTGCAAACAATGGACTGTCCTACCTTCCTCTTCCTTCCCGGAGCTCTACAATCCATCGATTTTTTAATATCTAGATTCGGAAAGGCCGTATTTAACCATGGGTCCACTGGGCTGAGCCCAGGACCCCCTACGTGATTCTTACGTTAGGAGGGCCCCGAGTAGAACTTTGAAAGTAAAATGATGGCCCAAAATATGGAATTCAAGCATATTTTATCTCGTGGCTGTTATTTTACTTTTTTTATCATCAATACTTGTACAGTCTATATTGCTATTATCTATTCTATTATTCTACTATCTATTCTATTGTTACTAAGATATCTTTTTAGGTTGCATATCATCATATCATTTTCATGAAACGAATTCTGATCAGTAAAAAAGAAGTCACATTCTGACCTTATCCTTTATATTCACGTTTCAGAGCATATCTAATTATCACATGTTCCCTGTACTTAAAAATTTGAGTCGTATGTACAAACACACACACACACACACACACACACACACACACACACACACACACACACACACACACACACACACACACACACACACACAAAGTTGACTTGGTGCTTTCCATAGAAATAGAGAACTCGAAGCTTTTTTTGCAGCATTTTGCATAACTTCTCAGAATTCATCCCAAATCATGCATTTTAATGTATTTTGAGCACTATTGGGGGTTACCAGGACCCCCCAGCAAATTGTTACTCGCTGCGCTCAGGTTAGCTGTGCCCCCATCCCCTAGTAAATAACGTCGGCTACGGGCTTGTTCTCTAGTTCCACGTTTGCCAACTAGGGGCAAATGATATGAAAGATTTTCACAAGGATATCCTAGAACATTGTAAAATAATAGAACTGATTTAGTTATGCCCTTGTACTTAGCTATTGCATCTTAAAGGCAGGGCTATAGAATAATACCGTGCCAGTCTGAATATTTTCTAGCCTCTATGTAGAAAACACATATGCATCAAAAAGCAACATGTGGCACATCTATAATATTGAAAAGAGTATATGAAAACGAGATTAATTCGACTGGTAGCTCCACCGAGAAGTTTTGGAAACCCAGGGGCAAGACTAGGCAGACAAAGGATGCTTCTGATAGCGAAGGAGGTAGCAGTCCATCCCTTACATTGTTGAGGCATCAATTGCAAATTCATTACACAGTGCTATGTGTTATGGAGGGAGATCCCTTTGGCATGCTACACAGAAAAGCTTTTCTCTGATCTTATCATGCACCTGGACGCCGATGGCTTGGGCTATCGCCTTCCCCCCTCTCGGCGGCACTTTAGGTAGGTACCTGTAGTTGATCCTTCCTGACATTGAGCATGGCATGCATCATGCCCAGTTGCTCGAAGTCCTCTTCGATGTTGCTCCAGTCATCTAGGTGTTTCACGCAACGATCCAGAGTTGCAATAACGGCGCGTACGTGCAACTTTAATTCAAGATTAGGGAAATGCAGCTGGAACTTGAAGTAATTTTGGAGGCTAGGCTGTAGCTCAAACAATCTAAAAAATACCCAAAGAGAGCTAGTAGCGATATCAAGAAGTAATATGTTAAACAATAGTAATGGTGTGCACTGAAGGAAGCAAATTTGAGAAAGGAAAAGATTGGTTCAACTAAGATTCAACAAGCTGTTCCACGTTCAAATTTTACTCGTCAGCTACATACTTGCACTGTATGTATAATAGCATAATTAAATAAGGCTTGTAGACAGTACACAGTATAACAGAATGTAAAACAGTATGCAGGAGATCAAGCAAAAATTTTCGAACGTTCTTACAGTGGGATTTAAGAGAGTCACATCCCACGGACGATAGTTATGTTGGTAGAATAGCTAAAATTTTCCATTTCAGTAAGTAAACTGCTTTAATTGTTTGTATTCTAGGAGTCTAAGAAGAAGATTTAGGTGTTACAAATAAGCAGACAGCACAAAAATTCGCTAAGTTTACAAATTCATGCAATTTCCCAACAAAGTGAGCAGTTAATACGGTAAAATTAAAACAGATAATCTTCATTCGTGGGGCCACGCCAATTTTGTTTATATAGTAAGGAATAATACCGTGAAAACATGACCATTCCCGCTTCTAAGCCATCTTTAGTGTCAAGCAAAGTCGTCCAACATTCCCTGATCCTTTGTTTCTGTTCTGAGGACAGTTCAAACTCCATATTGCTGCAGGTTGAGAAAAAAAGCCTATTAGAACAAGTTTTGGCGCAGTGGCCAAGTAGCTTTACTGTACAGATCTGGTACCGTAAGGGTGCAAATGGATATTTGAATGGATTGAACCAGCAAAGGTACATTATCCTAATACAGTAAAAGCCCTGCAGCCGGAGACTGAAAATTTTTATTTCAATTACTTGGAGTGTGCTTACTCAGCCATATGTCCTCAGTAGGCTCCTATAAACGGCTCCAATCTTTATCGATTCTTTAGAAATAAATTAACCCTGTACGTCAATCAGCTGCTTCCAAGGATGCTCCACTAGACACATTACTGTAACAGCTAAGGTCTGCAGAGATAAGAACAATTCTACGAACTTGCACCCTGATTACTGGAACTACCCCCGTTGCATAAGAAGACGAACAGGCTCGTTTCCACTTAGTAGGCTCTCATGTGTCAGTTTTTACTGCATAAGATAAAATGATATACTCCGTTACTCAGTTAGTCATTGCTTTCAATAATTCAACTAAAATAGGTTGCAAATGATAATATGATCTCAATACCATGTATTGGTTCCTCTTAGGTTTCTGGAAGGTGAAATTGAAATAAATTGGATCTAAATAAGAGATCTAGCATTTTAGACGATAGGACACTTTGGGAAAATCCATTTTATCAAAAATCAGTTATCCAGTTTCTAAAACTCTCCCTACAGTCTCTGCAGCAAGAGAAAAGACCATTGCATAGATACCAAGTTTGCTGTGCTCTAACAGACATGGAGATTAGAGGAGATTTTAAGACATTAAAATGAATAGTGGAGTGGAGAAGACAGTGTCTAAGAAGACTTCCCAGGCATAGCTGTGAGAGAGAATCAAATTTTGGAATCGGAGTGAAGAGAGGATAAAGTAGCAAGCAATTATTGTCCAAATTTATGTACAAATCTTTCTATGAGCCAGTAAATCTAAAAATCTAATATAAAACTTACCAAAGGTGGTTGAGAATTCCAAGAGACCGATATTGTAATATGTTTATTTCTTCACCACACCTAGCAGAGAAAGAGAGGAAAAGACTCTTGACAGAACTTTCACGTACTGGAACACCTTTGTAACAAGTGGAGTAAAGTATCAACAAACGGTTTCGATAAGCAAAACATACAATGAACAGATGCTAATTCTATGAAAATATTTTTAACAGATATTCAGAGATAAAAGAAAAAAGGATTAGACAGGTTTTATTGCTCTGATGGCATCAAGCTGAGTTGTAATCAGAGGAGGCGACCTCCTATTCGACATCAAAAATGAGATCATGAAGAAATTGGCTATTATCAATCTTATTAGCACTCTCTTGTTTCAACAATAATGATTTGTTTTGCACCTTGAAACTAGACAGGAAGTTAAATGTCGTATAACTCACCCATGTATATGGAAGAAGTCGATTCAGCAAAAATGAAGGTGCAACTGAAATTTACATTGAATTGTTCTCTATAAGCCAGTTCTACGGGCTATATTAGCAAAGCACAGTAAAGCATAAACGGAGAACTCGTTATTTTAAAATTACAATATGGCAAAAACTTCGACACAGGCAAAAGTTGGATGACTCCACAGAGTTTAATATGATACGTTTACTCTGCATTCGAAATATCCATGGGCATATCGAAGTAAGGTGTGCAATGGGTGTCACCAGGGTCGAACTGGCTGGGTATAAGGGCCCTGTGAACTTTCCATTCAGTCTCTTTCATTCTCCTTAAAAGCAGTCTTATCTGGCAGATTACACTTAAAAGTCTACTGTACATCATATATAAAAGGACCCAAAAGCAAGGGGGTCCGGCAGGTAGTTGCTCGGCGCGCCCGTCCAGCTAGTCCTCCCCTGGATGTCATACATCCCCAATTTTTGTAGAAACTGTCAGTAATATTTAAACGTTAATTAGCTAGTGTGTAAGTTGGCAGATAAGCAAGCTTCTGGTAAGCAGGGACGTAGGAAGCATCATAAAAGTGGGGGCCAAGTCCTAAAAGGGGGCACATTACCATGCCCATTTTGGGTTTCAAAGAGACACTTTTGCATAGTTTGCTAAAAAGTGGGGGCCATGGCCCCTCTGGCCCCCCGGTTCCTACGTCCCTGCTGGTAAGTATGTAAATGAGTAACAAAGGAAGTGAGGAAGTATGTCAATACCACAGTAGGTATCAAGTAAGGAAGACAGTGATTAATTTATTAAATAAATCACAATGTTTATAAATAGTTAAGACAGCACATACATCGGCACGCAAAGTAAGTCAATATGCATATTAGTAAGTAAGTTAGGACGTAAAAGGGGTTTATTACGCTCCGGTGCTCCACGCTAAGGATAGGCCATTCTTTTACCGACGAACGGTCAACCAAATTTAACTCACAAAGGAGTTATGCTGCTGTAACAGCTTATCGCATTGGGGTTTGACGTTGTGCTGCTTGATAGTCGAGCAATGGTACAAACAAATGCACTATTGCCGGAAAATTCCCCCACCAGATTTTTTCTTCAATTTCCTCACTAGTTGGCCCATTGTTCCCTATTGGTATGTCCCCTTTTGACTCAAATTGTTATGAGAATTAATTTGAATTGTCTCCATATACTGCTTTTGTGTCAAATTATGCTTTACTTCCATTTTCTTGTCGCTGTGAATAAACACCTGTTTGATTTCCTTAACCACAGAAAGCAAGGTAGTGAAAGAGTCTCATACCTTGACAGAATCTAAGAGGAATATAAAAAAACATCAATTCAGTGATTGCAACTGTAGATTATGTAAGATTTTTGTAAACAATTTAGGATTTTTATAAGGTAAATAATCAGGTTTTTATGATATAATTAAGTAGTCACTATTGTAAGTAGTTTTTTCTTTCCATTTTAGTTTTTGTTAAATGGTTGGCATTAATTAGTTTTTTAACTACCTTTATCACGCCAACCTTAAATAAATAAATTATTATTATTATTATTATTAAAGCCAAAGGAAAACTCTTTATTGATTGTACCACACCCAATCCTGCCCATACCCCCTGGTTGTACTGCCCTATTCGTCGATCCCCCATCATTGAAAACTCCTTTAAAGATCCTCTGAATAATGACTATTGCTGCAGTAGAACTCTGGTTAATCGATAACCTGGAATTAACAACATGACGTTTTACAAAGTACATTCGCACAAATACGTTTCGAAATAAATGGCCTTCCAAATATGATGTCTCTTTATAATGAGGTATAATACAAAAGATTACAGTGTGGTTGGGCGAATTAGTAAATACGAAAATAATAGAATTATCAATTCTTAGTTCAAATCAATGCTACTTAATACAATTGAATTTTTAGCTGAATGCAAATCTACCTCTATTTGATTAAAATGTGAAGTTAAGATGACACAGGGTAGTATGGTTGATTCGTAGAGAGGTCATTTCAAAATGATACCGTTTGAATTAGTTATTTAAGCGATTCTTGAAATCAAAGCAGTTCAAGCGAGATTTGTACCTTTCTCGTCCTTTCCACTTGGTGGGAAGCTACGAGGAATGTACAGCTGAGGTCACAAAATTCCCAATGACAGCTTGTCCGTCTATCTTTTAGAGTGACAGGGAAATGGTTTAAGCCTTGAATAAGTATATAATCCCTACCGAGATTATGCGCCACAATGTTCAAGGTTTTCGGAATTGTTTGGAACACATTATGAACCATGAGATTTCCTCAGTACTGACAAAATACACCAAAAGAGTTAGCTGAAATATCGTAGTTGAATAAACATATTATAAGTAATAAGCATATAAACGAATAACAGTAAAGCAACTACCTTAGAAAACTAAACTTATATAGATATATAACACATTGAGCACGTCCATATGCATAGGGACTAGGCAGAAAGAGGTCAACTTCGTATACAACATGCTATATCTCCTCCGGAATTACACGAATTTTGCTTGAATTATTCTTAAATATACCTTCATGCACATTCTGCCAAATTGAAATGCTTCTTCAATAGGATGCAAATGAACACATACCCAGCTATCATTCTGGAAGAGTTTTAAAGCAGTTGAAATAAATGCCAATATGGAACCTTGCACTTTAAAAGTATTAAGAGTGATGAAGTAATTATGGCCTGGAGCAAAAATGCAAGGAACTTCTTTTGTAGAATCCTATTAGATAACAGTGAGATTGGTAATGAAAAATCACCATGTACAGGTAGCTCTATTATGTATTTAATGGCTTCTTGTAAGCAGTTCTGATGATACCACTTAAGTGCTATGTTCATACGGTATTATGGTCTTCAGGTGGTTTTGTCTGTCACTTCCTAATGGAGTAAATCTTGGACTGACCTTTGTCGTTCTACCAGGCAAGATATCACTCTCAAAAATATGATCTCTCATACTTCTAAACTCATCTGTCATAAAGGGATTCTGGATCAAAGGTGACTATTGGCAATGACATTTTTTCAAGTGCTGTGTATTCCATAGTCATCATAAACTGACCTACGTTATAGAACCTGAGAAGTTCCTAAGACAGTATTTATCGTTGCATAGCTCAAGATGGTAGAAATGCTAGACATAGTCCTTGGAAACTTCCAGCTGAACCCAAGACGGGTTTCAGAAGCTATGCAAGTCGCAAGGTGACTTGGAGAAGAGAGGATTGTATGAGGTTATACGAGGAAACAGATTACAGATGACCACATTTGCTAATGAAAAATTACACCCTAAACTCTGACAATGCGCACTTCTCAATGCGCGCTTAGTAACTGGTTTAATGATCGGGTTATGTTTGAGTTTCAAACCTTCCATAGTCTGAAATTCTTAAGCCCCAGTCAAATTGATCAATTTCGTGAGGGACTCCCAATTAAGAGAAGAAATGATCTTGAAATTTTACAGGAAGCGGTTGTCGCTGAAATAAATTTCTTGCGTAAAAAGATACTGTTTGTAGCAATTTATCGCAGTCCCAGTCAAAACAATGAGCAACTCAAAACTTTCATGGATAAGCTGCAAATAATGTGTGGTAATTTTCAGAGAGAAAGGCCTTATTCCATTATAGTGACTGGTGACTTCAACTGTCGATCTTCACAATGGTGGGGAGGAGATATTGAGAATCCGGAGGGAACTGCTTTAGATGAGCTACTTGAAACAAATAACTTATATCAGATTATTGATGAGCCAACTAACGTGAGGGGAGAGTGTATGTCCTGTATAGATCTTATCATCACTGACCAACCTAACATATTTGTAGAATCGGGAGTCCATCCTTCCCTTGATGATCACTGTCAACACCAAATAGTCTACGGTAAGCTGAACATTTCAATACACCATCCACCTCCATATAAAAGGACGATATGGGATTATTCGAAGGCCAATACCCCTGTGATTAGGGAGCTCATAAGTGACATTGATTGGCAATCAAGATTTGCGGGCCTTGGTTTGAATGAAATGACGGAATTGTTCACGGGCACCATTTTTGCAATTCTATCTGCAAATATTCCCAACAAAGTTATAAAGTGCAACGACAAAGATCCACCATGGATTACTCCTGAATTAAAAACTGCAATAAAACGCAAGCATAGAGTTTTTAGAAAATACAAAGATCCTGGCCGAAGGTTGGAGGACTGGAATCTAGTGAAGGAAGTCCGAAATGAAACTTCTAGATTGATTACCAAGGCCAAAGAAAACTACTTTTCAACCATGGGTCGTAAGTTGTCTGATCCTGCCCAAGGTATAAAGGCTTACTGGGCGATTTTAAACAGATTGATAAATAAGAAAAAAACCTTGAATATCCCTCCGTTACTTGAAAATGGAATCTTCGTGACAAATGTGCAAACGAAAGCAGACATCCTAAATGAGCATTTTGTTCAACAGTGTTCCACTATCGTGAACAGCAGCACTCTTCTAAACTATCAACCAACGTGCAGCGCTCTTCTTCAAAGTCTTGACATAGATAGGGAAAAAGTAACCAAATTAATTCGGGCACTGGACACCACAAAGGCTCATGGTTGTGATGACATATCAATTTCAATGATCAAAATCTGCGATACTTCCATCGTCGAACCACTATGCTTGATTTTTGGAAAATGCCTTGAAACAGGAATCTACCCAACCATATGGAAGAAAGCAAACATCATCCCAGTCCATAAAAAAGACAGTAGGCAGAGCAAGAAGAATTATCGGCCATTCTCTCTACTGCCAATTTTTGGAAAGATCTTCGAAAAGATCATCTTTGACGTATTCTATTGTCATCTTTGTGACCATGGTTTAATAACACAACATCAATCTGGGTTTCGACCTGGTGATTCAGCGATCAACCAACTTTTATCCATCACTCACAAAATTTACAGTGCTTTTGAAGAAATTCCCTCCAAAGAAACACGGGCAGTCTTTCTAGACTTGTCTAAGGCATTTGATAGAGTTTGGCATGAGGGGTTACTTTATAAGCTCAAATGTAGTGGCGTATCTGGGAATCTATTGATCTTAATCCGAAACTTCTTAACTGATCGTCAGCAACGCGTCTTGTTGAATGGAAAATGCTCAAGGTGGGCTACTGTATCTGCCGGGGTCCCACAAAGCTCTGTTCTAGGGCCACTGTTTTTCCTGGTTTACATAAATGACATTGTTGACAATGTTCGCTGTGATATAAAGCTTTTTGCTGACGACACTTCACTCTTCTCCGTTGTTCGGAATGACAGAAGTACTGAGGAACTAAATAGGGATCTTGAGCTATTGCGCTTGTGGTCGTGGCAATGGAAAATGTACTTCAATGCGGACAAAACAGAGGAAGTGATTTTTTCGACCAAAAGGGATAAACCCTTGCATGATCCCTTAACACTAGGAACTGATGATATTGATAGAAAAATGGAACACAAGCACATCGGAATTGTTCTTGACTCAAAGCTAAGTTTTCAAAGCCATATCAGGGAGGCTATCCTCAAAGCGAGGAGAGGGACTGGAATAATAAGGTATATCTCTAAATATGTCTCTAGAAATGTGCTTGATCAAGTTTACAAGCTTTATGTCAGACCCCACCTTGACTATGGTGATATTATCTACCATAGGTATGATCCTGAAATGATATTAAATGTCACAAAACGTCTCGAACAAACCCAGTATCATGCTGCATTAGCCGTAACCGGAGCATGGAGAGGTACAAATAAGCAAAAACTGTACGATGAACTAGGTTGGGAAGAGCTATATCACAGAAGGTGGTACAGACGCTTATGTCATTTTCACAACCTATGGAAAACAGGTTCACCTGGGTACCTCTTCGCTGAAATACCGCCTGAACGCGAACAATTTTACAACTTAAGAAAGTCCCGCGCATACGATCAGAATGTCGCCAGAACTACTCGTTTCTCGCATACATACTTCCAAAATGTTCTTTATGAATGGAATCTGCTAGATCATGACATCAAAAATTCACAATCCATATCCGAGTTTAAACAGAAACTACTTGCAATTATAAGACCACCTAAAAACACTGTTTATGATGTCTTTGATATAGAAGGTATCAAAAAGCTGACAAAGTTGCGTGTGAACTTCAGCGCACTGAATGAGCACAGATTTCGACACAACTTTGATTGTAGTAGCCCAACTTGTATGTGTGGGAAAGGCATTGAGGATAACAAGCACTTTCTCCTGCACTGCCACCAGTTTGACCTGATGCGTAGAGATCTCTTTCGCCAGCTTATCATCATTGGTTTAGACATAAGCAAATTGAATTCAGATACACTGTGCAGTTTGCTTCTATTTGGGAGTAAAAATCTAAATTTAGTTGAAAACAGAATTATCATAGAAGCAACAATTTCGTTCATAAATGCAACAAAGCGCTTTGATTGAATACTAAGAAAGTAGAGACTAGAAACTAAGAAGTAGAGTAGAGTAGAGACTAAGCAAGTAAACAGCAGCGACCCCTCCCCTACCATTGTTAGTTGTGTCAGGTAGCTTGGTGCCAAATAATCTATTAAGCCTTGCAATATATAAACCAAATTGGATTTCACAGAAAGTTTTAGGCCTTTTTGTATTATTTGGTACAAAGCTACCTTGGATTCTACTTTTTTGTTGCTTAATTAAGTATTAAAAGAATTGTAAGTGCCTTCCAAAGTGGGGACCAGATGACCTTGTGTCTATCCCTGCTTTGGATGGCACAGTAGAATGTAACCATTTTTGTGTTTTAATCATTTGATATTGATAGAAAAAAAAAATTGATCAAGTATTTCACTGGACGTTGTTAAAACAGATGCTTGGTTTGAGACGTTGAGCTTGTTTGGTCACCTTGTTTGATCACACAACATACGCTTGGCGATGTTGAGTGAAGTTTGACGCGAGTCAAAAGCAACTTGTGTTCTTGACTGTTGTGTGAATGCTTGGTCTGATTGACCACTCCAACAAACTCTTCGCTAAACATCTGACTTCGTTTTGACGATGAGCACGCGCAGGTCATAACAACTGTTAGCACTTTCAAATCGTACTTTTGTGTACGCTAATCGGGTCGGGTCGGGTCGGGTCGGGTCGGGT
Organism: Mastigias papua; assembly: GCA_964019165.1. Classification (NCBI taxonomy): domain Eukaryota; kingdom Metazoa; phylum Cnidaria; class Scyphozoa; order Rhizostomeae; family Mastigiidae; genus Mastigias; species Mastigias papua. The sequence continues at coordinate 2,862,236 of OZ025275.1, read as the reverse complement.
CGGGTCGGGTCGGGTCGGGTCGGGTCGGGTCGGGTCGGGTCGGGTCGGGTCACTGCGCTTCAGATTATGGAGTTTCAGTATGTTTGAAGAAACGTTAGGAACAATGTTCGTTTTGTTTGACTGTCTCTTTAGAATATCAAAAGGCACACAAATATGAATTTCTGTAAATGATTGGTGGGACTTTTAGCTGTTTTGACCGTAGCATGATAGACTCAATCACCGTTAGGCATTCTCTCGATATTTTTATAAGTGCAGTTAAAATTTTACAATACAATACAGGCAATAAACTTTACAAGACGATTGTGCAGGGAGCATGGAAATGCATTGCAACCCTGCAACTATTACATATAAAAAAATACTAAGATATAATATATATCCAAGGCAGAAAGAAAAAAACGAAAAAAATAACTACTAGGACGAAGAGTCGTCACAGTCACCACTCCACAGCGCGAGCCCCGAGATGTACCTTGTTGTGTCAACAATTGTCAAGAACGATGTATTTTGTTAATACTAGGAAATAAGTCGACACTGAATGTCGACTTGCCTATAGGACAGAAAGGTATGGTAACACTCGGTTTTCACTAGTGGCAGGCGTAAAAGTAGCCAACCTCACGCGATATGTCTGTAATATTTCCCCCCATGACAAGCAATGCTAGAAACCTTCAGAGCGAAGGAAAAAGGTATGTGATTTATCTGTATATAAGTACAGTTTGACCCATAGCAAGTGTAGTTATAGTCAATGTCCGGTCTTATCGTCAAAGAGGTATCGCTTTGGTGTCGTCCAGACATAGTTTAATGCTCTCACGATTTTGGTCGAACTTAGAGGCTTCAGCAAGCGACTTGTCTGGAACCAGTACTTTACAACTGACAGCTGATCAAGAAACCAATCAAACCAGATCAGCCTCATTAGCAAATTCAAAGCGAGATTCATTGGCGTTATTGTGTTACGACTGTGCTTGCGTAGAGTCTCCAATGCCATGGCTTCCATGTCAGGCTCATTCAGGCGGTAGGAGCAGCCATTGTAAGGTGCAAAATACGCAGTAAAAAATCCACTGGGGTTTCTTTTGAACAGCGACCAGTAATCAGGGTAAACTTTGCTGAGCTTCGCAACATCATCCAAATATGCATATCCCTCAACAAGAGTCTGCAATCTATGTGAAGTACTTTTAAAGTATTCTGTCCAAAATTTCGTGTCTTCCTTCACAGCGGACTTTCGTTCTCCTTCCGAAGCTATTTCGATCTTCTTACTCCATACTTTAGCCACCCACTGCGCTTGCATTTCAGCAATCCCAGGAATCGAGCCAACAATCGGCCGTACAAATCCGATGTAGGCCAGAGTCGGATCGTTCACGTTGAAGACGAACTTGTAGTTATCGATGAGGTTAACTTTTTGGAGACTGGCAGATAGAAACGGGAATTCCGGTATATAACCACTGCACAGAATGATGCTATCAACTTCTAGGGTGTCTCCATCGGCAAATACGACCTGGTTTCCAGATACTGACAGTATTGCTCCTTTTGGTATTACTTTTTCGTAATCAACAAAATCCAGGACATGTGCATGCTTGTTTATGAATGAATGAAAGAAGGCGGCATTGTTACGGAATTCTGGTATTCCATGGCCCTGGTACGCAAGGAGGGATCCCTTTGTGGTCCACTTGCAGACCCAGGCCAGACCTGTTGGAAGGACAAATCATATGAGCTTATAAGCCTGCTTCATCAATCTCAATCTTTGTAAAAGTTGTATCTCGCTGCACATCATCATAGCAATCATCATTGTCATCATCATTATCATCATCATCATCATCATCAATCATTATCATCATCATCATCATCATCAATCATCATCATCATCATCAGTCATCATAATCATCATCAATCATCATCATCATCATAGTCATCATCATTATCATCATCATCATCAATCATCATCATCATCATCAATCATCATCATCATCATCAATCATAATCATCATCATCATCATCAATCATAATCATAATCATCATCAATCATCATCATCATCATCATAGTCATCATCATTATCATCATCATTATCATCATCATCATTGAATGATTGTTTTAGGTAATGTTGGAAGCGCTTGGCAAAGTCACCAAAAAATTCAAGCCGGAGCATTTGTGAGCACAACGTGCGCGCAACTAAAATAATTTCACTTTTATGATAAATAAAACCGCTATATTGACATGCCGTTGGTGGGGGCAATTGCTGGGCACGCCCAATGATGTTGCACTATGTTGAAAGAACTGAAGGAGGCGTTTAGCCGTAGCTTAAGCAATGAGGAAAACTCCTAACTTTTCAAGTGAAATTCACCGTATCACTTACCTGGTTTGCTCCTAGCATGAGGGGCGATCATCTTCAAAGCACGAGATGATGCTTTATCAAGTGCCTGAGGCTTCCGATTGGGAAGAATCTTAGAAGATTTTCGAAAGAAATGCTGGCCACGCGGTATGCACCAAACTATTTTGTCACAATGTGGGTACCACGAATCCAGAATGTCACTTGCTGTTTCTCCGCCTCCAACTATCATTATCCTCTTGTTCTGATGAGCTTCATGGAACTCTTTAAAGTCTCCCGAATGATGTATTGTACCGGAGAAATCTTTAAGAAGAGTGTCTTTGACTGATAGATCTGGTCGTTGATGAATACCTATGGTGTTGAATTAGCCACGTGAATTTAGATTTGGCGAGTAATGAAGAAAATAAACGCTATGGTTTATGAGCACTGAAGTTCATTTTGTTATATGGTCTTTTTTACAGAAACAAATTTTTCCCTTCAGCCAGGAAGCTTCTTAATACTGTCATATCCAGCCTCCTTAAATGCCTTTTAAGTGCTTCTTAAATTTCTTGAAATTTCCTATAGCAATAAGGCAACAGTGACGAGAAATAGAATTTGTAGTTGAAAACATTTGAGAGGCGGATGTTATTTGTATTTTTTTCCAGTTTAATTGAACAAATTTGGCGCAAAAATAGATTTTTCATGTTTACTTTGAAACTCAGCCTGCCTGTGTTCTTAAATGTTTCTTAATTTTTGCCTGATTTAAGCCTCGTGTTTCTGACAGATTTGTTTCCTATAGAAAAACGTGCATTCATTTTATACAGCATCACAGTTGACATCACGACAACACTAGGCCTGCAATCTTTTAATAAAATTTTCCCAGGATCAGAGAATGGTGTCTAAGTTGCACCACAGGGTTAGTTTTAAGCCCACAACAATGATGCTTCTAGGACAGCTATCCTATCCACAAAAAAGCGTACAGTAGCAGTTTTTAAAGAAAATATACTTTGGAAGCAGAAGAATTATTGCAGGAATCCTCCCAATTCTGTAAACTATCAAGCTGAATGATGATTAAAAGCAGATCTGCTTAACAAACAAATACTATAAGCAGCTTCGTATTTTTCTAAGAGTTTTTTTAACCCTTTGAGGAAAAGACCAGGTAGCTAGACCCCTAGGACTTCTCGTAGTTGCGCGCCTGGGTTCTGTGTAAATGAATAGTTTCGTAACAGGACTGAAAAATAATCTGGGAAAACTAACTTGCATATGCCAACTTCACGCAACAAAAAGTATCGCTATTTATGAGTTCATTAGATATAATCAGCTACTGATCTAGGGGTCATATCTTCTTTCTAATACAATCTAAGGTCCGTGCAAGACTTCTAATTCTTTACCGTTCTGCAATTAAGTGCTAAGAAAATGGCCTGACATGAAGCCAAGGGGTGGCAAGGAGGGGGCATTCCTAGCCCAAATGTTCCCATCTTGTTTGTCCTTCAATCTTAAATCAATAACACGATTTTGCCTACAAACTGTGAAAAAAGAGCATTCCTGTCAAGTCAGCCAATAAAAGATGCTCTAGTTTCTTTGTTTTTGTGTGGTTTTGTCCTCCCGAGGAGCATAGAATTCAGAGATTTGGGCTGCTGGCTACGTGGCTGACGCTGATTAGTGTAATGAAGGAAAACATATCTTCTTTTTTCCTTGTTTCATTTGTGTATTTCTCATCAAAGGAAATCTTGCATAGCAAACTGAAACCCAATTGTTGGGCATATCAGAGAAAGACATTCCTTTCCGTGAATGCTTTGACTATTGACTGGTAGCAAGTTTCTACGTACCTGAACACACGGCTATATTCCTTGATCTATAAACTTGACCATCGGCAGTCTCGGTCGTCCATATTGTTCCAAACTTCCTCACATGCTTTACTGTACAGTTGAACCTAAAGTTAGTTTGAAGATCGAACCTCTTGTAGTATGATTTCAGATATTTGTGAATATCATCGTGCTTAGGGAATTCTCCGATTTCTTCCGGCATTGGAAAGTCGCTCATTTCGGTAGTTGTGGAGGAAGAAGATGTTTGTGTTGTCTTCATCACTGTGGTTGTATCCGAATCATCCGAGTAGTACCAAACACCACCGACATCGTCCCGTTTCTCTAATACCACACAGCTCAATCCATGCTCCTTCGCGTATTTGCATATCAATAGGCCTGACCATCCCCCTCCAATTACAACAACGTCGAGAACATCGCTCTGAACCGAAGCCATTACAGCTATGCGCTTCCACTACGCTTTCTGATGTCTGGGAGATATTCAAATAAAAACATTTAGATATCCCAACAAAGTAAATTGAATTAGGTAGTAATGACATCCTACATTCGGACATTGTTACGAGGTATGCAAATGACTAAACGAACAAAAGAAATTATCATAGAACTATACAACTCAAGGAAGAAAAACTGCACTCTGGGGGTCCGCTCTCATTGGCTGCAATGAGATTGTGCAAGTCCGCATTCACTCAATTCAATGCATTTTAAAATGGCCCCACCTTTGCATTGAAATCGACCCATGAAAAATTCCATACATGCTAGCGCGTAATCTTGTCACAAAGTTCTTTATGTAAAACCTCAGAAGGGGTACATACAGTATCTCTTATTTCTACACACTAAAGATTTCTCAAAACCAACCAGCAACTCACTTGAAACGATCCTCTATGTAGTGTACGGTTCCCCCGAAATGATGAAGCTCTCCAAAGTAAAATGGCTAAGATTCAAGTGCAGAACACGCAATGTTGACCGTTTCAAATATTTTTAAACTAACAGATTTTGTTTCAATTTAGTTTTGAGAGCCATTATGTAAATCAATACTATAGTTATGCAAGATATTCACAGGGGGAAAACTAAATTCCAAGAAGATAAAAGAAATTCGGAAAACCTGGAACCGTCTAAACCTCCGAGCACCCACAGTTTCTCGTAGTTCTTGTGATGCAACTTAGCATTTAGATGTCATTAATAGATAAACACAGTCAATGAGTCAAGGTACCTTATTGCTGCAATCCGCTACAGAATGAGTTTACACTTACTGCCAAACGTATGTATGCTATATGTTCCCAAATCGCCCATTTCCTGGCATAGGTTTTCCGACAACAAAATGTTCTACACGAGTTTTGCTAGACACATAACTAAAGCATTACATTAGACTCAATGGTTCAAAGAACAAGCCTAAAATCCCGGCCGTCAGTGCAAAACAAGCTAAACTTACCCGATTACTGAATGTTGAGAGCAAGAGTTGCCTGCGACTCGAACGATACGAAGGCAAGTGTTCAGTTTCTGATCACAACATGCGGTTTGGAAGATAAAGGATCAAGCAACACGCATCAATGCATTTTGAGACGTAATCCCTTATTTTATTCCCTACGATCATTCTTCAAAGCTTCCTATTGAAATCAACAAACAAGAATTCAAGTAATGTTCTCTTTGAAATCAAACACGTACAAACATACGGTTGCCTGAAAAAAATGGAAATTGGGGCATTGCATTGAAGCACTTATCAAACACGCGATTCTTCGAGCTCCCCAGGTTCAAAGCGTGTAGCTTTCTCTTTCAAATCTCCAGTATGAATCGATTGTAATAGTAAAACAGAATAGCAAAGGATCTTGTGCTTCATTCCTTCAACTCATTTTGTATTCCTTCCTCACTAGAACAAGTACTCCCCCTGTTTACACAGTCTCTGGTAGGCTTTGCATTATTTCCCAAAAATTTCGGACAGTTAAATTTTCGGACAAATAGGTGGTCCGGAAAGCTTACCATCCAAAATTTTTAGCGTCCGAAATTTATACAGTTCGAATATTTTATCACAGCTATAGTGAATCAGATGTGGACAAATCGAGGTGCACGAATTACATACGGCCCTTTGAAAGTTAGTCTACAACTTGAGAAGCTTTTCTCAACTAGTAAGATGAATAAAGAAAATTTCTTACAATTAGAAGGGAAAGAAATCACTATCTACTAACAAATTTTACTTTAGTATGGATTCGCAATTTCCTGATGGCGGCTCTGCTAGTTTTCATTAATATTTTTAGCGATGCAAGAAAACTATTTCTGTCAGTTTTATCATTCTCTTGCCGCTTTCAGCCATTTTGATTCTTATAACATGCGGCCATTATCCTATAGGAGGGTGGCAACTCCTGTACCATAAAGGAATTTTGAGATTCTTCTCTAGATGAATTATTCATTGAGCTCAGAATGGAATGTTCAGAATGAAGCTATCGAGTAATCTGCTATTGACTTTTTCAAAATTTCCATCCTAAGATATCCCATGTTGCGAGACATATGCCTATTAAATATAATGACAATTTTATAGAGAATATTCTAGCAAGTTGAAATATCATTCCTGCCTCGCTGACAATCCCGCATCATTTAATAACCTCCCATTAAATTACAAGGCTAAATCAATAAACCTACAAAGGAAATACAAGGGAGAATACTGTTTCTTATGTTTGCTCTCAAGTCATACCCTGCACAAAAGTGAAGCAAAGAGTGTTCCTCCCAGTTGTAAGGAAAAGATGAAACACATAGCAAATATTTTCATAGCATAGTTACTATGTTCAAAGTAACGAAATCGAGCATATTGCTTCCAATGCAACTGACATGTCAAGAAAAAACAGTCCATTGAATTCCGCTTTAAATAAATTTTCCTAACAGATTCAAAGCTTTGTTTCAGAAAGAATCTTTCGAAGAACTATATCTAAAGAAAAAAACGTAAAAAGGCAACCTAAAAGTAAAGGCAATGTGGCTTTAGTCCATGCTTACCATGAATCTTCGAAATATATTTGTGTTGTATGGAACCTTTCACGGACTATTCAGAGTCAAGCAATGGGTCGTGCATTGCCCAGGTCTGTCGTAGATGTAGGTGAAAAAATTAAATTTTAGTTATCATCACTTTGCAGGATAATACGAAGTAACACAGATCTTCATTTAATAAAAATTAGCTGACACCCCATTATTGAAAATGTACCAACCCCTTCGAACTGCTGATACAAGTTAAGTCTATTTTATTCAAAAATCAAAGACCCAATTAAATATAAAACTTCGCACGGCTAAAGCGTAAACTTATGCCAATTCACAAGAAGGGAGGTTCAAATGCGACAATTGTGCTGGAATGAAAAGAGAAATTAACTGTCATTGAGTGTACAGGTTCTGCTTAAGATGAGTCTTTCTACTTAAGCACAAGTAAGACCAAACTATGTAGGCACTTTTTTAACAGTATGTGGCTCCCAATCACAAAGATAGCAATATTCGGGATAGCAAATAAAAATTGGCAATAAATCTGCCGTTCTGATAAGAGCTTTTGCTTTTTGTTCTTTTTTAACATTAAATAGCAACTTTCTGCCTTGCTCAATCTTCATACTGAAGGTGAGTATAACATTCTACATTAAGTACCCACTATTGGGGCGGGGATCAAGTGAGTATATTAAGCACACACTATTAGCGTGGGGACCATGTGAATATAGGGTAAAATATATATGTTCTAGTTTGCAGAAGCGTGCTACAACTGAGCTCAGAAGATCCAACAGTTCTTGGGAAAATAATACCGTTTAAACTGCTAGGGAAGATAGTTCCGCCAAGTCCTGCAAAGTTAGTAATCCTTGTGAGAATACAAGCGTATACAAGGATGGCATGAATTGGCATAAATTTAGATCGAAATGCTGCCTAATATTTACATACTTTGAAATTAATTTCACTGTTCCAATAGACTTTAAGCTAAGTAAAACATTAAGCACAAAACTGCTCTTGTCCTCAAAGAAATTGGAAAACCTGAAGGCAGAAGAGATCCCATAGGGGTTGATCAAGACTAATCCTGCTTATCAAAGCGATATTTCCTTTAATTCTGGCAAAAAGGAATAATCCGAGAAAAGACTTTTTTGTCAACAGTATTCAAAGTTATGCTTCTCCAATGTAAAGTGTTAAAAGGACAGACGATTAAATACTGGCTTATTTGTGGAGCAGAGGTGAAAGAGCAGGAGTTTAAAGAGTGTTCTCAGAATGGTGAAATATACTGCTTAAAAGGGAAGTTCGGTCCAAAACCAAAATTTGATATGTTGTAGAGAATGTTGGAAAACCCCATAATCTGAAGTATTTTTGCTCTTAACTTTTCCAGATATTCATAGTACCTCTCTTCATTTGTTTTGAAATGAATAAAGTTTTCCTACACACTATAATACCCTGACTGGACTTCCCTGCCCTTCTCCGTTCGTATCAAAATATATTAGTGCAGTGAATTATTTTGGCATGCTTGGATGTGGCTATTAATATGTAGGGTGTGGTATAAATATCCTTCAACTCTTGTGTCCCTACACTTTCCCAATGCTTTCTATGTCTCTGCCCGTGCATCTGAAAACGAGGTGGCATTCCTGCATGCACATGTATCTATAATTTAGTGTTTATTCTCCACCTAAAAACAGAGATGATCCCCCTCCTTCACAGTAACCGCAGTATCATTCTGCCTTCAGATCGCTGAATAAGGATTTTTCCGTTACTACGGAGCACTACCAGCTACAAGCTACCAATTGCATTTCACGTTGAGCGACGAATGATGAATGAGAACTACATTCTACCAAAATCATGTGTACAAATGGCCTAACTTTAAATGAATCAAATCTGAACGCAAATCAACAGCAAGACAAGTCAAGGAATGCAATGCATATAAACCATTACAGAAATACACTTTTTGAATGTCCAACTCTGAATCACCCTAATTTCGTTTCACTAATCATAAGAACCATAGTGAATGCAGTACTAAAAATAAACGATGTACAGATTTCTAGATGAATGTTCTTAACTGGACAACCCGTAGACTTCCAGCCAGTTCTACAATAACTAGACATTCTGTTATTTAGTCAATCAAATTGCTCTTGGTGGAGGGGGCAAGGGGGCGTAATACATAGGGAAACTCGAACCTGATGGAACATGAGCTCTGTCCTTCCATTGTGTGCTTTGCATCGTGTGTATTCTCCTTGGGACATGATGTTACACCATGTGTAGATCAATTCTAAGAAACTGCTCGTAAGAATCAAGACCTAATGTGACCAAGATCGGTCAGGGTTATTCACAGGATTTTCCCAAGCGAGCATAAAATAATTAAACGTTTGTGATATCTGTCTAATCTCCGGAATCTATTCTAGTCTGGATAAGAAGTCATTCTGTACAAATCTGCAAAAAATATGAAACACTCCAATGAAACAAATTGCTTTAGATACTTTAGATACTAGCTTGCTGTAGAACCCTAAGTCAATGCAAATTTTTTTCAATTCTATGTGGGCAGTTCAATTCAAGACTGAACTTCAAGGATTTAAAAAGAAGAAATCAAACCAGTCAAATGAAATGAATAATTAGCATAGCACAGACATCATACATCATACTTCTTAGTGTTTGGTTAGGCCTCCCAGCCAAAAATTCACGGATTCTTCTAAGAACTCATGATACTTGTTTGCCATATTATACGCTACTTTATGCCATACTCTCATAGAATATATGCTATTTCATACTACTTTTTCTTAAATTTCATGCTGTCTTATGGTACATAATCAGTTTAATGTCAACACAGCCGATCAAAATCATATTTGCTTTAGTAAGGAACTCAAAGTCAAACAAAGAGTATTTGAATACGAGCATAGTAATACAAAATGTCGTATATATATATAAATATACATATATATATACATATATAAATATATATATATATATATATATATATATATATATATATATATATATATATATATATATATATATATATATATATATATATATATATTTATATCGGTTCATAAGAAACTGGGGCTACAAAAAATCGAATTTTAAGAAACTGGACGCCTCTAGTCAGTTGCATATTTTTGAAATTGAATTTTTTTAAAGTACATAATCTCCATGTAGCTCCTTCCCCTAAAGGCCCCAGATTCAAGAAATGAGATTTCTTTTGAGATATTTAGTACCTTTTGTCATCCCACTTTGAATTAAAAACTGTTAAGAAACTTGTAGACCTTTAAATGCCCGAAAATTTAAGACACTGTTAGCCCAAACCCTCTAACTAAGTTTCATACAAAAATTACATGTAGTTTGTCTGATCTACAAAAAAGAAAACTACCTCATGAGCTTTAGGTGAGTGGAAGCATATATATATAAAAAAGTGATCATGTGAAAGAGACAGATATGACAAACCTTGCAGCGGAACTTACCATGTATTATGGAAATCCTAGATAATTATGATATCTTTGGCATAGATCTATCATTCGTAACAGCCTTCTTCAATTTTATGTCGGCGAAAGGGTTGCTCGGTCTAAATTAGAGAGAAAACGCGTAGTAACTTTCCATTTGTGTGATATTAAAAGATTCCAAGAGATTCCACCTAAAAATTGCGGCAACAAAAAGCATATTTGTCAACAAAATCTGCCAACAAGATCTTCGTTAGTCGCATACAATGCAAGGTAATATTACACCATGCACATACATCTCTAACCACTTCGGTCCGTACAATCAAAAGGTAAACTAGAGTCATCATTTAGTGTAAGGGCAGGTAACCTACAGTCCACGGGCCACAATGCGGCCCGCAAAAGGGAATTCTTGTGCCCCACGAGTACATAGCTCCGTTCATTGCTTACTTCTGTGCAGTGTAGCATAGCTAAGATTCATTAAGATCTGACTCATGCAAGTTTTGTTCAGTTTAGTTTATCCTTGGCCCATTTGATGAAAAAATTTGATGGATCTGGTCCAACCTCCTAAAAGGTTGCCCACCCCTGCTGTGGCCAAATTCATATAGGATGCTGAGCAGAGGGCCCATAAAAGTACTCTGTGCCAACGGGAACACATAAAAGTACAAAATGTGCCAGTAAATTAAAACATGATTCAACGTACGGGTTGGATGTAGATGACTTGCGAACATGTCTTTACTAGATTCCCAGCTGCGCTACGTGCTGCTACACTAACATACGTAGTAGATATGAATCAACGGTGCCTGCGGAATTCTGCCCCGTACTGAGAGGCTCATCAGACAGAAAAGAAAAGATATGTGTAACTTACTCCTCCGCCTGCTCGTCAACACCCAGAGTTGGTGGTGGCGGAGGAAATGGCATAGCCACAACATCCACCTCTTGATCTTTGTTTTGAATATTCCCTGGTGCACTGACCGTGCCCACAGATGCAAATGGCGGTGGAGCAATCATTTCCGGTGCTGCTCTGGCGTGGTTATGGTAAGAGCTGCTGGTAAGTCCAGGAGCAGATGCTGAAATGTGTAGCTCTTCTAGTGATACTACAGTAAGTCAAATGAGTCAATTGATAAAAATTAAAAATATCTAGACGACGGATATTCAGCTAAGTCTCCACTAAGGCCAAATTACAAAATCAAGAACTCAACCTGGGCTACACATTTGCAGGGGTCAGTAACGTCATACAAGAAGCAAAAATAAGCTGAATTTCAGAAGTAAATCTGAAAACATAATCTCTCGTCTCAAAGTTGGCTTACCTATGTTGACAGTGTTGTTGGAAAATAGGAGAATTTTAAGAAACATTTACGAAGTAGTTAAGGCCATATATATGACAAAATAAAAAGAAACATCCAAGCTGAAAACTTGTTTCTTATAATTATACAAAAACCTGTAGTTTCAATATCATAATAATCATACCTTTCCTGGCGTTGCCGTTCCCAATAGGGATACTGCCAGAAGCATCCTCGTAATCCGGCGCGGGAATGTACGGCAATGTCGTAGTCGCTGGCGTCGAATATCGTCTGGTTGGACCGTTTTCATGCAGTTGAGATATACTTCTGCCAACCTCTTGCAGTGCTGATAAAATTGGATTGGAAACAGATCTACAATTGTGAGGGAAAAGGGTTAATACTTGCATTTTGCTTTTTCGCAACAAAATCATGAAATTAAGCAACAACCTGTTTTTCTCTGTTGCGTGTTCGACTCAAACGCTGTTTCTTCGCAGCACCATCAAACAGGCAACCCATGAAGAACGTTTTTAAGGAAATCCGCTGGGGTTTGCCAAGGCAATTTTCCGTCTCAACAAATGAAGGCACTGAACTGGATGGTCAAATGTGACTTTTCAAAAGCGCAGGACTATGAGATAGTGTATGAACAACCCTATTGCATAGTGACATCCTACACTCTATACACTCATTGGTTGTTAATCACTTTATCATGGTGGAATCGTACTGCTGTAATGATAATGGCAACGAGAACGTTGTACATTCAAATATCATACTCAAGCCTTGAGATTTGTACTTAAGCCTGGTTTCCATATGATCTCTAGGGTCGCTGATAACGCAAGGATTGCTGGCAAAAGTGAACAGGCAGATTCCATTAAGACGTTAGGATTGCTGGTTATAAATCTGTGCGATAATTGCGTCGTCTGCGATCCTAGTGATTATATGGAAATCAGGCTTTAGTGTATGGCTGATATTCAGAAGTGTTCATCGCGTCACAAGATTACTATCACAACCCCGCCAAAATGGAAGATGCCATGGCATTAAGATAAGGGAGAAATATATAAAGAACGATAGTTCTCTTTACCAACTATTCTCACAGAAGTTACTGAAGGAAGTTTCGTGAAACTTTTCCTTAGCCTATCTTGGATATCAAATAACAATATAGATCTTTTTCTTTAGTAAGTAAAGTAAGGGAAAGGCCATAGAGCCTGTAAGAAAGCCCTCACAAAGGAAGAAAGAAAAAGGAAAGTTAAGTAGATAGGGAGATGAGAAGTTTGCAGGTGTTAGATTTTGAGCAAGATAAGTTGTAGGATTCAGGAAAGGAAGTGAAAGGTAAGGTGTTCCAAAGTTGACAAGTTCTTGGGATGAAAGAAGATTTGTTGGAAAGAGCTCGTGGACTAGATATCATGACTTGGAAAAGGTGTGGTCTGCAAAATAGTAAACTAATTTAAGGCCCCATAAGAAAACATTTCATAAACTTTATTTGAGAATACTTACACTGGCTCGATCCTTTCAACATACGCAGCAGGAAACCAGCCAGCTCTAAATGGGAATCATTTCTGATTAGATAACGGTTGCAAAAGATGTAAACATAGATTCTAAGGGTTTTAAAAAGCAAAAATAACGGTGGTAAATGAAGCAAACACAGATTGTGATGGCTGCAAACGGAGGGTAAACAGATTGCACAAGTTGTAAAAGAGCATGCACAGAACACAACAGTTGTAAAAAATCAAACATAGATTATAACAGACGTAAAGAAGAAAACATGGACAGTAACGGTTGCAAACAAAGGAACACAGATTGTAACATTTGGAAAAAAGCACAAATAGACCGCAACGATCATAAAAAACTAAAGTTGGATTGTTACGATTGAACATAAACACAAACTGAAACTTGAAGGAAGAGCAATGTTTTTAGCCTTCTCTCTTGTTAACGACCATACTTTCTTAAGGAGAAACAACAATGAGATGAATACTGGCAACAGGCCAGCCTATCAACTGGCAAACATACTACATCCAATAAATGAAAGAATTCTATACAACTTGGAAAAAGGACAATGAACTAAAAACCAATAGATGTTTATCTTAAGCCATAGACCAATAATTCCATTAGGAGCCCTAAGAGCAATTCTTTATTTTTAATTTTAATCTAATTAAAGTATTTGGTTGTAATTAAAGTTTTTTCTCTGGAGGGCCCATTGCAATTCAGTTCCAGCTCTAGTGCAACCCTCTCTAACTGAATTAAAATGAAAATGGCATGAAAAAGTCAATTATTTAGACAAAGGAGCCTCCCTGACCAATGAAGGGAAGGCGAAGGGAAATAGGCAAGGCCTGGTTTTGAACAAAGGATTGATCCCATCTAGGGCTAGCTCTATCAACAAAATGACATACTTCTCTGTTATTTTATGCTTTCCATATTGCCATCCTCCATTGGGCTGACTTAATTTGAAGATCAGGTCTCCCTGTAAATGATGACGGATTAGAAAGTGACAACGAAAGACCAAGCATAACTGAAATATTTTATTCGAAATAGTATATTTATCGGTTTATTCTCGAATCTATACCAAATCTTCTTGAGTGACACTTTTAAGAGTATAAAATATAAGCATATCTGCACGTTGTCTGACAAGGCTCTCTCAACGTGAAGTTCTACACAAAATGCGTAATTCTAAAAACTCTGTGTGCAGTTTTGTAGAGAGATATGTGCAGACTACATTGTACATCGAATGAGGTTTTATTTACAGTAGAGTGTTGTCTATACATTGTCATTTCCAACAAGTATGGTAACAAAACATGCTTACCGTAAATCCTCGAATTAGCCCCCTGGGGGCTTATTTATTTTTGAAGCTTTTTGGGTGGGGGCTTATTCGAGGGGGGGCTTATAAAATTATTTGACATATGTCGTATAAAAAGCTCATTGTCAAAGCTCCTTTTCTCCGTACTACTACAAGAACAGTCTAAATTTAGGCATTATTCTTTATCAAAGTCTTCATCATCGTTTGGGGTGGGGGCTTATTCGAGGGGGGGGACTTATTAACAATTTGAAGTTCTAGCATGGGGGCTTATTCGAGGGGGGGGGCTTATTCGAGGGGGGGCTAACTCGAGGATTTACGGTACTTTCAGCGCCTACTGGTCAGGTGCATGTTGTTTATGTTTATATGAATAAATAGATATTTCTCAATATAGTAGCGACGGAAAAAAGGTGCATTTCTAAATAGTCCTAAAAAACATCCTTCACCATGAAAAGTTACATACCCTAAGACGTTCCTAGGATATTCCACGTATGCTTAATCTTTTGTAAGCAATTTTTCTGTCTCGTACTATGAAGAATTGTTCAAAACCGAAACCGTTACGAGCATAACTTGGCACCACAATAATTTCTTCCGAAAGATAAGGAAAATCGAGATCAACTAGGGCACAAATTGCTAATCAACACTGAATAAAATAAAATGCCTGTAAAAGCATACAAAAATAGGCTTTGGTGTGCTTCCGAAGCAAGCTATGACCTGAATGAAACACAATTATCAAGTGTTTCTTTCTATCTCCTACTTGCCATAATAACCAAATTTGTTAATAAGGAAATATATGTGTAGCTATGGTTCCACAGCAACATTGACTATGCCATAAAATCTATACACAAATGCAAAGATGACCCGTACTTCAATTAGATTGTCCCTCTCCAAACACTGAGGTATGGGAAGGGACGTGTTACTAGACTAGACATTTTCTGTCGGTGACAGAAATACTAGGTAACGATAACTTTGGAAATGAATTCCAATCTGGACTCATATGCAAAGAGATAATGCAGCCCTCCAGCTGTCCTGCAAGCAAATGTGAGTGTATATACAAAAGTGACATAAATCATTTCTTGCATTCAAGACAATTTTGTAGACTAACCTTTGAGAATGAAAGCTGCGAGCTGTCTTTGCCAGTATGGCTGTAAATTGCTCGTAACAGAGCCCTAAAATCCAAAGCAATATCAAACTATATGGTTTTAAGGCAAATCTTATATTAGAAGGATAGCAATTCTGCAAAAGAACTCCTACAGTTAAAGGGCCTACTTACGTGAGACCAACCAGCAAAGGTAAAAATTATTTGATATAAGAAATTTGTGTCTAAGCCCACATGGTTTCATCCAAGCAGGCTCTTCTGAGTGCGAATAGGCCCAAAGTTTCACACTTCGTTGTGTTGAGGATGTAAGACAAAGTCACAGAGAAAAACACAACATAACCACTAAATGAAAAACTTGCATTAGCGACTAAGCAACAAGTACAACGAGACAAGCACACATTGAAGATGAGATTGTCCTCACTAAGGTTCGTTCAGGCTCAGAACTTAAAGTCAACTAAATAACCTAACTCTCTGATAGTTACTGGCACTCTACAACGATATAGTGAAAACTGAAATGCTTTGTAGGACAATTGTCTGAACCACAAACCCTTAACTGGTTTCTGATTAAATTGCCTAGATATAATCTCATTGTCAGTAGTTGTGGATTACATCGAAGAGCCTGTGCAAACGTCCGCAGCTACCTAAGCTCCTCTGGTAATACTGCAGATAAAGGTTCATAAAGGAAGCGATATATACAATACAATATCCCGACTGCACAAAGTAGGTACTCAGAAAACATGATTAACTCTTTTAAGTTTTCCAAATCTATAGCCTCTACAGAGTTTGATGGTATACCATTGTTGTATTAACAGGAGTCGATAATTGTCAATCCAACAAATACAATCTTTGATTATGTTAGATTAAGCCAGCAGATTACTCTACTAAAGTTACCAAGAAATCGCGTTTAGAGGAAACGATCGTAACTGGGAATAAATTACTGGGCAAACTCGCTACATATGACAGTGCACAAGAGAAATTTTCCTGGCTGATATATTCCATACTGTTCTAATGTTTGGCATAGTCTCTGAAAAAATAGTCATGCATAATTTGACAATAGTTTGCAATATACAGATACACTCACGTGTTATCAGTGCTGGGAGCCAAATCTCTGTGACTCAACGTGAAGGAACGTCTGATATCGTTTTCGCCATTTGTAAGCATAGCATCGCCTCTACCCACCTCGTGATTTATATCAACACCGTTCGAATCCATCAAATTTTCCCCAACACCATCCACGCTTGTTTTTCTCTGTGCCTCGATATCGTCGGCCGTTTCATTTTCATGGATCGTGTCAAATATTTCCTTTCCCATGGCTGACGGCCTAGAAGAATTTTCCGAAGAATTGGACTTCACAGGACTGGTGATATTCTGCTTTTTCCGTCTAATTGTTGCCGTGTAGTGTACAGATGGATTCTATGAGAAGATATATCAAGTGGATAGTTAAATATAAAACTTCCAGATTAACTTAGGCAACGTTTTCAAATGTCTCAGTTTTCATTTCACTATGTTTTAGGGCACTTTGAGTGTTTCCATTAAAACGGGGCGTTCTCAAATGTCTCTGTTGTCAAATCACTCCATGTTGAGCACCGGTTTCAAATGCCTCCATTTTTTGTCATTTTATATAGCAACACCAACTCAAAAACGGAGACATTATAGCTCCGTTTGTACAAGAAACGGAGAAATGGAAACGTATCACTAGACATGGCAAGGATCTTCTTTGCAGGGCAGGGTCATTGCTAATTTTGGCTGAAAATAAGACTAGGCCATAATGCGCATAGGGTTGTACATCGTCAAAATTTTAACTCATTTGACTCGTCTTCATAATCGAACAAGATCATCTCATCAACAGTCCCTCTCCCTATTCATTTGATCTACCTCCACTCCCTCTCTGATTTGACACAAGTGAATAGAAACCAAATTAAGTTGTCAGCTAGTAGAAGCCAAGCTGATCGTGCTCAGTTTTCCGTTGTTGTAATCGAGGAATGGTACTTATAGGGCTATGTTGCAAAAATGTCCATGTGATTGATATGAACAGTGATTCACTGCGACCAGTTTGGAAGCACTATCGTTATACAGCAAAAACAACATCAGCAAGAGGATACTCCTACCCTCCCCTCATCGCAAAACACCGAGCATCGGTCACAACCCCTCGCCCTAACGGACAACCTATATACTGTATGTATGATCCGATATACTTTAACTCGTGGAAATGTGAGCAGTGCATACACTAGCATCTTGTGATGTATGCATTTTAAAATTATACGAATATTGCATATGGCAGTAATATAACTTGATGCTACCTAGGCCAGAAGACATAGCTTCGAAGCATGATTACTGTGGGATAGCACATTGCAAATTAAAATTATTAAAACATTCCTTTAAGTTGGTTGGTTTTTCTGCTTTTTGTTTTACAACAAATAGCTCTAAATATTTGACCTAATTAGGACTAACTTATAACCTAAATAACTAAATGAATAAGTAAATAAATGAATAAAGGAAATTAAGATTAACGTTCGTATATAGTAACTATAGCAAATAGCGAAAATGCCCTATTTACTTATCCTACAACGACAATTCTCTCCATTCCAATTGTATACGTACAGCTTGAAGAAATACACGGAAGTGGCAATTTTGATACCATTTGGCATGGAAGTCCAAAGGATGCTACCACGGAATGATAAGCTATCAATGCCAAAAGTAGATATCTTAGTTTGAGGCAACTACAATAGGTTCTTGGATCTTGGACCTCATAAGTGAAAATATACATTTTGCTTCACATGATGAAATGGGTAGAATAGCGCGTATATACGATGTGACCGCGAGTATTTTGTAAACTTCGCAAATAGTTTTTGACTGGAAACGCAATCTCACTGAGAGTATTTTACTGCATGTGCCAAAAATGGACAATAGAGTCCCATAGTCACAGTAAAAATTTTCCCGATGCAAAATTTCTGTGGTTCATCATTACATATTCTAGCTTGGTCTTTCATGGACTAAATTTAAACTCGCTACTGGATTCAAGGTCATTAAATACCGTATGTTGAGCGACCTCCCACGGTGAACAACGCATGGTTGCACCTTAGAGGCAGTCTTATCACCGAGCGACGAAAACAGCTGAGAAAAAATTTGTGAAAAAGTATCAAAAAAGCTTTATAACGCTAAATGCATTTAGACACTGACGGCTATCAGATTAAAGTTCCATTTGCAGGGTTCTTACAAATCCTGCCTAATAGTTTTTTCTGACTTTTCCTGAATTTTTTCTTGAAAATGAAGGTGTTTTCTTTGCTACATCAGAAACACATAATATTTTCCTGACCAACCGGTGTTACACATGATGCGACTGGCCTATCTTTTAAAACTAAGTAACTGAACCCATTTTTCCAGTCTGGATTAGAAAAGGGGGCTCTCTGGTCAACTAATTTCTCAGACCGGAACAAAAATATCAAAACCTGTGCAATGCGTAGAGTTTTCTATTGGGTACCAAAGAATTCATCTGCATGGATGATAAACCTTCCTTAACAATAAAATTTCCTGACTTTCCTGACCGTCCTAAAAACACAATTCTTTCCTGCTGTGTCCTGGCCGTATGAAGCCTGATTTCTCACACCAACGCTTTGTTGATTAACAAATGATGCAAGTTTGACAGAGATGGTAAAAAGTGTGAAGCTATCAAAGTTGACAAGAAGAGCTCAGACCAAACACGACCAAATCTGTATTTTCTGTAAATACGTCTTCAAACGTTAAGTAAGGATTACAGACAGAATGGATGGGGCAGGATCTCTCGTCACCATGTGAACACAGAAGTTTTTTTTTCTTTTTTCTTTACTTGCATAAATATTTACAAAACATACCAATACCAAAAAGATACCACAGGGAGAATGGAATTACATAGCAACCCTGTAGCCATTACACATAAATAACTAAAAGAAAACAATTAAACACAAATAAATAACTAAATAAAATGTATCATTCACCCGTTACGCAACTCCTCCACCCGTAAGGGAGAGAGGGGGGGACCTCAAAACTAATTGGTCAAAAAACACATGATAGGCCGTGCTATCAGGAACGTCTTGAGGAGAAGGTGAGGGGAACACAGAAGTCAAAATATAGCATTGCACACCTCAGAGTGAAGAAGTCTCACCTCTGCGTAGCATAAAGAATCCACCTTACCTGAACAACATGTTCACTCTCAGCTGGTAATTCACTTGGATTGCTAACAACTGTGTTCCAGACATCGAGCTTTTCATTCAACATTGAAGAGATCTATTCAAAAAGATCAAACGTAAATATCCCAAAGCTATTGCCAATATTATTGACAAGTTCAATGAAATATTCTGACAAGCAGGGTTTATGCAACAACAGAAGAAACTGTGTCAAATCATATCTAATAACCTGTTCAACCTGCATATAAAGGCGTCTTTGAAAAATGTCACTACAACCATATTCCTGGCCCAGTAAATAAGCAAAATTGGAACTAGTTTGGGCTTTTCTTTGACATTTTCCTCACAATGCACATATTCAAAATTCAGTCTGACCGTGCACTAAGCAAACGAGCAAGGGGCCACTAGATACCTTGTCCTTGGACTTAAAGACTATTAATGGATGAAATCCATATGTGGGCCTGTCCGTTAATCAAATTGCTATATATATAAATATATACATATGTGTGTATAATATATATATATATATATATATATATATATATATATATATATATATATATATATATATATATATATATATATATATATATATACAGATATATTATAAGTCAAAGCCGCACTAACTAAGTATATAAGTAAAACATAGAGAAATTCAAAAATATACTTTCTTCTGTTGTAAACGTTTCGACATATTATCTTCATCAGTACCCTTCATCATTACTCATCAGTACTGATGGAGATAATATATCGAAAGGTTTACAACAGAAGAAAGTATATTATTTTTGAATTTCTCCATATATATATATATAAATATATATAATATATATATATATATATATATATATATATATATATATATATATATATATATATATATATATATATATATATATATATATATATATATATGTACATATACTCAAGAAAAAGCTCCAACTTAGAAAACATTTCGGCACAAGCCTTCATCAGTTATCATAACTGATGAATTTTCTTCAATTTTTCTAATGAATGAATATCACCTAAAATTTCTTGGTGATTGAAGCTAATTGAGTATATATATATATATATATATATATATATATATATATATATATATATATATATATATATATATATATATATATATATATATATATATATATATATATATATATATATATATATATATATATATATACATATATATATATATTTATATCATAAACATACATACCCTATTGCTATGCGCAGCCAGACCACGTCCAAAGCTAGACAGTCTATCTGCAACAAAGCAGTAGATCCTTCTTTCGCCAATCAGGGCCTAAAAACCAGAAAAGAGAAACAATTTGATGATGAAGAACAAAAACTGGGAAAACAAATTCAATGGCAACATTGAGGATTCCTATCAATATCATAATGTTCTAATTGTCCATGTTGAATGTGAAAAAGGAGGGACATATTAGTGAAAAAGGTAGTATTTCATACTCTTCTGAGTCCTTGTTCCCGCACATTTCGTAGCTGCTTCTCTTCGTTCTCAAATTCTTCAAGCAACTAAAACGAAAAGGAAAGTGACAACATCACCTAAGCATACCACTTAACGAATAAATATTGGGAGGTTCACATACTTCCACAATATCAACCGATAAAAGGTGTTTTTGCTACCGACATCATATGCTCAGCATTTGCAGTCAACAGCAATACTTTAGTAATGAAGCTAGTGATTAAGTTAGGTAAATAAGTGAGCAAATAGGTGAGTAAATCAAAATGTAAATAGGTTCAAAAGTAACGACACAAGCAGGGAAGTAGGTATGAAAGTACATACAAAGGTGCGCAATATGCATTTGGCCTCTCCAATCAATAAATTTTTCACTCTTCGTGTCATTCAAATCAGTCGACAAAGGTAAGTTTAACATGACTATTGTGGATATCACTTCTCTAGCTTCTCTGTCTGCCAGCCCACGGCCATACTTTAAAACGACGTACCTTTTAACTACTACAAGCAGCCCAAGGTTATGCTAATTGATAATACCCATACAACCCCCGAACGCATGCTCTGCAGGGTGAAATAAACGAGGGTCACAATAAACATGGGGTGAGCCTTTGGTATAAAAACTCAATAAGTGGGTGGTCCTAATATTGCTCTATAGAATAGATGGTCAAAATATCCAAAGATACTTCAATGATACAGTTTTAGCAAAACTTCAGCATACCTTTAAAACTACAGATTTACAGCTTTTATTGGAATAATATTATCTCATAGGAACGAACAATAGGGCTATGACAAGGATCTTCATGAGAAGAAAAATCTTACCCAAATTTACAAACTGGCAAATCAATAAGTGTGGGGGTCTGAATAAGTGTTGGTGGGAGAATTTTCAATGGTGGGAGAATTTTCTAAAAAAATAAGTATTCGGCACTGAAGAATACAAATTCTTGATAATCACAAGCTTAGGTTCCCGATATAGATATGCAAAATACATACCTCTTCCTCTTTTTTCTCATACTTTCCACTTTTTCCCTTCTTTTTCTGACTCTTCTTCCGTAGTTTAACAATATCCTGCGCCAATTTGGCTACGACCTGCAAGAAACAACGATCAAATCAAATATCGGCCATAAAAGGGAACTGTTCATATCAGTATATCGAAGCAAAACGCATGAGGAATGATAGACTGAACTAAAAAATTTCTTGCTTATTACCATGTAAGCAACTAAGAAAACGAAAAACAGGAATTACATACAGTGATAGCAGTAGCGGATTCTTTTTTTTGGGGGGGGGAGGGGGTCATTGCCTCATAGAAGTAAATATATAAGAAATTTGGCGTACAGTGGTAGCATTCCAGAAATTAAAATACGGGTAGTTGATAAATCTATTTTTACACAAGTAGGCAGATTTAACAGCGATATCCCTCTCCCATACTATTTTTACAAATTTACAAAAGTCTGGTACTGAATAATGCTATTGTGAGAACCTCCTTCTGGCGAAAAAAAGGAAGTGGCAGTCTTGTCTAACCTCCACTTCAGAAATATCGCTATGTTCAGAAAGAGATTGGAACAAGTAATTGCATTGCCAGAAATGTTGAGATTTTCTGGGGGTAATTGAAGAAGGTTGAGATGCAGCATGTAAATACAATACACACTACTTATAAACGCTAGTATTTCTAACTTCCAATGCTGATAATCTTAAGTGTCAAAATTACAGCGAGATTGTGAACAAACTTTGGCACCAAATTCCCAATAAATTCTACAAATGAAGGCTGTATTGTATGAAAATCCCACCTCTGTTTGCACTTTATTGTCTTGCAAATATTGTTTATAAGCCAGCTGAAATGTAGGCACACAGATGACTTTGATAAAACTACACTCGAAAAAGTTGATTACTTCTAAGGTTGCCTAGGAAGTACTAAAATATTCCGTATTGCTATATGGTATTGTGAAAAAGATCAATGGATCTTTATCTATTAAGCATATTGTGATTCTGCAAGTTACACCCGCCATTTAAAAGCAATATACAATCAAATATTGGTCGAAACTCGACCGCGATATTTGCTGAGAGAGCTTTCACAATGATATATGTGCGTTTGATTCAGGTCTCCCAGTCAAAATTCACAGATTCTTTGATGAATTTATGCTATTCTATGCTACCCAATCGGTCTACTGTCAACAAAGCTGATAGAGATCACATTTCCTTTGGCAAGGGGACTATTCAGCCAGTCTCTTTACGAATCAAATATGACTAAAAATAGCTTTTTGACCAAAACACTTATGAAATTTTATGCTACATTATATCCAGACACTACATTTTATAACAATCAACAAAAATTACGCCAAGCATGGGATTTTATGCTTCTCTTTTATTTTATGCTGTCTGGGAGATCTGGCTAAATTGCCTGATTCCAAGGTAACATACTGTGATATCGCTTATAAGATACGACAAAAAAATTACATACCTTAGACATATTAACCTCTTGTTCCGCTCTGTTGTCAAGGGGGACAATTACCTCATTTAAAAACACGTTCATCTGCAAGCAAAAAGCATATTCAAATAGGGGGATTTATTCAATAGATCCTAAAAGGCTTTGTGGAAAGGGTTACGCAATGACGAAAAGCTTCAATTGAGTACGCAAAATACAGGCTTTCTAATGCGTCATCAGAAATGTTTGTCTTCAGCTGTACCCTTTGGGCAGGGCAGGTGCCAATTATGCAGAGAAATGAGGCAAGCGAGATTGAAAATTTGACAGCATATTTGAAAATATGTCAAACAGCTTCCTCGCCATATTTCAGTTCTATTATAAAGGCGCGTTAAACTCATTTCTAAGAGAAGGCCAAATTTATTCCATCATTTGCAAACACGAAAAAGCAACCATCACAGTAGCAAATATTTCCTATGTATTTTTTCTGCTGTTGGACTAAGTAACAGATAGATTGGTAATATATACATATATATATATATATATATATATATATATATATATATATATATATATATATATATATATATATATATATATATATGTGTGTGTGTGTGTGTGTGTGTGTGTGTGTGTGTGTGTGTGTGTGTGTATGTGTGTGTGTGTGTGTGTCTTCATAAATTTATAGCGAAACACAAGGTGTTCCATGTTCCAGGTACCATCTTAAATAGATATAAGCTCAAAAAATGACAACTAATTTTTGCGACTAATTTCGTCCGTTCAAAGTGGACTCTTCAGCCTGAATGGCTCCTACTACAATTCACATCATATTTCAAGACAAAGTTTACAATCTGACGTAATATTAGTAAGTCACTTAATGGGCATCAACCTCGTATTGAAATTTAAAAGACTTAGCTTGGGTTTATACTTCACAGTCTCAAAGTATCTCCTGATTTTCCAATATATTTCTTACCACAACCGTTGCATGATATTGCATGTATGAAGTCTGTGACGTTGCAATTCATGTCATTTTGTGTATTAAAGAGTGTTTTACTCTGTTTAGTAATTTCAATTTGACATGCAAGCAACAATCTGTTTACAAGTCTATCTTTACATTCGTTGACTTTTGCTGCGTTATCGATATTTCTTGTGAATCAAATTTAGTTCCCGTCAGGATCTTCTATAAATCTGGTGGTTGTCATTTGCTGGGGATAATTTCAATATTACTTAGTTTTATTTCATTTTAGAGATTGCATTTAAAATTGAAATTGATTGTGTAATGATAGGGTAAACATTCGGATTTTCTGGATTGTTAGTAGACACATAAGTTAGCATTTTCTTTCTCGATCTCTTATTGTTCGAAGTTGTTCCTGTGGGATTTTTCTTCCTTTTTAAAACAGTTCTCAATCATTCTAATAGGGTATCCAAGGTGTTTTAGATTTTCTTCCAATTCTTTTCACCTTGTGCTGAGAGTTGTTTTTACATCGACGATGGTACATACTCTTCTCGTGAGGTTATAAGGTATGTCTTAAAGTATGATTTGGATGAGCAGATCTAACTGGGATATAATTCTGAGTATCTGTCAGTATATGGAAAATTTTTGTGATCATTCTATTGCCCTGTATTATTATTTGCGTCTAAAACATTAATTTTGTTATAGTTTGTTTCAACAGCAAATTTGATGTTCTCATGTAAGTTGTTAAGGATATTGTGAAGTTCTGTTATGGGGCCTATTCCTGTATCCCAATAGATGAAACAATCATCCAAGTACTACCTCATCCATTCTTTTTGGAATTTAGCAACTGCTTCTATACCGAAATGTTCTTCAAAATTGTCGTAAAGTTTCACTTCTATATAGGTGATAGCCTGTGTGGCATAAACAGGGGTGTATTTTTTTCCCATTGCTGTACCTCCAATCTATATGAATGTTTTTATGTCGAAAGTGAGTGTGTTATGCTCAAGGGAAATTTTGAGAGCTTCTAATATAAATTCGGCTGGTATATTTCTTGCTTTCTGGGTATCCTTCTAGCCAGAATTTGATGGAGTTTTGTCTTAAGTTATTGTTGATGTTTGTACATGTTTGAAATGTAAAAAGTTGCAAGCATCTTGTGTTCTTTGGCATCCCGGGGCATTTCTGTAAGGAAATCAATGTCATCTCCATTATTACGCATGCTCCAACTTTGTCTTCCTCCTTTATAGTGAGACTGTTGCCTTTTTTCAAAAGCATTATAGCATTCCTTTGTTCTTTGCTCAAATTCAAATTTGGTATGTTCTTCTTCTCATTGACTATTTCTTCTAAAAGGTATTTCTGCTAAATAATCGATATAAGTATCAATGACCGGATCCCTATGTTAAATCGATAAAATAAAAATTTCAGTACGAGATTGATGTCCATTAAATGAACTACTAATACTACTTCAGATTGGAAACTCTATCTTTTAATATTATGTGAAATGTAGTAGGGGCAATTCAGTCTGAAGAGTCTGCTTTGAACGGATGGAAAACAGACATCAATCTATATATTTATACATATATATATATATATATATATATATATATATATATATATATATATATATATATATATATATATATATATATATATATATTTAAACATATAAATACACACATACACAAATACACATACATATGATTGTCTATTAATTGCTTGCATTACACATTTCTCTAAATAAATATATCAACAGGGTGCTAAGATAGAAATCAAATAATTCTCACCAAATCACCCTTCATACTTTCGATTTCACAAAAAATATTTATGATGTCGCTCAAAGTTTCACCTAAAAAGAGAATCGAAAATAAGACCAACATATTACTTTGCCGACCTAAACAATCGTCCTTGCCTTGTGTGATAAAAGTACAATAGGTGCAAAATTTCCAGCCATAAGTCAATTATCCCAAATATCCATCATACGTATAGCAAGGTTGCTATATATGAATCAACAGAAAGAAACCATTGAACCAGGACCATACTTAAGGCATGCAATAGACTATTTCATCGCACATAGCAATGCCTCATATAATATTTTTACACCCCTAGAATTCACTACAGATGCGCGTGTCCTGCTATATCATAAAGCGGATAATGTATAGCTGCACGAATTCCATACAATAATACAGGAAAGGAATGTAACTGACCGACAGAGTGCGTTGCGCCTTTTGCTTCTAATGCAGATTGTGCGAAAACACCCAGCGATTGAATGAATTGTGTTCCAAGTGCAATGGTACCTATTCAAAACAAATTATCAAAAATACAGGAGATGCCCTCCAAAATATAGCAAATTTGAGCTTCAAGACGGGCAAGTAAACTCGCTGATGGTTGTCAAATAACATAGGCCTGTATGTACTGGAACTTCAATTTTGAATAAACTAAACAAAAAAACTTAATTTCATCTAATAGCAATATAAAACGTCAATTATACATCTTACTAAATACCAGACAACGCAAAATTAGCTGGTCTGCACATATAATATAATGTAATATAATATAACAAAATATGATTTATAATACAATATAATATAATCTAATATAACATGATGAAGGTAAAACCATATAGAATAAAAAGGCCGAATACATGATGCAGAGAAAACGAAGAAACCAGTAAATTTAGAAAAAATAAAAAAAAGCTCTCTTGAAAGTTTAATAGATCGGGGTTCGTCCACATACTGCTTCTACGACAGAATGCACAACAGTGTACCTCGCTGCAGTGATATTAGTTTTCTCAATTGTCACTTTTTGGGTATTACTATCGATATATACTTAACTAAGTTCTTCATCAAATGAAGAGTCAAGAGCACCAACCGCACCCATAGGAAGGTCCATGACAATCATTTTACAGTATCATGAATGTGCCTATGTTCATTTTCTTAGTACTCGCTGTTGATGGAAGGCAGGGATGGGCAACTTTTGCATACCAGGGCCACATCTATGATATCTGCCTGGTTGATCTGAGAGGTCGAGCCAGAAACTCAGAAGGGTTGACTTCAGTATTATTGCAAATAGTAGTTCAAAACTACTTTGAAAAATCTTTATTATATGGTACGAGAGGTTCCATAGAAAGCAATCCTAGAGTAAAATTGGCCGAAATGGTATTGGTCAATGGGTCACTACGAACTTGCTTGTGGGCAAGTTTTGGTCCGAGGGCCGGAGGTTGCCAAGCCCCACTGTAAGGTATTAATTTGTTGTATGTAATGACCCATGTGTATGACATGGATATTGCTTCACAGTAGCTAAGTTTAGCTCTTGGTGTAATAGTAAAAGTGCATAGAAAAAACTTAAGGCAGGAAAAGGGACTTATACATCACAGTTTTACAGTAACTACTAAATTCTATATTTATTTCCAATCCTCATTCCATATAGAAGAGAAACACCGGTGATAAGCAAAAGGGATGCGAAAGATGGGAGATTAGCATGCATTAAAATAGCAGCTAAAAAAACAATTATTACTAATATTCACACTTTCGGTTATTCCGCTATTTCAGAAATAGATATATGTAAAACGTTAGATAGAAAATAACCACCTTCGTTTTATCATCAGAAAAACCTCCAATATAACCATCCGATCAAAATACTTAATTTGCTAGCGCAGAAACAAACCTTGGACATGTTCTGCTTTCATATCATTCTGGTTAATTGTAGCTACTTGAGGTTTTAATTGTTTGCTTGTTTATTTGTTTATTCTTCACTTATAATCACGCAAGTCAATTCAAACTAATTTCAGTAGAGAGGTTTGATATTCTAATGTAATGTATACTAGTTAAAAAAGTATATTGCAGTAAATTGAAAAGCACATTTTCATAATAATTAGACGATATATGCTACAAGACTGCATAGAAATAGGCAAGGATTTTGCATAAAGTGTATGAAATTCAGCAGTGAAATAAAGCAATTTTATACTTTGGTAAGACTTGTGGAATGCTTTGCCATGGGCGATCAGATTCTTGATGCTTGGAGTGATACCACCAATGTTCTAAAAAACCCATAACAAGGCCAATTACTATCCAGGCACAACAAAAAATAGCCAATCTACTGTTAGTAGAGTCAGTGGGGGAGCCACGGGGTTATGGGGAGTGTCCCCCACTTCCCCCAGGATTCCTCCGAATTTGAGGAGAAAATGTTGGTAAAACCCCATCCGCGGAGTCGTGTAAGCAAGTTAGCCTCGTTTACACCTTTCCCTGCAGGCGTTCCTGTTGGCCAAAAACGACGACTGTCAGCTTCAATCTGCATTCCGGGTATCTTTGTCGTAGGCTGCTCTGAGTTGACTTTTAAATCCTTCTGTATAGCAACTATGCTTCTGCAGGCCTGCGATTCTGACCTGTTCCCAATGCATTCATACTCCACAATGACAGACCAACTGTATATGCATTATGCAAAAGTCGGTGCTTCCTCTCCGGTTAGTGCAACTCAGTGCACAAAATTCTTTGCGAACGTTCGCGTGCACAATCAGTCCAATCTGGAATCAACGGAGTCACATCACAGATCTGTGGCGTACAGAAATCCCGAATTTCTTTCAGTCCGACGCAATTTAAAAGACTAAAATATGGAAACAACTGTGCAAAGAACATACTGGAATAAACGTTTTGAACCATTGATACAGATCTGTGTCAGAGAAAAGTTTCTAATTCCAGTGCATTGGCATTTGATCCGTCTACATTCAAACTCTCTGGTTTACAAACAATATAGACACCATGAGTGCAATGCTTTAAATGGACTGTCGAAATTGAAATGACTGAGGTAGATTAGTCAGCGTTCTGGCATACAGTGGAAAATGGCCGTACCACCGATGCCCCTCTTACAGGTATACGAAAATCCGCCACGGGTGATCTGTGATCAACACTGCTCGGGGATTGTCCAGACATACCATAAATCCTTGAAATGCCCCCTCAATAGAGCTCCCTTAAGTAAGCCCCCACGCTAGAACTTCAAATTATTAATAAGCCCCCACCATAAAGAAAGACTTTGATCTTTGATCTTGATCTATGTAGAAGGTACGTTTTGACGATGAGCTATTCATACGGCATGTTTCAAATATACTTTTATACACCCCCCCCCCCAATACGTTCCCATTCAAAAAGCACAAAAAATAAGCCGCCAGGGAGCTAATTCGAGAAAGTAACAAGTGTTGGCCATCATACCCTGGGAATTGCAACTCTGTCAGGGTGTCTCCGCGTCAAAAAGAGGTTTGCAAATATGTTGGCAAGCCAAGGTGAAAACACGCCATAAGTGATTCCCCTGTGCCAGTCGAAGTCAAGTGGGGATTGCTGGGAAATCACAGTCTCTAAGACAACTCTCTATGGGCAATACTTCACTATATTTACATGAGTTCGCAAACAGAAAACAAAGTCGACAACTAGCCTATTATTCAGAACACAGAGCAAAATTAACGATTCCAAAAGTGAAGGGAAGCAAAAAGATTGCTTGTAATGTTCTCTAAACGCCCAGCTTTGTCCTCCCATTAACTCACCAATAATCACGCAGCTTCGGTCAATGCTGTTCTTCCCCGCAACAACCACTAAGCAGTGCATAAACTAACGGTTCTTGACTTCGATATAGGATTTCACACCTCGTCAGAATGCCAAACGTCTATCGGTTAAGCATTCGCAAAACTCCTATCTCTGATACTAATAATTTCGATGTAAAAAATAACCAGGCTTATCAAAAGTGTCTCTCTTGAGCTTGTGCTCTGACAGCACGATCACAACAAGTTAGATGTCTGCCGTAAGCCATTGAGTCAAAAGTTGATAATAGAGTCTCAAATTATTGGATGTGATAACAGTAGGCCATTCATATTACGTTACACTATTTACTTTCTCAACAGACAAATTACCTCTGAACGAAATAAGACGGCTCTTATCTCATAATCAACTTACGACATTGGTATACCCATTCCTTACGATTAGAACATAATACTTCCATTGCTCCCTCGCTTCCTGGGGCCCAATTCACCTGCTGAGAAAAACATCTATGTCATAAGTCTTACCGTAAACACAACGGATGATAAATGATGGAGATCATTCAGCTCTTCCTCCATCTTCAGTTCTTGCTTCTTGTTCGCCAACAATTACGTTACATATACCGTTTTCACATAATGTTCCTATCTCTGTGTCTCGTATCCTGTCCGCTGTGTTAAAACTGTAAGACTTAGCTATGTGGTGGCTTTGACGACAGAAATCACGGCTAAAATCGGTAGGATATCTACCCTTCAGCCGGAACCTTTAGCCGCAAATCGAATCGACTCGTGTCATAGATAATGGGAACACATTTCTGAAATTCTGAAACCAAGATGTCTGGATAGGGGACTACAGAATTACGTCAACAGTATCAGGGGAACATCGAAAGCATTTATCTTTTACGGGATTTTCTGCGTCGAAATCTGCGAACCAGAGCCTACAATAAGACATACTTATAGACCCACACCTTCATACAACAGGTGTCGTCTCTCCTTGGCGTGATAGACACTATACCAGTAGGCCTCCAAGTTATCTTTTTTCTTTATTCATTTAAAAACAACCAAATTATCTCAAAATAACATAGAGCCATTTAACAGTCAATTTTTACAACTGGACAATTCACAAAGTGAGTCAGACTCAAATTTATGTTAGGTCATGCCGTGACCAGTAGATTTTCAGAGAACGGTACGAAACTTGACGATCAATGGTGTGCCGAGGAGCTGTTAAGTGTTGGTGAAGGTTTTGAGGCACCATAATCAAAAACAAACCATGATCGCTGAGATAAAGTCTACGGACAAGCCGAAAAAATTGCCCACGATCCCTGCAAAAAGTGGGATAGTAACGCCCCCATATCATTGCCCCTGAATTCAACAAGCCCCAGTTCCGGGTATGTGACAACGATTATTTCCTAGACAACAGTACTTCAATGTAGGTAAACATCCCGCAAACTTATATTTGTTGGCGTATGGCTTAATCGTGTCATTTCTGTACAGTACTGTTAGTTTAAGGTTCTATCCTCCTATCGTACATATAGCAATGCTTCTGTGCCTCTATGTTCGAAAAAATCGGTCGGCTTTGAGCTGCGGCTCGTTGGCCGTCGTATTGGATTACAGGAAGTAACTAGAAGGTAACTAGATGACAAGTCATTGCTCTCTCGGCAAAATTACCAAACAACAGGCTCTAACATGCCACTAATGGTCATATAACTCCCGATTGCGTCATCAGTTCCATGATCAGTGCCCTCGTTTATCCTCATTTTTCATGGGGGAGGACGATTGTCAAGGCTGGCCCTGGCCTCACTGATTACTAATTACATGGGCAAGGCACAGATAATTTAAGCAATGACTTATTGTCAAAGACGCACCTAATCGGCCGGACACCACTTGGTTTAATAAAGTGTTTTATTGACAATTAACAAGCGCATAAAACCAGACGTTTGGTTATTTACAGCGATTCCAAATTAGACGGTGGCGAGCATCAACATTGTGTCTGAACAACAAGAAAGTTATTCACGAGATGATCAACGTACACAAAAGGACTACAACCAGGTTGAAAAGACAATAGGCCCGCATCGTCTTTCTTGGATGTGAAAGAAGTGAAACCAGCGCTATACTGCAAAGTGCGTACCAAGAATAGGGTTGCTTCTCAGTTCTTAAAAAAGGAAACATAAGTTAGGGATGTTCTGCATAACTGGCCACAACTGCTCTTTAAACTGAGACGGAATTTACCCAAAATGCTACAGGAGTGCAATCCCTGTTGCGTGAATACATGTGGAACTTCGACTACACGATTTTTTTATAAGACAGTTTTCTCGCTCAGTACTACTTTCTTAAGTATAACTTTCTCATAGAGAAAATGTGTACTCCATTCACGCGTCTGTCGTACTAAAGAGACCTGTGCTATAGGTGGTATCTGGAGGACGACACGACTTGCATCATATTCCATCATATTGTATCTTATTGCATCACATTGTATCATATTGCATCTTATTGCATCATATTGCATCTTATTGCATTATTAACTGCATGACACAGAAGCCACCTAAGTGGCGTCAAATAATCTTCCGCACGTTCATCTTAATTTGATAATTGCCATAAGTCAAGCCGAAAGTAAATCATCCTTCCTTCCATTTGCAAGACACATTTTCCATTTGACAAAACTGTTCTTTTTATCGGCAAATTGTGCGAGTTTTCGCTAAGTAATGTGGCTTTGTCGTCGCATGTCGCAACTTTTACAGACATACGAAATAGGAATCTAGCATGTTGCTCGCAATAGTAGAAGCGTACTCAACAATGTCGGCTGTGCTATCAGAAACCACGCCCAGGTCATTGCTACCACCCCACGTAGTCGACAAAAAACCTTATTTCACGCCTTCCCCCGAGAAGCATCACCTTCGCTACGGCCCTGGAGATGGCTATTGAACACCATCAAAATCAGGTGCTCCACCCTACATTGAAAAGTACAAAAGGCAGATCTCTCGTGCCCCATTGTCTATTCCATTGCCTTCACCCTGTTATGAAGTTGCTTAGGCGAAGAATTTCAGCAGCATATTGTGGACTGTACAGAGCATGGTCACAAGAAATCGACCATGGAATTCCTTGTGACTATGTACAGAGCTGGGTTATTTTCCAGTCACTTCAGACAGAAAGCCAGAATCGTCAGTCAGCTGACATAGACGGTCAAATCTCTCTCTATTCAATCTGATACGTGTTTCTTTCGTATTCGGTTTAGGAGCAACACCAGGTTCAGCATTTAATTCATAGACACTACATAAAGGACGATTTATCACTAGGCAATAAGAACACTAGGCAATAAGAACAGCGTTACTATGGCGCAATAGGATTCCATAACTCGATAACTATCAGAACATAATGCAAGGCATTTTAGAAATCCAGTTTAACGCCGAAAGGTATCTTGCGGTAATGTATCAGCGCTTAATATTAAATTACTGTGTTTGACAAATTTCAATGTCCCTCTTCCTATATCATACAGTCTCCAAACCTCCTTCCTTCATTTCTAGGCATTACTCTGACACAACCTGTCTTTACCAATTCTAAAACCCTGCAAGCCTTTGCAACACATATGAGCACTCTCCCCAACGCCTTTCAGTGAGACGCGCGATCGCGCGCAGGCACGAGCCCAGCTTACTTTATCCACTCGATTTGTTGCACACGCAAGCTTTATCAAAAATATACATGCATTTACAAAGAAAAGTTCTCATAATTACATGTCTAAAACCGTTAAATTAATTCACGATGAAGCGATTTCATTGTTTCTGAAATGAAGAAATTTCCATTACCCGTAAAATATTTGATTCTTTTCACGACTTCCTATATGTAAACGATAAGAAGTCATTCCCCCCAAAATACTTGAAGAAAATACCGATTTAATTTCTTCACTGCTGACAGAAATTTTCAACAAGCTCAAAGTAGAATGCATTTTCCCAGAAGACCTGAAACTTGCGGGTATTTCCTTACTTTACAAGAAAGATAATAGCATGAGAATACAAAATTATATACCTATAAGCCTACTTTCACCTATTTCGAAGGTGTTTGAATGTATTACTTACAATCAATTGATTCATTACGTTGGCACATTTCTATCTCCACTTTTGGGTGGTTTTCGGAAAGGGTACAACACACAGCTCGTTTTATTGAACATTCTAGAGACGTGTAAAGCAAGTCTTGATAAAAAGGAACTAGCTGCAGCAATATTCATGAACATTTCCAAAGCATTCGACTACCACGAACTTTTGATAGCGAAATTACCAGCCTATGGTCTTAGTCGGGATGCTCTTATGCTCAATAAAAGCTACTTACGGACTGATCATTAAGTACTTGTGGGGAGGGGATGGAAGACATTCTCATATATTTGATGGAATTTTCATGCCCCATTTCAGATTTATGCAAATATTTTGGTCACCACTCCAGGACTTCAGAAGAAACTCCATACCCCTTCTTTTAAAATGCTCTTTATTTTTCATCCCCCTACCTCTGAGTGTGCAGAATTTTGGTTCCCCCTCCTAGATGTCTTCCACCCCCTCCCCTGGAAGAATTAATGACCAGCCCCTTGTTAAATAAAAAGCAAAGAGCTCAAATTAATCGTTCATGTATTACATGTAGATATGTCACAAGAGAGATACCGCAAGGGTCAGTTCTTGGGGTCGCTATTATTTAATTTTTTATCCACGATTTTTTCCTATTTGTACACAATATAAACATTTGTAATTATGCGGACGACACCACTATCTTCGCGTGCAACTCGGAGCTCAATACTATATTTAATAGATTGGAAATAGATAGTTCGATACTTGCGAGATGGTTCTCAGAGAGGTACATGAAGCTTAACCAAGAAAAGTGCCACACTGTGAGATTAGGAAACAAAGGCAAGGATTCAGTTGTTACCACTAGTAAATCTACCATTAAAGAAAACGATCACGGAAAATTTTTGCGTGTCACTTTTGGCAAACAATTAAGCTTCACACAAAATATCGAAGAATTATTTAAAAAGGCAAACCAAAACTTGCATGTGCTTGCCCGATTATCTAATTATATAGATCCTATGAAATTAAAACTGCTAATGGACAAATTCATAAAATCACAGTTCAGTTACTGTCCACTTGTATCGATGTTCCACAAAAGAAGGGCCAATACCAAGTTAAATAAGGTCTGTGAAAGAGCATTGTGAATTGTACGCAAAGACAGTGGACATAACTCCATCAATGCAATTTGTAGTTGCCTATAATAAAAACATTTAAGACAAAGAACAACCTCAGTCCAACTTTTATGAAGGATATATTTACAGAAAAAATATTTATTATAGCCTGCGATATCCAAGTCATTTGCTACTGCTGAAAGTAAGGAAAACAATATATGGTATAAGAAATATTCAATATATAGGCTGCTCTTTAGAGTCTTTACTGTCCAACATTTTGAAAGACAGAAACACATTTAAACAATCTAAAAGGAGAATAAAACAGTGGGATGGTATCTGTTGCAAATGCAGATTGTGCAAGGGTTTCAGTGAGGCTTTTAGATTACTTTATTAAATTGATGATGATGATGATGATGATGATGATGATGATGATGATGATGATGATGATGATGATGATGATGATGATGATGATGATGATGATGATGATGATGATGATGATGATAATGATGATGATGATAATACTTGAAGTTGGATGGCGTTACAAATATTTAACTTTATTATGGGAGGTCTGGCCTGGGTGGCAAAGTCCTCCAGAATAGATTCTGTAATTCGTAAAAAATTCGGGGAGAAAAGAATTGAAAACCCAGGAGATTTCTGGCAAGGCATAAGTCATTGCTATGTCATATCACAGATGTTTATCGCCCTCTAGTTGCACATTTTACTGTACGCCCTGCTAAGGGCGTGATCCCAAAAGGGTGTGGTCCACTAAGCCCCCCCCCCCCTTCATAGTCTGTAGTGGTATGCGCCATCCTACCTGCAGCTAACTGCGTATTTTCCATGTTATTGCCCTAAACCCAATCCATCTTAGAATACTGCCAATTCATACTAGTACAGAGCTACAAATACAGACATAGCATGTCACATTTTGCTGCAGCCATATGAATTGCTAATGGGGTTCATCAAAGCTGCAGGACCCTTATGATGAGAACAATACTTGGAAGACTTACCATGAAACACTTACGTGGTAACTGATAATAATCTTAGCGGCTATTGAGACACCAAGGTAAAACATATATTTGTAGTGGTCCCATACAACTTTATTTCTGGTCTAACTGCTACTATTGCCGAGAAATATTTGTAATAACAAATATACGACTAATATTCCTAACATTAAATATCCGGACCGAGCTGGCTTCGAACTCGTGGCCCTCGATTTATACTCAGTTCACAAAGTCGAGGGTCGGGGGTTCGAAGTCCGCTCGTGTAGATCATTTTCTCTCACCTTCACTTAACATTATCCGAAATTCTGCTGTCTTTATAAAACAATATCCCATCTTGAAAAGACAACTGGTATTCTTAATACTTGGAAACATGAAAAAGAAAGAAATAAATATGTAAATAAGAAAGAGAGAGAGAGAGAGAGAGAGAGAGAGAGAGTGCAAGAAAGAACAAAACAGGTAGGAAAGAAAGAACGATAAAAATTCCTACAAATAAAACTGAAAATAACTCCAATTAGAAACAGCAATAAAAGACCCGTTACGCCTTGAAATCGACCCTGTCCCCATCCCATAGGCACTTATGAGTAGCCCTGTGAGAGGAATATTCAGCGCCTCTTATGATCACTATGGGATATAGACATTCTGAATACTCGATTACCGTCCTACATTACCTCTTGACGTAGAATATATGATTGAGCCAATAAGACGAAGTAATTTGAGGCTTTTCAACCACGTCAGATAATCCAATTACCTAGCTACATACCTACATTTTACAGTGAAATTGTCATCTAAGACTGTCTTTCAAGAACCATACACCCTCACCGTTTACCTTCCTAAGAATACAAACTTGTTTTAGCATTTCTTTGAAAAGTGCATTGCTCCGATCGCTAACTTTTGATTTAAATTGAGCAATTATCTCCTGCGTCGTAGCTTGTCCGGCTTTCTTCGCCCGCAAAGCAACGAAATGTCTTATCTCCTTTATGAGTTCTAAGTCTCTTGTCCCATGGACATTTCCATGCACACTATATTGATTATGGTCTAATTCGGAGCCCGCTTCTCTACCAGCAAGTGCTTTACGCGCGCGCATTTTCATCAGTAAATTAGCCGACGATGTCTCTTCAGCGTCCGTCGAGCTACGTTCCGTCATATCGCTCCCATCAAATAACACCCTCTGTGACAATCCTGTCTCATCCTTTGTCTCACTCCTTCGTTTTGCACCAAACCGTGGTTTCTTATCTACAGTAGCGATCCCAGCTGAGCCATTGTTGCCAGTCCAAGTTGGTACCCCAAGACGTACACCTCGGCACATTTCTCTTGACTTGCGAAGTGCTTCGGCGGCGTGTTTCGCAACTCTTGCAGCTTCTTTCTCTACGAGAACATAATCTGGATTCCCAGATTCTTCGATTTTGTCATGCTTTAATGCACTATGAACTCCTAAAAACGAATAGGTGAGTAGTCAGTTGGTGTTACTGAATTTCGCTTTTGCTTGAAAAAGCTGGCACGGCACGGTCTTTAGCATACTTTGTCTTCGTCTGACACTCATCAAAGTATGAAATGTCCGACAATGGCCGCTATCGGACTTTGACGAGTGTTGCACGAAGAAAGCTTTTAGAATACTAAAGGATGTTACCGCTCAAGCAATAGTAAGCACAATTATTTACAGCTAGAATACAAATGCAAATGTTATTAATTCTATAAATATATATTTCAACAATAACCTTGGCTACACGTCATACACTAGCGTAGCACATAAACTACCGATACCAAAGGCAACAAACCCTCATCATCGTCATTCCATCATTTAATTATTTAGAGTAAGCTGTTTATACAATAGCTGCCTTACAGCTAATTTAGGCCTACTATCTTTAATATACAAATATGCAAAAGAAACATGCTAAGAATATATGGATATGTCACGAGCTCATGTCTGTACATGCTCATTGGTACAGACATGAGCTCGTGACATATCCATATATTCTTAGCATGTTTCTTTGGTTGTGAACTTTGGTTCGACCGAACCCAAGGGCTCGGTGAATCAATGTGAAGGGTTCGGCAGAGATATTAAGACACGCAACTGATTCATATGGTCAATCCGTGTACTAATAAAACATATATCTATCTTTTGAACTTTAAAACCCATATTTTAGTTTTCCTATTAAGAAGAGTTTGGTGAATCTCCATATGGAACTAGTGGGGTACAGTTCATACAACAATGTTAAGAACTACTGGCATATATAGAGAGGCGAACAACATGTCAACAGAGTTATGAGCCAAAAGGGATTGTAAAAGAAAACAGCTAGTACTACCTATGAAAACATCCAAAAAGAACTCGATAAACATACATAAGTGGGTATCTTTTCACTGAAACATAAGGTACTATCAAGGCAGAATGAAAACGAAAACAGAAGCAAGATACAAGGGTGCATACGCCCATCACTCCGTTTCAAAATTGGACAGTTATCCAGTGCACACCTACTAGAACTAGTAAGCCTAATCTCCAATCTATCGCAGGCAGAAATGTCATTGTTTTCAAGGATATCTCCTGGTTTTATACTTAGTGTATACAAAAATAATCAGGCCAAAACTAGTGTCATTCTATCAAACCTAAAATATGACATTGAAACGGGTGATACTACGTACCAGTTTGTTCAAATATTGCAAACAAAATATCCTCCTCGTTCTTTTCTCTATCTGCCGTCTCATTACTTCTATCATTGTAGAGAGAATGTTTATCCAAATAGCTTATTTCTTTTCCGTCAACGATAGCATTTTTCCGTTTTCGCTTTCTTTTCTTCCTTCTTTCCTTTTTGCATTTATTAACAGTAAACGATCCTTGTTCTCTCGTTTTGTCAAGACCCTCAAAAATTGACTTTGAACTGTGTATTTTTAATTCCTCCTTCCTTCTACTTAACTCGCATTCCTTGCTAACTGAGTCCTTTGCTGCCATTATAACAGCCGTGTCACCTTCAGTCTTATTCCGTTCAGATGCTCTGTCGTTTACACCTGTCCTACTTTCCAGATCTATCTGCGGCTCATCTATAAATACACAACAGAACATGCTAAAGAAATTCTCTTTGAAAAAATGCTTTACTAGTTCAAATGACAAATATTTGGACTGTAGTGATGGAAATGTATGATAGAACAACCGGATTGAATACTACAATGAATGAAAACTTATCTAACTACTATGAGCAAGAGTCGATGATAAAGATTAACAAATGACTCCTGGATGGATTGATGGTTAAAAAACATAAATAAACAGATAAATGAATGGATAAACAACTTAATGAATATAGAAGCGAACGGATCATAGCGGATTATGGTGTTTTGGAGATTGAGCAAAATGGTGTGAAAGGTAAATTGTAACATAACTCTGGACGAAATCCTTCTAAAGAGGCAGTAGAAATCCGTGCCAAATTTGTTTTCAACAATTAAACCTTAATATCTTTTAAAAGTGACACTTTATACGCAAATGATATACACATTACTTTTATTTTGTTAGTTTTCAACGTGTATCTTCCATCTGCAGGCCTAAATCGAAGGATGTGTCACTCGTAGGAAAGTGTACGAAATTTCTGCGATTGTGTGATTATTGATTTTTGTGGCTTTTGCTATTTTTGTTATCTTTGCGATTTTAAATGATTTTTGGTTACTTTTACTGTGATTTTGTTCTTTCAAGGTTGCTGTCGTAGACCCTATGGCATGAAAGTCCATCTACTTTAAAGGAAGGAACTTTGGTGGAAAGAACAATATGTAGAATTTACAGATTTTCATAAAATTTGCCAAATTAAATTTACACGACTTGTAGCAAAATCCATAACTCACGAAATCAAATTTCCGTGATATTGAAAGAAATTTATGATCAGCAAAATCAAATTCCACGGAAAATTAACGAAATTCTGGTAAAAATTGTGCAATTTTCCTATGAGAACTGTAATCATGAATTCTGAATGTCAAACTTTAGTCAAACTTTAGTTATTCTTTTGAGAACTTGTTGTGACTTTTTGTGATCTTTTCTGAGTTTTTCACAAAGTTTACGAGACAACCCGAGTGATAAGTCCCTTGGGTCAAACAAGCTTCTGGCTCCTTTTCAGGCCACTGTAAATAAATGTGCCTCTTTAAACATCAGTTTTATTTATCAAAATAGCTAAATACAATTACGCATCTCACTAAAATTGGCAACGTACAAAACTGGTTGATATAAAAGAAAGAAGGAAACAATATAATATATAACAAAAACTAACACAAAAAAATATTAAAATATTTATAACAGGCGTGGCCAAACAGCGGTTCGCATGTAATATGCGCCCCTTTGACTGGTAATCCGAGGCTTAAGGAATTTATTGAGTTTAGCTAATAGATAAATCTGGAAAATTTTCTCTAGAATTTGAAGGGAATAATTTCCCATTTGTTACCTGTATTTTACTTCAATGTGACTTCACACATTAATCATAGAGTTCATCGTACTTTATTAATGTGTTGAACGATAGAATACGATCGTTTGCGTCACTTTTATCAACCTCCTACGGCTCTCCGTAACCTGAGCCCTATTGCATAGTATATCTAAGTGAGGAAGGTAGCCCTTTAGCCTAAGCCCCTTTTCAAGGGGGCCTCTACCTAGCACAAATTGCACGCATTCATCATCCATACAGACAGCGTGTATACGTATCTTATCCTAGAGGAGCATGGCACTGATCCAAAGCAATACTATAATGATTATGATATATAAAGAGGTCGCTTACCCCGAAGATCAACCTCTCCTATTGCCCATACATTTCTATTCGAGGTGCTCTCCTTCGATCGAATCAAAGTCCTTTCTCCTTCTCCCTTATCTCGATCAAGTTTCGAAGCAATACTAACTTGCCCGCATTTTGAGTCAACGTTCTTAACTTTCTTGGCTAATCCCTTCTCTTTCAGTCTACTAAGATGCCGTTTTCGATCTTTTCTTGCGGAGCTCTTATCTCCATCATCAGGTTGCTTTGGCCCGAGTTTTATTTCTGATCCCGTTCCCGCAAAAATTGCGCTTGTCTCTGTGTTATTACGTGGACCTTCGTCACCCAAAGCAAATAACTCGTATAGATCATTGGACTTGAAGAAGCGCCGTTGAGCTGGGTTCTTTAGAACACGGTTTGTTAGAAACTGCTTGAATATTTGCCTGCATGAAGAAATTCGTATTCATTGGAGTCATCACACAAAAGGAATACAATCTCATGAACATAGCTCTATCTAGCAACGTTCCCCTCAAGCTACAAATGTTTGCATTAAACCTCTCCCCCCTCCCAATTATCGTAAACCAGAAGCGATGTGAAGTACAATACATACATTGAGTAGTCATTTTAAGAGCATCAGAAGAGCATCATTCGTAAAGTACAAAAGAACCTTTCTATAAAGCTCCTTCTCTTTCCAGCCCCCCTCTAGATTATCAAAAATTTAATAGTTTTTACTGCAATCATCTAAAACTGTGCAGATAACAAAAAAATTAATGAAAACTAATTCACATCCCATGCAACAACTTCAGACATGTATGAACCGACTTTGGAAATGTGCACCATGTATCTTCCCAGTTATAATCCGAATTAATTAATCTAAAACTCGATTGGTAAACACTTGCTTTTATACCTATGATAGATTTTCTCCTCGATTGTGCCCGTTGTGAGCAGCCGGTAGATTGTAACGTGCTTGTCTTGACCTATTCGCCACGATCGTTCCCTTGCTTGTGTATCTGTGCTTGGGTTCCAATCAGGATCAAAGATGATAACC
Source organism: Mastigias papua (assembly GCA_964019165.1). Lineage (NCBI taxonomy): Eukaryota > Metazoa > Cnidaria > Scyphozoa > Rhizostomeae > Mastigiidae > Mastigias > Mastigias papua. The sequence continues at coordinate 2,820,145 of OZ025275.1, read as the reverse complement.
CGATCGGCACCAATCAGATTGACCCCCAACCCACCAACTCGTGTAGTGAGCAGGAAGATAAATATCGATGTGTCCTTCGAAAGAGCAGAAATGCGATATGATGCTAGAAGTTAGGGCAATGGTAACTATAGGCAGTGGTGTAGAAGATGGGGGGGGGGGGGGAGTCAGCCAACCTAGCTGCATATTAAGGAGAAGCAACCCATCCCCTTTGGAAGCTCTCGTGACTATATAAGCTAAACAAATATTACTAGAAAACGCTAAATCTTTATGCTCCTACTCTACAAATTAGAGCTTACAAAATGTTTAGTATTCAAGTATATCAATAACGTGGCCATATTCTCAGTTTCTTGTATGAATACATATATCGTACTGTGGTTCCTTTGAAAAATATATGTATACAGACAGAACCCTCCCCCCTCCCCCATCCTGGCTATTAATTTACTGCTACACCAAACAACTCAAAGATATCAACACTCATCTCGATAAAACTGATATGGAAAGATGATGCACTGAGTTCTGAACAGATTTAAACAAAGATTCATAGGAGAAACACAATTCTAACTTTGCTTATCCAAATCACAATACTTGAAAATGTATTTGGTAGTCTCAAAGGCAGGGCACATTGTAAGAACAGTTCTAATGAACGAATTACCTATGTTAAATAGTTAGAAATAAAATGAAAGAAAATGTCAATAAAAGAGAAGATTTATACAAGGAAACAAAACATTATAGATTGCTAGAAGACAATATTGATTGGGGGAACCTACTTTATTAAACTTTTCTACAACTGGCTGCCGTGTTCCAATTGACGTGGCTCCATCCATTCGCAAATAGGAATATGAGAAATGCTTAACAAACGATTCTAATATATCCAGCATCTGAAAATCAATAAAAGGCATCATAAGAAATTAGGTTATAACAGTAGCCGGTGCAATACTATTTAATCCAAGAGCCATTACTTTTGACTAATACAGCAAAACCCGGACATAAGAACCTGAAATGTAGAAATGAGCCGGTCCATACTCTTACACGATTAGGTAGTTGCTGTAATCAGGGTGCGGGATTTTAAAGTTCTTATCCTTTCAGCTCCTTCCTATTACAGCTACGTATACTATGCTTTTGGAGCATCCATGAACGAGTTGATTGCCAAACAGCGTAAATATACTTCTAAAGAATGACACTGTTTATAACAGCCAGGTAAGAATACCAGGTTGAGAAGGTTCAAAGAAATTGACTCAAAAATATTCAATATCAAGCGGTAGGTTCTTAACCAATGAAGGTTCTCAAGCGCAGGTTTTTAGTGTAATTGATAAGGGACTTCACGCTCCACCCTGCCTGACAGTACGTGCTATAAGAGTTGTTCAGAGTTCACAGTGCATGGAATATCTCCACACCAAACGCAGTGATATGCTGGATATCGAATTTCCCAGTTACTTGCATGTCTGTTCTTAAATTGTCAGAGAAAAGGTTCGGCTGCTTTTCTGCCATCATTGTGGAAGTATTTGAGACCATCAACGTGAATATGCGTGGCTTATTGGCCCCTATTGAAAGCATATAGGTCCCTATTGAAAAAGCGGAAAAGAACTAAGAATAGTAGCAATGCATTTTCTACACAAGATGAGGCCCTAAGATGCTATTTAAACAAATATTTAAATTGAAAAAAACTTTTTGGGACAGAAAAAATTACTATTTTCGCGAAAAGAAAATAGTGCATGGCGGAGAGCTATAGTAAACATTCAATAACGTATTTTGATTTGTAGCCATCTCAGCTTAGAAATACTGGCCTAGTTCAGAATCAATCTTGTTACCTGTCTTGTCTGAGAAAAGAGGAGAACTCGATGATTTTGCTCCTTCCAAAGTCTTAGCAAAGACTCGACAACAATCAGTTTTCCGGAACGATTCCAGAACCCATAGCCACTGTCAAATTCACTGCTCTCCATGCCATCTCCAACATTAACACCAGCTTCAGCGGCCTGCTTGGATGCGTTCATCCAATCTAAGGATCCAGCTGAGCTTGTCAAATCCGGATGATTGCAGATTTTACGAAGCATTATCAAGCCTGGAAAAACCTGCAAGAGCAGATTGCGTTTTTATGAGTGAGTGGTGTTACACGAAGATCTGAAACAGCGAGAAAATGAATAACTTAAAATATAAATAAAGAAATTGAAAATAGGGGCTATTCTTTTAGCCCTATAACGTGCCAAATCCAATACCCTCTTTCTACTTTATCAAGTACAACCTGCCCCAGATCAATCACCTGCTCGGGATATGTAATTATGATTCCCATATCATGACGTAATAAAACAGCTACCAAAAGGACATAACTTTAACACGGATAGACGTACTTTCAAGAAAGAACTAATTTACAGGAAAACAAATTCAATGGAAGGACCAAAATAAAAGGTAACATTTAATTGTAGTAATGTAGAATCATAGGCCAATAATGCTTTGAAAGAATTGTCGGGTAGACCTCTAGTCACAACAGGGGCTTGGCTGTAACAAAGAGTGACTACCTCGAATCCTCGAATTGGTCCCCCGTCGAAGAAACCCTTCGAATAACCCCCAATGCTAGAACTTCAAATTGGCAATAAGTCGCAGCTCGAATAAGCCCCCACCAAAGAGGATGACGAAGGCGACTGATTCCTTAATTTAGACTGTTCTTGTAATATTACAGAAAAGAAGATTATTGACAATGAATTTTTATGTGGCATGTGTCAAATAATTTTATAAAGCCCCCATCGAATACCCCCAATCCAAAAGGCATCAAAAATAGACAAGTCCCCAGGGAACAAAAGATATCGAAAATGGAAAAGTTCCTAATTCGCGGATTTACGATATAGCAACATTTCTGGGGTAAAAAATTTGACAATTAAAACAAAAACAAAGGACAACAATCCATATTCAATAAAATCTTGGCAAATATTCACATGAACTGTACCTTCATCTTGCCAGTTAGTATGGAAGCAACATCTCTAGAATTGATATATCTCTTGTACAAATCCCTTTGCTCTTGTGTCAAACGACAGAATAATACCTGTATTAGTAAAACATTGGAATAAAGGCTTGCAGCTTGTAATGTCAATATAAACCAGGGGTGCCATGAACGGGGCTCGGGGGCTTCAGCCCTTTCGTTCAAATTTTTCCATATCCTTCGATGCATTTAGAATTCGAACAGTTTGAATGAATCATTGGTTATGATCACGGGCGTGCCCCATAGCAGTACTCCTGAGACAAACGTGCTAGCATTGATAGCAAGGAGGAAAGAACTTCGTTCAAATTTCTATCATACGCTTGGGTAGTCAAGTAGTGAAGTTAATTCTTACACTATTAATTACAAACTTTATGTAGGTGAAAAAAGAAGCATCAGGGGTTGCTTCACTGTTAAAATTGAAACCACTGACCTGTTCGTTTTTCGTCGGCAGTTGTATACTTGTGTTGACATCTTTCTTCAGTCTGCGTAATAGGTAAGGGCTTATGGTATCCCTCAAAACACATGCGCACTTGTACGCTGTCTGGACCTGGCATTAAAACACTAAACATAACTATTCCACAATAGAAAACACAGACGCCACGGCAAAAACTGTGGATACAGATATATCAATATTGAATTACACTCCTTCTGTAACATAAATGATGTGGAAGGCAACATTGTGAAAATAACATATGACTTTCCCGTAAGTTGTGATTTGGCGGTGTAATACTGAGGATTTAAAGTATGTAATTAGAGACGTTTATTGCAAACTGTTCGAAATTAAAGAATTATAAACTTGAATCATAGAGAGCTATGGGTATAAACTGTATACAACTCAGAAACGAATTTCTTCCAAAAGCGTAACAGATGTCTTACGAGAAAAAAATCAGGAAATTTCGTAGCAACTTAAAAGGGAGGATGGCAAAATGTGTTCCACTAAACTACATTGAAATCCTTGTACACATAGGCTTCCTACAAACAAATCTCTTCTTAGAACAGCAGCAAAGCTTGGCTCATTACCATTAAGACATACCATAAAACCCAAACTTCATTTCATATCTTATTCAAAACCTACATAAGCAAAGCTCGCTAATAGGTAATTAGCAGGCTGGTCTACAATGCCAGATAATATAAAAGGAAAAAGATATCAAAAATATATAAATAATATATAAATACAAGCAAATACATATGGAGTATAAAAGACGTTGCTTAGACTACGTATTAGCATAACTAATAATTCAGGAACTCCGGATTGGGTCCTGGGTTGTTTCCAGTACAAAAATAAAACATGTTATGAAGAGAATAATACTGGAAAGGCTGGAAATAATGAAATGGAGTTTAAAATTATCAAAAGAATAATAGCACATGATGAAAAAAATATAATGAGTAAATATTACCTGAACATCTGTTGCATTTGCATACCCTCCCAGAGTGATTGGAACAGAAAATTCAGCCATGAATACAGGTAATGTGCCTAACTTTCCAGGATATATAAAATCGAATAAGGACCATAGCTCTTTCAAGTTATTTTGCAAAGGTGACCCGGACAAGATTATCCTATGCGGTGTTGCAAACTTCGGAAAAAAGAGCATCATTTTAAACGAGTTATCAGTGAAAAAGTGATCAGCAGGAATTCAGTTGAGTAGCATAGAAGATAAAAATTAATAAAATCAGTCAATCAAACAGTGAAAAAGCGATCACCATTGTGATCGACCAGGTACTAAATCTATCTATCAGTTCAACAAAAAAGCTGTTCAATTCAATCCCCAATTGAGATACCAATCACTAATCAATCAACCCATCAATTAATCAACAGATCACTCAACCCATCAATCAATTAATTAATCAATCATTCAATCAATCAATTAATCAACCAGTCACTAAAGCAATCAACAAATCAATCAACCAACCAATACCTCGCATAATAAAGACGAATCAAAAAAGTGATTAATCAATATGGAAATCAGCTACTTCATTAACTGGTCCACCAATTTACAAATCACATGATATTATCTTAATCTACAATTTTGCTTCAAACTGCTAGAAAATAAAGTACCGGTGAGAAGAACAGAACGACTGTAGCTACCACACCCGAAATCTTCGTCCAAATGGTAAGATTTCTTATTGTGATATCCTGCGCTATGATTCGCTGGGCTACACTAAACCGTCATGTATCCATCAACCAAAGATTACATTGAACATCATACTATGGTTACCTGTTTGCAAGAGAGAGTAATATCCGCATCCGGATTCCGAATCTTATGCCCTTCATCCAGAATCACATAATCCCACGTAAATCGAAGTAATTCATCTCGCATTATTCGCAGAGTTGAATACGACGTAATAATAACTCCTTTGTCATTTACAATGTGTTTGATCAAGGTTGCCTACAAAACACAAAACAATGCATGTTCTTAGATACAATAAAAGTACTGGAGAGCGGTTCTTGTTGAACCTAGAGCAAGCACTACGAAACATGACCAAGAACTTCCCAGAACTTGTAAACTACTGAGCGTCTCGCCATCTTCTTCCCTACCAGCCCTACAATGTCTTATTTTAAATTTAAAAAATAACACAAATTTGATCTTATCTCCCTCTCTACTTAGCCTTTCTCTTCCTTTGTTTGCTAGAGGCTTTGCTAATAGGTCAGGGGTGGCCAGAGTCCTTTGTGATAAGAGCAGCATACATTAGGACCTAGGTGCTCGAGAGCCACAAAAACTGACGTAAACATTTTTCTTGCATTGTTCAACATAGCATCTAACTCCAAAAACTTCAATAAAAACCTTCTGAGCTTACATTTAGGTAAAATACGCTAGCAAATGGTGAATTCGCTTTTCGTTCAAGGCCTCTCCCAACATTACGTCCAAAACAACAAAAATATTTGGAAAATAAACTGAAACCAAGTGATTCAAAGACAACTGATGATGGCTAACATTTAGCATCTGAAGATAAGAAAGTATAAGCCTGGTATCTACTTTCCAGTGCTTATAAAAAAACAGTCCCAAGTAATAGAAAAAAGCTGATATCGTCTTGTTTTTATAATAATCTTCGTTCAATAAGAGTTGTGACTTCCCACTCCTAAAAGCAAGACAGAGCTCTGCATCAAAGTATAATCAAAATCAAACACACCTTGCGTCCAGTGAAAGATCCACTATCATGCAAGATTGCGACCCTAAATTCTGGTGACCACTTGTGGAACTCCTTAACCCATTGGTGAAGTACCGTTGCCGGGGCAGCAATCAACACAGGACCAAATCTAAGAGAAAGGGGCAGAGTAAATTTCATTACATAAAACATACAACATCAAACTTCCAGAATATACACACAGCAATAACAAATGACAAAAATCAGAGGACGAGGAAAACGATAAACAGAATCATTCTAGCCAATATTGTTATACATGTGACAATATACATTCCTACCAAAGCTATACCTAACTATTTAACAAAAAGTTTACACAGTACTTCCTCAACTAACCGTCCCTCGATTATCCGGCCATGATCCTGCTGCTAAACTTTATTTTAATTGAAGTGCTATCGTCCGTTTACGAAAATAAAGTCTTGCTATTTGCTATTCAGATCATGCCATACTGCTATAAATATATATATTGCTATAGATTTGGACTTTATGTGTAGCCAAACGTATTGTTGGTGTGCTACGCTGCAAATAATTTGAATAGGGTGCCTTTTTGGGGCTGTTCTTTTCTATACCTTAACGAAAGTTCAAGGAATATAACAATGACAAGTTTACTTGTGTACAATAAAAACACCTTCTACTTATCTCAGGTTGTTTTCTTGTACATGATGTCCAAGAGCGTAATTCTGCTTAACCGGCCTCTTTTGATTATCCGACCCCCTTTTAGAAAAGCTGTGTCCAGTAGCGGCCGGACAATCGAGGACGTACTGTAACTAACTTGGGTATGCCGTAAGAATGATAATATTGGCAAGAATGATTCTTCCTATTGACATCCTCATCCTGTAGTTAATTACTAAGCTGCTGTTTCAATTGATAAACAAAATGAAGAAACATCTCCCCTGATTCTGGAATTGGCCTCAATCGAACTGAAATTGGCTCTCAAAGCCGAGCAATTGCAAAAATGCTGCTATATTAAAAGTGAAAATAGATCTTCAAAATTTTTCAAGTAGAATCATGAAATTAGAAATTGTTAAGTAAGTGGTAGAAAAATACAATAGTCGTAAAAATCAAAAGGTGAAAATAGCTATATGGACAAGGATTTTGATAGTTTCAATACTTAAAATGCTACCTATATCATACGTAAAAGCAAGATTTGATACAGAATAATTCCTCTTTCTGTTTTTGGTGGTAATGTCCGGGAAAGGACCTAGGGGGGATTGACAAGTCCCAACAGGGGAATATTGGAAAAGCAGCTAAGAAGTTGGTTGATTTTTTTGGAAGAATACAGGTGTAGGAAACAGGGCAGCAAGAAGGTTGTAAAGCATTGTAAAGTTTTTAGGTTCTTGGAAAGAAAGTTGAATAATGGACAAAGTATGCGAATGTGGCATGGATACTTTAAAGTGTGAGCATGGGCACTTTAAAGTGTGAGCATGGGCACTTTAAAGTGTGAGCATGGGCACTTTAAAGTGTGAGCATGGGCACTTTAAAGTGTGAGCATGGGCACTTTAAAGTGTGAGCATGGGCACTTTCAAATAACAAATCAGGGCAATCAAAGGGGAAAATACCGAACCAACAAACTCTAATTAGGTCATAAATATCATCCAGACTTTGGGAATATCTGTAACATGTATACCTCAATTTCAATCAAGTTGTATTAAGCTCTTAATAGTTTAGAAAAATTATCTAAAGGATAAATGCTAAAAGCACTTGACTCATATACTGAGATGTACATCTCTTTATTTTTTAAAATTTTCATATTACATATAATGACAGTGGTAGGATAAGACAATATGTACCCGCTTCTTTCAGTTTTCATATTCCTTAGTCCAGTTAAGAATGAAATTACTTGGATAGTCTTGCCAAGCCCCATCTCATCACCAAGAATACCCCCTACTTCTTGGCAATGCAATTCCCAGAGCCATTTTATCCCTGTTCTTTGATACCTAGCAAGAAGATATCAGAATAAATATATGAATAAAGATATGAACAAATATATGAATAAATAGTACTAAGTGTTTAGGGTGATAATTGGAAAGGAATGAGAAAGACCAACAGAGGTGGAAAAATTATCAGAATAGGCCTCCCTATTTACGGTGCGTGATCAAGCAAGCGTGCCTCAGAATATGTCTCGATGAGACAAGGTGCGCGTTTCATTACGCGCTTCATTCTTGAAAGTTAGCCAGATCATGTGCTCTGACAATAAACGCTGGACATATAGAGCACATCTTGGTGCGAAATCTTTACCAGCAGGTGCGCAATCAGTCGCACATCTGCTGAAACCCTTACGAAGAGTACTATCAGAACTTGGGAACGTAGTTCCCAGAAATTTTGTGGCAAGCTACATTTCCAGAAGGTTTCACAGAATTTTTGAATTGCTGAAGCTAGTATGAAACTCTAATGACATAATTCAAGTTAATTGTCTTTATCTGTTCAGACATTTTGCAGAAATTTATGAGCCAGATTCATGGGCTCCCAGGAAGGGAAAAACGTCTTCAACTTTTGAAGACCACATATAATACCATGTTGTTGCACGTCAAAAACCTGTTGATAAAAGTTGGTACAACAATTATGGCTTGTTGGTAAGTAAGTATGTTCCTCAAGCCTGTCGGTTAATACATTTTGCTACACCCTGTCCTAACTCAAAAGCTTTCAGCATGCCACAGTCAATATCCTCCAATTATTCCTGCCATTTGCCAATCTAACAGCACTTACAAGCTTCAAGTCAACTATATCTCTTAAGGTGTCCATGAGTCTCATCTTGTCATGGCTTCTTAGCCTGAAAACCACTCTGGACAGCAGTCTAGTCAGTTCTCTTCATAAACAATGCCAAGTACCGTAAAAACCCGGGTATAAGCCGCACCTTTTTCCTCATTTTGCCCCCCAAAATTGCAGGTGCGGCCTATGTGCGGAGTGATCAACTTTGACCCTCATTATATCTAAAAACGAGGCTTGCTATTGCTATACTAACGAGGCTCACAAATGCTACACTTATTTCCGCTCTGAGGTTCTAGCAAATATGTCGTCTCGAATTTCATACACAACCGGTTTCAAGTTGAAAGTTGTTATGTTTGCAAAAGAAAATGGAATTTCATGGATTTTAATTAATAATTATGTTTAAAAATATGTTTAACGATAAAATATTAGACAAAACATTTTTTCTGATTTTTCAAGCCCTAGATTAGGGGCGCGGCTTATGCGCGGGGGCGGCTTATACGCGGGTTTTTACGGTAGTCTATTCCCATAGTTCACATCAGCAAGCAAACTCCAAAATATAAGAATGCTTAAGAAACCTTATGGGTTAGAGCTTCATTGAAACAAAAAATAAAGATGCCATAGGTATCTTACAAAATAGGTAGACCATACATACTTATAGAGTTTTCTCCACATCTTAGTGGATAATGCAAAACCTCCTTTCAATGCAATCTCCTTCTTGTCATTCTCTTCTTCATCACTCATATCTGATCCAGTAACATCACCAACTCTACCTGTTTCCCTCAGTCTTTCTCTGATCTTCAGTTTTCTTATCCTCTGTAGATACTTCCTCACATCCCCATCATCCACTACCTTCTTTGGCGCTCTCTGTTGGTGAGACTTGAGATTTGACCTTAAATCTTTGTGATGCTTTCCCAGCTTTGCCTTCTTCTTTCTCTTCTCAAACATTTTAGTAGCATTCCATTCATCATTAGCTTTATCACAGTTCTCATCTGTTAGTTCATCACTAACTTCATCAGGATATGGCATATATTCTTCCTCTGAAGAGTAACTATCACTAAACTCTTGTCGAATATCAATTCCACGTTTCCTTGACTTTATTCTGTCAAACTTGTCATCATAGTCTACAGGCTGGGACACTGGGTACATCTCTTCTGGTCCTTGATGTGAAGATGAAGGCTTACTGATTTCTGGCTCCAAACCAACTCCATCCTCAGGATCAAAGTCAGTGATGCCAAAGTTTATATCAGCTAAGTTGTGAGATGTTTTTGATTCATCTGAAAAAGTGTAGATATAAAGCACAAAAAATATGAAAATCTGTGTTTGAAAGCAAATGAGATATAAATATAATATATATGAAATCAACATAAAATCACTCAGATAATTTAAATCATCACAGATGGGTAATCTTTCTTCCATGGAGGGGGAGGGGGCAAATCTACAACATCTGCCTTGTTATCTGATAGGGCGGACCAGAAGGGATAATGCTTTTAAGTGTCATTGCAATGATTGATATGATATGATAAATGATATGGTGTGATGTGATATATGATATGATGTGATATGATAGGATATGATTTATATAATATGATATGATATGTGATGTAATATGATATGATATGATATGATATGATATGATATGATTGATCTGATATGGAATAAGCTAATTCATGCTCAAAATCATTTTGGCTAATGGGCCAGATCTGACTCATCTGGTAGGAGTGTAAAAACTTGCAATTAATGAACATTCTCTTCCTATTCTTCTTGAAGATAGAGCATCCTATTTGATACTAAATAAAATTGTAAAGGAAATTAAACATGATAGCTACTGACCTTTACTTGATCTTTTCTTTGCTAGCAGGTCGTTGAAGTCTTTCAAAGCATATTTTTCTCTTGCCTCTAACCTTTGTAGGTTCTTTAACTGTGAAAAAATCAGCAAAAAATAAAATTCAGGTTATGAAAGAGCATGAAAAAGTGCATCCAAAATGCATCAGGCAAATTGCTTAGTCCAAGGTCTACAGTTAATTGCATATTTTATTTGATTTTCAATCTCTACAACATTTTGAAAATTTTAGATTTTCCAGTACAATTTGGACCAAACCCATTTTTCTGACAAACACAGTCCATAGCATGAAATTTAAACCTTACTTTTGTCTCTCTGTGACTATGTAAAGAAATTAAGCTTCGTCTGACACTGGTGTCAGCAGCAGCAGGCCCATTGCAGGCAGCAATCGCTTTTTCAGTTTTTTCTATGTCCTCTTTTATTGCTCTAAAAAGGAGACATCTCTTTAAGAAGAACAAAGCTCTCTGTACCATAGGCTACTTACTTAGAAAACCATGCAATAACATGGATAGATAAAGAAGTATCCTATTGAGTTAATAATGAAGCCAACTCTGGTAGGGAGCAGCAGGGAACTGGGTGGAAGGGGTCTGGGGGTGAAGCCACCAGGAAAATTTATGGAACCATGCCCTTTAGATTCTAGGAAAATAAACTTTCTAACTTAAGAAATACACTCATTCTAGAAAGAAAAGAATGAGAAACTATTTATATGTGTGAGAAATATCAATATTCTAGTTGTTTCAAGTCAGTATATTTTCTAAATTTTTGGGTAAAAACATATTTTCAGCTTAACAATTTTGGAGGTCAAAGGGGGGAAATCTTCTAGCTAGGGGGGTAATGTCCCCTCTACCCACCCCTAGCTTCATGCCTGTATTGATTGTAAGACTTGCACACAAGCACCAATTTAGACATTCACATACCAAAGACAACAACTTGATATGAAAGCATCAGTATGCCTTTCATATTGAAAACAAAGAGCAAAGCAAGGGCTGATCAGAACTAGAGAAAATGAAACATATTGATTCTGCACAACACTTTAAATTAACATAGTCTCTTCAAACAGCAGGTTGAAGCTTGCACATCCTATTATAAGTAAAAAGGATAAATTGGCTTTTACCTAACTTCATCTTTTATTTGTTGAACATTCTTTTCAGCAGATTTGATTGCAACCCTCCACTCTCGCTCTTCTATGGCATCATCAACTTGCTGCAAAACACCTTCTTCAAATTCCTCTTGTTCATAGGCACTAACTCCAAGGTCCTGTAAAACTTCGCTTTGCTCATTGACAGGCACAGATTTTATTTTCTTTCTATCAATTTCAATTCCATAGCTTGAGATGCTAATAGATTCTGGTTTACTTGCACATTCCTGATCTGTCTTTTCTTCAGTGGTATCACTTTTCCTTTCATGAATTATCTCTAGCTCCATTTTCATTAAATAAAATAATAAAACTTCAATTGTGCAGCTGGAAAAATGAAAACATCCCATTTATATAGGTAAACATTAAGACCTTCAAGAAATGTATCCGAACACTTTCTCCAAACAAATAAAATCTCATAAAAGTCTCTCTACAAAACAATAATATAACCTCATTCTATATTTGAGAGATGGTCCACTAAAGCCAACTTCATTGGAATACTCAATAAATCAAGTCTGGAACTAAATAATATTTAACGTTGCAAAAAAGTAGGACTGTTTAAGTGAAACTGTCCCTCAAAGTACAATTTCAGGCTGAAAAAGAGAGTCTTCAAATCAAATACCTTTTTGTTCACTTAATATATAAAACTCTTTTCCGACATTTCATGTCCTGCCAACAACTCTTTACTTTCATTTGCCAATCTTTGGTGTTAATAATTTTCAATAGCTTGTACTTCACGTTACGTAATTGTGCTAGCCTCAGTATAGAAGCGAGGCCAAAACATAAATGGCGCGTGATCATGAAAGGTGCCAAAACACATTATAGATTGGGTCTATTACAATCTATTCTGTGGCCAAAATGTGGGACAGCAAGAGGTTGACAAGCTCCATAAAAGAACTAATTGGAAAGAGACGGAGACATAATATGCATTTATGCATTTTGTCATTATATATATTTATGTTTTTCAGCCAATGTATAGAATCAAATAATCGCCTTATTCAAGAAGTATTTGGGACTGGGTTTCATAGGTAACATAATGCCTTTGTTTAACTCTGAATGTTCATTTCTTTGGGGTAATAATGGCAACGACTTTTTGAAACAAGTTTACAATTGCATTGACATTTGATTGTTGCAGCTTATGATTTTGAAGGAATCTTAGTAGCCATGCCCGGAAAATGTAGAGACACTGTTCTCATCCTCACATTCACATTTATCAGAGTTCTCAAAAATTTCTCTTTTCTTCTAGAACACTGAAGTATATTGTGGAGATGCAGATGCTAACTGATAACTGCTCATTTCTGATTAAACAGCATCTTCCTGTCCATTTGTATGTAGATATAGATGAGATTCAGAATCTGAAGGCATTTGGAGGCCCTAGTGTATGTTTTGTACATGATTTCTCTATTACACTTGTTATGCTGCCACAACCGTAAAGTATATATCGATTCGTATACTTTTGTCATCTTCCTGCCCAAACTTTCTTGCTTTAACAGTGTGTTTCAGTCACTTCTTGATATTAAAAATCATTATATATGTTCTCAGGTGATTATGGAACCTGGTGCTGACACAGAAAGCCCGTCATACAGTGCGAAGGAGTACAGCTTATTGATATCCCCCACAACATACACAAGACATGGGTTTGTATCACCTATATTTAGTTTTAAAGTTCATTGGTGCTTTGCTTGAATGTGGCCCAAGGTACAGTATTGGATCTAAGCACTACTTTCATACCCAAGGAAATATATGATCAAATACAATGTATCTTCAACTTTAAATATAGCAAAATAGATAATGGAGGGAGGAATCATGCCCCCAGCTCTCTTCAGGGTCATATTTTGACTTGTCCAAATTCAGGGAGAAAAAGCTGGAAAGAGGGTGAGATTTTGTAGGAGAGTTTAAGTCTGTTATCTCATATATCATAGGGTGTGACCTTGAATATTGTATAGTCTGTATAGGATATTCCCTGCTAAAACCCTCTGATTCTGTCGTTATTGGGGCCACCCCCATAATCTGGCAGTAGCCATGTATTGAACTTGCTTGTTTTTAAGTAGGTATTGATTATTACTTTTGTAAACCAATTATTGTTGAATGATTCTACAATTTTTCTAATTAAACCAATGGCTCTTTCACAAAACACACAACAACTTATGCTAGGCCAGGTGTGAAGAAGTGTGCTGCCCCATAACATTTGGGTCACAAGCGGTACCTACAATGTATCATTTCATTTCAATTTGTGTTTACATGATTAATAACAAGGCAATTTTTGACATATGTTAGTAGATAAAAACTGATACAAAGACTGAGCTTCAAGATGGTGTGTTTTTAGAAGTTTTCAGCTCATCAAATGCATTTTTAATTTCTTCTTGAAGTTGTTCAGAATGGGAAGTTTCCTTATATTCAGAGGGATCTCATTCCAGATCATTTGAGCTGAATGTGAAAATTCTTTAGCATAATCTAGAATTTGCTTTGGAATCTGGATATTTCTGCAGAATTGTACATTGCATCTTTGTTTGGATTTGTTCCATAGACTTTTGTTTATATGCCTGTTAATCATCTTATAAATCATAACTGCATGATCAAATGTAACAAGTTGTTAAGTCATTGGGAATTTGGTGTCCAGTTGTCTTTAATTCTGGATGTATAAGTCATAGAAATGGCTCTCTCTTGGGGACATTGAAGGGCTTCTTTTTTTGAGTTTCATAGGCTACCCTAAATTACATCTCCATGCCACATGTGACTTTTAACTAGGGTTTGATATAAATTACCTAAGTAAGACTGTGGGAGACTACTTTTTGGCGCTTTTGAAGATTCAAGACCCCTGCGACATTTGTCATGGATACTTTTGAACTGTCTTTTCCAGTTTAATCCACTCCAAGTGATTTGGTATTTGTCTCTTGTTCATATCAGAGCCGTTGAGTTTCAGTTCTTCTTATCAAATGAGTGACAAATACCAGGTCAATTGGAGGTATGGTAGATAAGTTGCCCCAACTTTTTTATCAGCAAGGACGAGTGAATGCTTGAACCATTCAAGACATCATCAATCAATGAGTGAATCACGATGGAGGGCGGGAGGAATCTACCATGGAGTGAAAATAATAATATACTAAGACTTTTGTTTAGTACTAATTTTGGTAGCTTGTAAATCACTCTTTTTTACCACTCAAGTGACCGATATGTAACCATGAGAATCCTATTATAAAAGCTTGTTCAGACTCAGATTATAAATACAACAGAAATTAGTCATTATTTTTGGCCCAGTACATGGCCCGTGGCCCGGTACCAATTGATCTAAGGAGCGGTACCTGTCCGTGACCCGGTGGTTAGGGCCACTGTTACAGATGACGCATAAAGTTATGGCCTGTATGTTTTGCATGATTCCTAAGTGAAATATGCTCCTCATGACTGTACAAGCTTCCCATTTCTGCCACTTGTTTTATGATGCTTTATTTCTTTTAGTACTTTGGTGCTGTCCACAGTATTTCTGCCGATCCATGTCAGATATCAGAAACCAATGCCCTCTGGCAACAAGGTTACGCTGTCAATCGACAGTGGACAGCTATTCACCAACTGCAGCGTTCCATATCAAAAGAGTAAACGTAATTTTTCATGTAGCTTTCGTTTGACTCTTCTGTTCGCTTCTCATTTCATTTTATCAATATTTATATACACTTCGCTTTTCTGTACATAGAAAATAGAGCAGTTAAGGCAGCAGGATTTGGGAGAAATGAAAGGGGAATATGCGAGCAAATAGTCGACATTAATGGGATTCGAACTCGAGACTTTGTACGTCAGGCGCTCGGCTCTACCAACTGAGCTATAGGGCAATCATGACAGACAAAAAGGGGAAAATGATATAAGACTTTAATTTGCTGCTTTGTCAAGAGTTCTCGTATTTAGGCCCTGTAGGTTTAAGAGATTATGTCTAAAGCCCTTTTTTGAAACGAGCAATTACTTCTTGTTTTCGTGTGCGATCATTTTGACGCCTAGATATAGAAACTTCTCGTTGTTTATTCTAATCTAACTTTGAGAATTTGCAGATCTCTATGATTTCTGGTTGTATACTCTGGGGTCGTGGATCTTTCAATGAGTTTAAGGTGAATTGAATCACACATTCAAGATGGCATACTAGTGAGGACTGGTGGATCGAAACATTTATATATATATATATATATATATATATATATATATATATATATATATATATATATATATATATATATATATATATATATATATATATATATATATATATATATATACACTCAAATAGCTCCAATCATAAAGAAATTTTTAAAGACATAAATAGACCCTCAAGAAAAAATTCCAACTTTTAAAACGTTTCGGCACAACTGATGATAACTGATGAAGGCTTGTGCCGAAACGTTTTAAAAGTTGGAATTTTTTCTTGAGGGTCTATATATATATATATATATATATATATATATATATATATATATATATATATATATATATATATATATATATATATATATATATATATATATATGTGTGTGTGTGTGTGTGTGTGTGTGTGTGTGTGTGTGTGTGTGTGTGTGTGTGTGTGTTTTCGTTATGCAGTTTTCAAAGTCTTTTCTTGCCTCAGCGACAAATTTATCTTCCCGAATTGCATATTGGCATCTCGGAATATCTTACCATTGTTAATGCAAATGGAGTAAACTGAATTCAATTGGGATATTAATATGTTGAACTGATTTGTCTCTTTATGTTTTTTAGAGAATTCGAATGAATCTTGCAAGAAAGATGATAGTCTTTATGACAGCTATAGATGGAGATTTTTGCACGAATTTGCAAAGGTTAGCGAGTTTACTTGCTCGTTTATTTGTAAGAAGGCCACTTCTCTTTCTACGCCTCAATTTTCTTAACTATTCCCGAAATTGATGCTGAGATTTTCTTAACATTTTCTTAACTTTTATTAGGGTAAGCCGGCTAAAAGAGGTTACCATTGTTTGTTGTTAAAAGTTTGATCTTTGTTAAGCAAGATTTTCCAAGAAAGTTTCGATTTTTATAATGGAGCTTGCAAAGAATGAGCTGATATCGATTACTGGCACGTAAAAAAGGTGAATTCTGGAATTTGAGCCTCATGATTTTCTGAATATTTTCTTAACATTTTGGCCTTTTCAGCCTGATCTTCTTATAAACATTCTCCTATAAAAAAGAATGTGCACGCCAAGACTTAAGATAAAGCCATGTTCATATCATTCCGTTTTCCTTTTGATTCATTTTTACTCCCATAGATGGAGTAGCTTTCCTTCTCTGTTCACATTACTACGTTTTCAAACAAAAATGGATATCTACCAATTGGTATTCACACTTTTCCTTAAAAACGCATCTGACTGAATGCTTCTTTTCTATTGGAATATTATGGTCGCAAAACCAGAAACGGAGCTAAAAATATTAGTTTTTTCCTAAAAGCGGAGTAGTTTGAATAGAGCCGAAGAGATGAGTTTTTGTTTAGTTCCGTTTTTATTTATGCTACGTTCCCATTACGCCGTTTTCTTACGAAAGCGGAGTTGCATGTCTCCGTTTTTGAATTGGTGTTTGCATTTGAAAGAATGAAAAAAGAGAAATTTGAAAACGGTGTTCAAAATGGAGTGATTTGAAAACGGAGACTTGTGAAAGGGCTTCTATTTAATGGAAACACTGACATCACCTTGAACAGAGTGGTATGGAAACAGAGGTGTTTGAATAAACAGAGGTCATATTCATGAAAATGAAAACGCCGATAAAAACAAAGCAAAGCCTATGTTTCCATTTCTCCGTTTCAAACGCCTCTGTTTCCATATAACTCTATTCAAGGCGTTGTCAGTGTTTCCATTCGTGTTTGGGATGGAGTCATGAGATCAATTAGATAGACCTGACTAGAGCTCTCAACCTAACGTTTGGCGGCTATGCTCGCAAAATGTGAAGGATTTTAATTTAGCACTGGTCTGTTAGCAGTTTAAGTTTTGGGACATCTTTGAGACGAAGTTAAAGAAATCCATAAGCGTATTGGTGGTAAATATCACAGTGGTAATCAGATAAGAGATTTTTCATTGATGTTTGGTCTTCTCATAGACTTTGCAGCTTGACAATGTAATAGATTTCTTTTGTGATTATGGTTCGAGTTGCAGTTTTACTCCTTTACCAGGCATTTCTGGGTTACCATAGCCATTATTCTTATAGTAGGCAGAGCATTCTTACTCTTCAATGCCGAATAAACGGGGGACTGCTTGTTAATTTCCGAAAGTTTTTCCCACCCCGAGCTTTTTGGGAACCCCCGCTTATTAATTTCCCTGTTTTTGAATCTGAATAGGATTTTTCTTGCCAAAAAGATCCTGTTTACGGCCCTATTGTACGTTTCTACAAGATCCATTATCATCGTCTATCTACAGAAGTTGTAAATCCACCCTTTTGAAGGTGTGAGTGAATATATGTTTTTTTAGAAGAAACCTAGCTCAAGGCCTAATAGTAAAAGTTTCTTAATTTCTAGCCACATTTTAGTTCTTAAAGTTTCCTAAAACTTGCTTAATTTACTGAAAAAATAGTAGTGAAACGAAAACAAAGCGTAAAAACGCTGTCTTTTTTAGTGCCCATAGAGCTTATGGGCTCTTAAGTACATAAGACACCTCTACATAAGGTAAGGGGAAACGTGTTTTTCAAACTGTGAAAGATGGCACAAAAATTTCTAAAGTTTCTTAACTCTCTCCTTGTAGTTCTAAAAGTTTCTTAAATTTTAGGCTGTCTAGCACTAGGTTTCTTATAGAAAAAACGTGTGAAGGTTGTTGAAACTATATCGTTGAAGTGACTTTGGATATTTGGGCCTTCATTCATCTACTCTTTAGAGTACAACTTCCCACTCACCCACCCCCACTTAGTACTTTTTCAGAAAAAACTAATTCCCGTTTACTGAGGACCCCCCCCCCAGTTATTTGACAATGAAGAATAACGACAAACCACCTCAGAATTCCATTTAACCTTTCAGGATGAAGAAAATAAGCCATTTAAAGTTCCAACTGGCAACACAGACCATAAAGACTTAGTTACAGTGGTTACCTTATTGACCACTTCCTTAGCATCACTATTGATCTTGGGCAACGCTTTGATCTGCTGATTTGTAGAGGTTTTTGATAAACTGACCTAGTTTTTGTTTAATCCGAGTATTCATAGATACGTTCACTTTCGAGTGTTTGAGTTTATTTGAAAATCATTCGTTCTTTGCATTATGGTTAAATCAGATCTACTTGGGAAAAGGGGATGAAAATCCAAGAGTTCAGAATTCGTTTGCGAACTGCGTTTGGATGCGAATTCCCACACAATGAAGTGGGGATGGGCCTTAGTAAACATTCTCACCTTCAGTTGAAAAGGATGGTCAAGCCCGTACAATTTTTATTGTATCACAGTCTAAACGAGAGCTCTTTTCTAAGGATGAGTATAACAAAGTTGCCCCTTCTATTTACTGCTTTCCTTGATTCGAAACACCAAACAGAGTTATATAACGGTATTTAACGTACCTGCCTTCTAGTTATACATATGAATGAACGCTCCCTCATTTCATTTCGTAGCGACTGTGACCTATCGGTAGGTAGCTACCGATAGACAGAAATATGTAGATAATATTGGAGTACTTCGGTTTGGTTCGCTGATTAGTTTTCACTCAACATCAAGGCTTCTTACCGAGCAGTTCTACACAAAATGTGCAACTCTATGTACAGCTCCAGAGAAATATCTGTGCAGATTACATTCTTCATCTATTGAGTTAGATCCTCTTTAGAATAGAGTACTATAACACACATCTCTATTTCTTAAACTTATTAAAAAGACATGCATAATTGTCTGCTGGTCAGCTGAATTTTGTTTGTGCTTGTAAGAATGAAAGATTATTCCTCAATATAGTAGCCGAGAGCATATTGCACAGCTTTAAGCTTTCCTTTAAAAAGATATCCCCAACATACAACCAAAGCTTTCTCGTAGGCCGTATCTGCTTATTTTTGTATAACTCTGCTGACTGACACAGTTCCCACCGTGAACATATCAAGATGCGAAGTCTTGTTTTTCAGAAAGAAAAGACAAAACATGAGATCATTACAAAGTAACTTAGACAGCAATCAAAGTAGTTTTATTTTTTACTAGACAATCATTACAGACAGGCAAACAAAGATTATCCTAAAAAACGAGTTTAATCTGTACTTTAATATCATATAAATGAAAAGAAGTGTTTTTGAGCAATATGTTGATTAGCATTTCTATATTAGTTAATACTTTGAGCTCACAATGCTACAACGAAGATGTTCGAAGTTTAAAAATCTATTTCATTTACTTATAACTCATATAAACTTATCTCATGCAGATATATGTATGTATGTATATTTATTTATTAAGATATATATTTATATTTACACACGCATACATATATATATATAGGTTATTCTTTGTTGTTTCCTTATGATCTTTCGCCTCTAATTCTTCTTGCCAATTGGATATCTTTTGGCATAATGGTAACTCGTTTTGCATGGATTGCACAGAGATTTGTGTCCTCAAACAGGCCTACAAGATATGACTCTGCCGCTTCTTGTAGTGCTAATACAGCGGAGCTTTGAAACCTCAAGTCAGTCTTAAAATCTTGGGCAATCTCTCTAATCAACCTCTGAAAGGGCAATTTCCTGATCAGGAGCTCAGTAGATTTTTGGTACCGTCTTATTTCACGAAGGGCTACCGTTCCAGGGCGATACCTGTGTGGCTTTTTAACGCCTCCGGTTGCCGGTGCGCTTTTCCTCGCTGCTTTTGTCGCTAATTGCTTCCTAGGTGCTTTACCGCCAGTAGATTTGCGGGCTGTCTGCTTAGTTCTTGCCATGCTTTTACCTGTTAACTTAATGGAAATATATCACTGATTAGTATGGGCTTTGTTGTGTACCGGAGCAATCAGTTCTTTCATTACTTTCTGCAACTTTTGTACTACTTTTAAACCCTATGCTCGCAATGTACATTCCACGAAGAGACTAATTCTGCTATTGCCTACGCAGTTTATCTTTTCTCGTGTCACTTTATTTTATCTCCCTGCTCTAGAGGAGTTTTGCTGCTTTGGAAGCAACCCTTACCACTAAGCTACAAAACATAGATACCTATATCATTGCTAAGAACTGCGAATTCACTGCCATCGAGCTAGACTTTAAAACCCCTCACCTTCGTGAAATGCTCCGCCTGTTTGCTTGCCCAAAGATGAAGTAGAAAACAACCAGACTGTTCACCCTTATCATCTTAGAATTTCTCTGGCAAATAATTTCTCTTTTTGAAATCTGAGTCCTCTGAGAGGCTGAATTTTGCATCCCAAAAGGCCTCAAGAAGGCAAAACCTCCCCTGGTAATAGACACCATAATCTTCAACTCTTTGGAACGTGGTCCCATTAGGATACAAGTTCGAGGGAATAAGCACATGTCCTTAAAAGGCAATACCTCGCTGCCGCTACAGAGCCTCGCGAGACTGGAGTGATTTCCAGTTTGAAAGTACAGTATGTGTGAGGCCCTCTGCGGAGTTCTCAAGGGACTGGGGACAAGGAAACAAGGAGAGAGGAAAAAGGAGAGAGAGGTGGGGAAGAAATAAGAAGTAGTAGAAGAGTTGTATTGAAAATATGGATTATTCGCATGTATATGTTGTGTCGTCTGTGCATATGTCTAAAATTTGTCGTATTCAAACCGTATAGTATTCGCAATGATGTTCTTGTCGACGGAAGGCTAATATGATATGAAAATATGTAGGTGCATATGAAATCGATATTATGAGGAAGTTTTTTATAGAAAACTTGGATCCACTAAAATTTTCATAATTTGACATGGAATTTTTAACATTTCAATACTGAAAAGTTTCTTACTTGGCTTCTTGGTTTTGGAACCTAAAACTTTCCTAAAACTCCTAATGTTTGGAAGTCGAGCTTTTCCGAATGGATATAAACGCTGATTTTTTATTATTGATTTAAAGTTGGTTTACAGTGTAGCTTAATTGTTACCTAATAAGCTAATTAATATCTACTAAAATCTAAAATCTAAAATCTGAAATGAACTAGAATCCTAAGATCCAACAGAATGTAAATGTAGACAATGGTTTAATATAACAAAAGACTATAAATTACTTAATGTGAACTAACATGATAATAGGGAGGATAAACAAATACATATCAATCTATTGAAAAGATAAGTATGATCAGAATAAGATTAACTATATCATATTTTTGTGTAATGTAGCCTAGGATTGATATATATGGAATGCATAAATTGCAGGTGCATGGAATCTCAGTATGTTTTATTTGCTTTCTGAAGGTTTCTAGACGGTTTTAATCTCTTACTTCTGCAGGTAAATTGTTTCAAATTTGACTACATCTGTAAGCTACTGTTTCATTACCGTATATTATTTATTACCGGAGAATTTTTCACTTCTAAGAGTATAGGAAGATTAATGAAGTCTGAAAATACCACTCATAAAAACTGGATTTTGATTGGTCTTTACTTTATAAATTTCGATGCCTGACCTTTTCAGGTTTTGTTGATGTATTGTTGAAGAATTATATTTAGCATGCAAACCTTCAAAAGATGAATCATAGTCATTCAGCGCCACTCCGAATGCTCTTTGATGAACAGTGTTGATTAGATTGTTCATTTTCCTACTACAAAACGTCCAGACAATGGGACAGTAATTAAAGTAGGAGGTGATAGATCACTTCATTGGCAGATTTCTCTTTTCCGTATCTAAATACGAGGCTATTCTGGCAAGGGCAATTATCTTTTTAACATGATGATCAAACTTAAGATGTTTGTCAAGTACTAATCCTCGTAATTTTTCTTTATTACTGTTTCGGATTGTGCATTCTTCACTCCTTATCTCACTGTTCCCTGAATCTAATCTCTGAGGTTCTATAATCATATATTTGCTTTTCTCTTTATTTAGAAGCATGCAGTTATCTTTGAAGCAATTGTTTAGTGTGCTTATCTCAGATTCAAGCCTTGAAATTATATCATCAGTCTTTTGCCCTTTGATCCATATTAGCATATTAGCAAAGAATATAATAGCAGTTCTTAATCATAGTGTTGAGCATCCTGCTAAGCAACATAGGTTCTGTCCTGCTGAAAAAGATTCTTGGTGTAAGTAGCAACAGCAGAAGGTGACTAAGAAAGACTCTACGGGAACAGCTACATATAAGCATAGCGGCCAAATGTTTGAGAACCCTGTCAGGTCTATTTTGTGCCAACCTAATTGACCAATCGTCATGCAGGATTCTGACCACACATGCTAAGACTAGGCCCATTTTGGGCCATTTTGCATGATTATTGGTCAATTATATTGGAAGAAAATAGACCTGGCAGGGCTCTAAAACATTTAGCGGCTATGCTCTGCATATAAAGATGATGATTGTCTGTCAGAGGTATTTCTTGAACTTCTGAAGCCAACCTTCATGACAGTTAGTGACTCAAAGCTCTGGAAAGGTGCATTGTGGGACTACCCTAAACCCAAATGAATGTCTCAACTCGATGGTTTGGGTATGTTGCCCCAAGCCTAAGCATCATAGAGTTAGAGTGGTCCGTTTTGCTGCTGCCTCAGCTGTGTACCACTTTCACAAGGGAGCAATATGCAGAATGGAAATAATGGAAAACTATCCATACCTGGTTTAATGTAGACAAGGCAGATCTTTCAACAGAGACAAAAACGCTTGCAGAGCTAAATCCCAAGGCACAACTAACGAGAAGAGACATCGTTAGGCAATGAAGATTGTGTGTATAAGGAGAGAGGAAACACTCCGTGAACTGGAAGGAGTAACTTAAGGGGCTGGATCATTCTATTCTTGTTTACTTACCCCTTAAGAAGCAAAAAGTGGATGATTTTCTACTTTTTTGATGTCAATTTTTGACAGTATTTGACAACCTGGTGTTTTCTAAAGAGTTAGGTTTCATGTAGTTAATTGTTATGAATGAGGGAATTTGCCTAAGCTTGTTGAGCAAAGAGTGATCACTGATTATGCATTTAGGTATTTGACATCCAACTTCAAATGATTCCTACTTGATGAGATTTTGAAGTGTTCAGAAATCCTCATTCATTTCATAACATATTAACTAGTATAGGAAATGGCACGTGGATTTCTCTGATATGTTTTGTTGAAGAAACCTTTGCTAAGGACCGTTGTACCTTGTATCGCAGCTGGCACCTTTGAGAGCTAGATAAATATTTATCCCCTGCAGATGCAGAGTGTAGATAGGCACAGTCAAACTCTCTGACTCTTGCACTCTCCATTGATGTATAGCTTGCTATAGTTTGAATTAAATCAGGCTCTGCAATTGCTTGTACAAAATGTATGCTATTTTCAGGTAGAGCCCCGCCTTAAGATGGAACAATGCAACAAAAGCAATACCCACGCCCTTGGACAGTTTGGGGACAGGGGGCAGGGGGTAGTGCTTCCAATAAGTCACCGAGACTGTATGTGGAAGTGCTCTGAATATTCGTTTTACTCATAGCGTGATGCGATCCTACAGCTCAACCTGGCAGAAGTGTATAAAATAGTTATATCACTGTGGTTCCATAGTTATTTCCATGTGCTCTCTTCATTTGAGATTGTTGCCTTGCAGATGCAGAGGTGCACTTCTAGCGTAACTGTCTACTCGTTATCCATACAGTGGCGGAGTCAAGGGGTGAATAATGGGTAAATCCCCCAACTTTTTTGAATATGTGAAATGCTACATTCGTCTAGAATATCTCATGAACGCTATCAAAATTTTTCACACAAAGCAATGATTTTATCTGCCCCTTCTATCTAGGACGGAGGGTGTCTTTTGTTTACAAAGGGGATTCCCTAGTATCCAAAAGGCGTAGTACTAAAAATTTCTCAGGAGCTTCACCCCCGAACCCGCTTCCCTCCTTGTCTCTGCTTCACGACTGCTTGTCGTAATTGCCCGCTTAGCCGGATCGGGATGTTTTTCTTATGAAGTGATTTCTCAGTAGAGATTCATTTCATAGTAGAGATACGATCTCGGTATCTTTCTCATATAGTTGGACTTTTAGATCCGAATTGTGAAGGCTTTCTTTAGGTATTCAAGAGAGGTATTGAACAATTAACTAATTACTGATCTTTTTTGTATACCCATTCTTTACTAGAATGGGTTTTCAGTTTTGCATTTATGAAATTGCAGAGAATCCATTACCGTTTTGAAGAAAGGGCCCAGACAACGAACCTAATTGTAGTGTACGGTGATGACCAATTTGTGCGGTGATAAAATGGTCTTGTGTTGTGATGAAATGTAAATGTATGCCATTGGACAACGTATCTACATGACTTTGCAACAAATGTTGCTTTGGTTGAAATGCCAACTGCGATATCAACAGCAATCATTAATAAATGTTCAATCAATAGCAATCACTGATTAATGTTCATTTCGTTAATTCTTTAGAAGACTGATGTCAATACGACTTATCAACTTTCTAAGATCTCAGAAATCCGGTTTTGATCTTTCTTAACTTTTTGATCAGATGAGTACTTCTTTCTTATAAACCGTTGAGAAACCTCCAAGATGACCTGCAACTTGAAATTGTATATTTTGATTTCAATTGCCTAGTCTTTTCAGCCTGATATTCAAACATAGTTCTTGAAAACAGCTTCATTCATTATCCACTGAGAAAGCTCCCTTTCGTTGATACTCCAAGAAATTAAATGCATAGGCGATAGGCAGTGTCTGTAGGGATGATACTAGTGTTAGGGACTCGCAGCCTGCTTATCTAAAATACCTCATTTCATAAGAATATGAACAGGAATTCATAACTTCTTATGTGCGAGTTTTTCTGTACTCTCTATTTCCTTGAAGGGCACTTTTTTATCACGAAGAGCAGCAAAACATCTACTCTTTTTTTCATTTTTACATGTCAAAAATGGAATCCTTAGAACTCGTACATTGATAAATACCAGGCCTACTGAGAGCTATTATGGGGCCCGGAGCAACTAAAAATCGGTGCCCCTGATGACTTTATTATTGGATTTTTCACCTCGCGCCTTTTTAGGACCCCTGTCATGTTCGGTGCCCCTGGCAATCTACTCCCTCTGCCTTCCCCTCTCGGCAACCCTGGGAAAAGCCCCACATCCCTTCGACTATAACGTGCCACATAACGATTTTAGCGAAGGATTTATTCTCCCGCGAACAGGATTACATAAAAGAGCGCGCATAAATCGCTTGATTGCTCACGACCGCGTTAACCCGGCACAATTTGCTAACAATGGCTTTATAGAATGCTGTTTTGTGTAAAATCTGAAGCAAACTGGAAAGGAAGAAGTTCAACACAAGATGGCCCTCAATACAGTGACGGTTTATTGTGGCTCATCTCCCGGCAAAGATCCGTGCTTCATGGAGGCTGCAGCAGGTATGCCATCATTATCAAATTAGCGTCAAATTGCTGACTGCACAAAGGAGTCTGCCTTCTCCTTTTTCTGATTCTAATGTCGGAGGAAGATTTTGCTCAAGAGAAGCAACCCTGCTCACTTTTGTACGGACAAGATAACAGTGCTTGCAACTAATTAAGCATTTGGAAAGGTTTGAACTTTGTGTGAATGATGTTACCAGTTGGTTGTAAGTTTTTGCGTGCGGTGCTCAAAGTTTTGACCAGAATGATTTCATAGATTTATTCACATAAATTGTTGATGCAAAAATACAGGGACAATATACCTATAAGAATGCATTTTGCCAATTGTTGGGAAAAGTGGCGAGCATGCTTGGTGAATTTGCACTTCCCATGGGGCACAACGAATGCAGCTGTACTCCCCGCAAGTGTCATAAACGCATTTGCGCTTCCCTTCGAACGCAATGAACGCATTTCCGCTCCACCTCGAGAGTCATAAGCGCAGGTGTGCCTCCCTTCGAGCGGAATGAACACATTTGTTCCAGTTGAGTTGACTGTCTAACTGAACCAATGAACTGAACTCCTAAGTACCTTCATTTTCATTGTCATCTAATCTTATTTAGGCACAACATCGATTCAGTTAAATACGATACCAAAAGAAAATAAATTATAATTAAAAGTTTACAATATATGTTTATAAGCTCAAAAATATGTTTCACCCGCTCCCTCCCCCCGTGTACTGAACTTCGCTGGATTCGTGCAAACCATTCGTGGAAATTGAAATGATTGCCTATGTAAGGTACTTAGCAGTTCAGTTAGACAATCAACTCAACTGGGACATACATATTGATACTATTAAGACCAAAGCAAATCGACCCCTTCGACTTACTGAGTACTCTAAGAAATATCTACCTCGTGATATACTCAACAAAATGTAGAGGGATTGTTGAGCCCCATTTAGGATATTGCTGTTCGGTTTGGGACTGCTGTAGAGAATCAAACATTAGCATCTTGCAGAAAATCCAAAATAGAGCAGCTAGAATTATAACTAGCTATCCTTACTATGCACAGGATCTTGTCTGGTCAACTTTCAGCAATCTTATTAGAAAAGAGACATTCATGTTAACATATAAATCCTTAAATTCACTTGCTCCAGACTACTTGAGAAAATTGTTCTTAAAGTGCTCTGATACTAGAGAGCGAATTTTACGCTCATCAGGCACTGATCTTAGTATTATCATATTCCTACACGAAAACCTTTTTCAGCGCATTAACATAGTATTCCCTTAGAATATAGGTGAACAAGTGAATAGGTAAACGAGTGAATAGGTAAACAAACTGCTGGTCTTCCGAATGTTCGTGCATCGGTAAGAAAATTCTGGCTTTGAAAGAGGTCTGTTTTGAATTTCCTTTCGAGCGTACTTATTGTCAATCTATTTCTGCACCAGAATAGAAAAGTTTCGTTTTTAGAAGGGCAGGTTCTTTTTTGGGCTGTCGAGGTCATATTTATTTTTTCTTGGATAGTTAGACATTTCAGACCCGGCGATAAGCCTAGCTGTTAAATTGGCTTGGGAGGCGCAATTCATTGTCCTATGGATTTCATTCATTTCATTTCATTTCATTTCATTTAAAAAAATACGGAGAAGTAGCCCTTCAGCCGTGGCTAATTTTCAAGGGGCCTCTCATTTTACATGTAGTTACAGTAAAAAGTAAAGTATTACAGAGATATATTTACATTTGTTAAAAATCACATTTAGAAAACATGGAAACGAGAAAAAGAAAACCCAAGTAGTAAACTAATTAAATGTTAAATAAGATTTAAAACGACTTATGGAAGATGTCTGTTTTGCATGCCTCGGTAAACTGGATAGTTGTAGCGTCATCATCCTGTAGATACCTATTGCCCTGTCGCATCTCATTATGTTTGATGCCGAAAGCCATATAGACCTTCATCCATTCCATAGCATAGATCTTTCATTCAGTCATTTTTAGCATTTCAATGATTCATCTGGTGCGATACTCTATGCAACAAAGCCACAAATTGACTTCATCATATCTGAAGACTACAATGTTGTGAATTTTATGCTTTTCTCAGATAACTTTTAGGAACTTTCATTGATTTAGCGAGTGATACGACAATGCACGTATGTTAAGACCTCATTGTAAACTCACTTTGAAGGGCCATTTGGCCGAGGGTTAAGATTATTCGTTGAGACTTTGTGATATAACTGATATACGCATAAGCACACATACACTCGCACTCATATAAAGACACACACGCACATACGCACACGCACACGTACATATGTGCACACTGGTACGAGCGCTTGCACCCTAATTCTCGGATACATATTGAAACTTGACTCAATCTTGATGTATTTTGGTAGTTTAATCTCTGCGTTAGCAAGTCGTTTTTTGTTTCACCTCGCATATTTTTCACTTTACAGAACTTGGCAGACTATTTCTTAAGAATAACATCGAACTTGTATACGGCGCTGGAGATAGAGGAATGATGGGCCAGATTTCAAAAGTCATTAGCGAAGGAGGAGGGAAAATAACGGGCATTATACCTAGGTTTATTCTTGAAAGTGGTTTGTCTGGATTAGGACCTGGTAAGATTGTGGTCATAGACTCAATGCACCAAAGAAAACAATTCATGTGCGATAATGTAAGTTAAAGGCAATTATTATTATAATTATTATTGCTTCATAATTACTAAATTAACTAGTATAATAATTCGCACAACTTATTACATATTCTGCATGCGCAACGGACCCTGGACTAACCCGGAACTTCTTTCTTATTAACAGCTTTCTTTCCTCCGTTAGTTTGTTCATATATATAGTATGTCTCTATTTTTTTATTTTTTCTTAATATTTTCTGTAATTAGGCCAGCCAAGTACAAATTACCTATCATTAGAGAGATTTATATTTGTATTTTTATTTTATATATGTCAAAGTTTAAAAAAATTATTATTATTGGCTATGGCTTTGCTAACTTAGTATAACAGTTATTCTTGTTATTTTTAATCTGAGGTTGATGTATCTTTTTTTTGTTTTATTGTCAAAACTTACGCTCCGCCAATTATACACTGCCTTGGTATAGTGAGGTGTATGATAGTATACTTAAATTGTATTATTATCATGAGGTTTCAAAACAAAATTTATTATTTACTAACAACATCCATTCAGTAAAAGTACAAAAATCCTAAGTACAAATAAAGGTCCAAATTATAAATGTAGTGAATAATTTAAATAAACAGATCTAAAAACCAGTAGTGTTCTTCCATGGATTTGTGCGCAGAATAGTTTTATTATAGTTTTTTCTTCAGCTTAGAAAATTATTTTTTAGCCCATTCTTAAATCGGATTAGTGTATTAGACTCTGTTATGTGTGTTGGAATAGAATTCGAGGTTTTTAGACCAGTTTAGTTACCAAATAGAAGACTAACGGGATGGCCAGCTGTATCATTGATTTGATTTGATTTGATGTGATTTGATTGATTTCAAATTCTTTAGGCACGGTAGCCACGTCAATCGAGGGATTGATTTACAGTGGGCCGTGCGAATACTTACAAAAAATAGATCATTCTAAAAATGAAAAACATCTATTAGAACTAAAAATTAAATAACCTTATTTACAAAATTTCCTAATGTAAAAATTACATTAACTTAAATATCGTATGCTTGATATCTTTCTTGTATCTTTTTTCTATTTATTGTTATCTTACTTAGTTTGTGTATTTCTACATAACTCTGAGTTTGGATCGCATTCTTTTCAATACACTCTTAACATTTCATGTGTGTTTCTCCGCGCTCATCGCGTGAGGGATTTTCCGACACCTTCCATTAAGCAATTTTCAAAGGCGATTTAAGGACCGAAGGGAACGATTCATAACTATAACACTCAGCTACTTTAACCTAGATGCGGCGCAAGAATATGGTAACTTGCAGAATATTCCGAAGTGTCTTAAATTAAACCAACTTAAATGACCACTGTGGTGTGCTCGGCAAATGTTTCAAACAGGTAGGGGGGTTCAGCCTCTTTTGTTAAAATGAGTGGATCTTGGGGGTCTCAGTCCTGTTTCAAACGACCGTTTTAAACCCTGTTGATTTCCCAACTTAGTAGCATGACTATGACATGACCCAACCCATTAGTTCAACTTTAGGTATATTTTCCATCACTTGTGTATTTAAGACTATGCATGTATTTGATAATGAACAGTATAAATAAGGTATTGGACGTGGTTATGGGTGTTATTCCAAAAGAAGCTTATAGCAATGTCCCATCTCTTCACTTTAGGGTTGCACCCTTGCAGGCAGGGCCGTCGCTATCGGGGTGCCGGGTGTGCGGCATCCCCCTAATGTCAGAGGTTGTCAGCAAATCTTCAACATCTAAACAATTTGTGCCACTTCTTGATTAGTAAATAATCAATAATCAATGATCAATGATCAATAATCAATAAGTGACTCCAACCGTTTGTGGCCAAAATTTGACCGTACATCCCTCCTTCAATTCAGTTTGCTACCGACACCCGGATTCCACATGCACTTTACCCGACGTAATCGTGGAGACCTCACGCCGGATGCAAGACGCACCGATGGTTTTATGTCTTAATGTGCATATGCCAGCAGTGAAAAAATTGCACTGGAAAGCCTAATGAATGATATTCAACTAGGAGTTTATGTGCTTAAAAATGATCTATGGTTAATTAATTTTTGAGCAGTCTGTGGCTGTTTGAATAGGCCAGCTTTTTGCCAACGCACTGCGTCATCTTTGCTTTACGCCAGCACGCCAAGGGATTAATCGAGTAGACGCCAGGAATATCCGGCGTAAGTTACATGAATTCGAACTTAGCCTGCATACATCTGTCCAAACATTGTGCCAGGGAAAGCTTCAAACAAGTGAAGAAGAGTTTTTTTTTACAGAAATAGAGCTACCAAGTGATTGAACCCTGGCAGAAATTAAAGGCAGACAAGCTTTTGATTAGAAATGCAAGATTTGTAGTTGTGAGCAGAGATAAGACTAAATGTGATATATATTTGGAGATAGTAGCTTGGAGGGATGGAAACAAGTGACAAAAATTTGCTGAGGACTAGAAACTGTACGGTACCTTTCGCTGGAAATGCCATGGACATCTTTTGCGAAAAGATGTGAGAATTGTTTATAGTGTCTTGAGAGTTATGTATGGGAAATTCAAAATTGCCAGTTTTCATTAGTATCTAGAATATACCCGAAATAGCGCATGTAACACTTTGATCTTTCAATCTATCTGTTTTCCATTCTAGGCTGATGCTTTCATCGCTCTTCCTGGTGGATTTGGAACGATGGAAGAATTAGTTGAAATGATAACTTGGTAAAGTTAAAGGCATTTTTCTGTAATTAACTATATTCCTGGTTGTCAAAATCAAAGGAAACCTTCAGTTGAATTTATGGCAAAAGTACGCAAAAATATGCATGGATGCGAAATTAGGTCTGAAAAGCCCATCATTACCACTGAAATATGACTTAGGCAGAAGACAACTCGCGAAGGTACCTTTGATGTTTTTGTAACATGAAATTTTCGGCTTGAATGCGTGAAGAAGAATGAAACTGATCATGACCTCACTTTCAAGCCATGGCGAACGAATGCAGTTAGGACTTTTTCTGGTCATCTGATAATCCCCTATATTGTATCGAAACAGCCCCTTTCGAAGTAACTTTACGACACGTAGTGCAAACCTTCCAAGCTTCTTGTTTCCTTTTTTGTTAATACTTGCTTTTCAAACTGGCTTTGTTTCCTTCAAGGGTACAACTTGGTCTGCATAACAAACCAATTGGAATTCTAAATACCAACAACTACTACAAAAGTTTTCTTGAATGGGTAAGTATCTACTACCTAGTCATTATTATTATTATTATTATTAACCTTAAATTAGACAAAACTGCCCTAAAATATGTCATGAAGAAAGTAATGAACATTGCCATTAGGTGCAGCTACTATATTTTTTGCCGTCGTAACAAACCTTGGACCAATCCTGACTTAATGGACTTTTGATCTATTTCTTATCTACACTAGTTCTTTCTTTTTCTGGTACATTGCGTTTTTTTTTCTTTTTTTGTTTGTTAGATACTTATGGTATATTGTTAGGGTTGCAGATAGCCAATTGTACGCTGCCTTACAGAGAGGTGTATGATTGTAACGTAGTAAAAAAAATTGAATTAAATGAAGTTTGAAAAAATTGTTATTATTATCAACTCTTTAATTTAAAGTTGGCTGTTTATAGTAGCTACTATAGCTAATTTAGGCCAACTATTTACAAGATAAAAAAGTGAAAGTCATGTCTCTGTTCCCAATGTTAGATTCACCCAAACATTTCATTAAACTTAGGCTAACTGCCGATACCCCTTAAAGCTTCAAGGGCATGTGCTCTCCCTATTTGCCCCGTACATTGGTGCCATATTTCAGACCTTTTGTTTGCTTGGGTGATAGGGTAATTGTTAGATATAAATTAGAACTGCTCAATTATCTCTCGGCTATACTGTTTGGGACTAGTCCTCGATTCTCATAAGCATAAAAAGTCCGCTTGATATGAAGGCAGTGAAATTATGCTTGTATTGTTGCCATGCTTATGGGAATAGCATGTATGTGTAATACACTGCTTTCATACAGCACGAAAAAGCGGCAGCTATTATTTTGTTGCCTCTTTTTCATGCTCTAGCGGAATTCTGTAGCAGCAACAGACTACTCTACTTTAAGGGGATCTTTCTTAATAGATGTATAATGCAATCTACACAGAATAGCCTCTAAAACCGCAAAAAAGTTGTTGGGGCTGCACATTGTGTGTAGAACTATACTCTATGAAATCTGGTTGGACATGATCACTAGCAACGACGTGATACTAATACAAAGTACTCCAGGATGCCCACACGACACTAGAAAGCTATAAATTTGCAATCAGATTTATAGCTGTATAGTGTCTTGTGGGCATAGATATCAGAGCGATGGTTGTTACCAACAGGCAAAAATATTACCGACAGCATCTGTAAACAGTGGGATGTGTGTACCCCCACACCTCTATTTCGGCAGGCCCCTCATACCCACAGTTGATATTCAATAAGTCCACTACCCAGTAACTCGAACATTCGCTACCACGAAGGACTCTTCAGTTCCCTCTGATTGAGTTTCCAGTTGAAATACTGTCCTATAACTCGAATAGTCGATAGCACGAACAAATATCGATTTCCCACGAGAGTTCGAGCTATTGAATATCAATTGTATATGTGCATTCGTGTTGACTGCTATACATCAGATTCTTGAGAATTGAATGTCAAGTCCTGCAGCACCTTTGTCTCCGTTTGAGGCTGCCTGGATTTTATTGCAAGTCTTTTATTTCAGGTGTCCAAAGCAAGCGAAGAGGGTATGATTTATGGCGAGTCTCAACCATTCTATGTGGTTGGTAATACACCTAGTGAGCTGCTTGATAAGCTTCACGACTTTAAAGTCAAGAAATCGGAAAAGAATGGAACAATCTAGACATATCAAATCTAACATGCCATAGTCATGTTTGTGAGACCTTTTCTTCTTGCATATTTTCAATGAAATATCGTGTTCTTTCAGGGGTACCTTAAACAATGTCATTCACCAGTTAGAAAGTTACATAGTAACTTCTACTTAGGTATGATACAATCAATACTTTATCGATCATCTACGCCAGAGTCTGTGAATGACCTCTTGCAGTATAGCCGTCAAATGTTTGACACCTCTAATCAGGTCTCTTTTCTCCCAACCTAACTGACCAATCAGCATGCGAAATGGGCCTAAATGTAGCTGTGAAGCACATATGTGGTGAGAATCCAGCATTATGATTGGTCAATAAGGTTGGGAGAAAATAGATCTGATCAGAAAACATTTGGCGGCTATGCTACCTTTTACTATTGTTGTCATTAACTAGTTTTTAGTTAGTTTGAATTTTTTATCTGTCATCTTAACTGAATTTCATAATCCTTTTCCAGTTATAGTGAACTGTGTATTCTGAGTTATTGCATTTGTTCTAGAGACAGTTTCTGTGTATCATTTGATGTGCCCAATATCTGTATTTTGTGCTGTTTTGTGTTGTATTGCTGGCACAATAAGATCTCAGCCTAGACGCTCTTCCAGAGGTGGCACCATCGGGGAAACAGAGGACATATCTCACCATTCTCTCCAGAATCAATATTATAACTCGCTTGAATTCGAGGAGAAAAAAGGGTATTTTTGGATCCTATTATATAGCCTATAATACAATGTAATGTCGTGCAATATAATATGATATGATGTAATATTATATAATATAATATAGCACAATATAATTAGCACAATATAATATAGTGCAATATAATGTAATATGATATAGTATGATATAATATAATATAAAGTAATACGATATAATATAATAATCTGTAATGTAATGAAATATGTTGTAATATAATATAACACAATATAATATAATATATTATATAATATGATATAATGTAATGTAATGTAATAGTATATAATAATAATGTTATATAAGAATAATTTTTGTACTTGAGAATATCCTGAAAATCGTGATTATATCACGAACGAATAATTATATAACAGTAAGTACTGCCGATCTTTCAGATTGTGGTGTTAGGATTAGTTTTTCAACTCATTAAATAAACTCATTGTTTTTTATGTTGAGGCAAAGTAGTGATATCCTTACTTTTTATAGGAATTTTATTTCTTCAGATCTGTGTAAGAGAATATTTTCTTTGAATTTTCAAGGTTAAACTTTGAAATTTGAAGATTCTTGCCAAGCCTATTATCGTACTGAGTACAGTGATATCTTTGTTGGCATTTATTACGAAGACATAAGTTGTTCATGATTTTATACGTCATAACTGACGGATTTCTAGGTAAAATAGTTATTGAACTGTTAAGAGGTTTCTGGATCTGTTGATTTTCATTCTAGCGTTATCGATTATATACATGGTTCTCTCTTGTAGGCACTTTAATGATCCCATTTCTGAGTCAGATTGACTTCCCCAGATGACATCTGCGTATCTTATATGACCCTTTAGTACAAGGGGTGCGTTTTTTAATTGGGATTGCGAGATCATGCTCTTCAGATTTACGATAAGGCCATTGCTACCTATTCAGTTGTTCCATTTGTTCGACTTACTTACAGTAACAGTCAAGTTTGCCCTTTGATGACTGAATGTTATTGTACTAAATTTACGAGTAAAGACATAGAAAAAATAAATTTACGAGGAAAGAGAAGATTTGATTTTGATATTCACTAACCAGGTAGTAATCTGCAGCAGGGAGAATGCTGATGAATATTGTCGTTATACAATTTACTGTCCTGCTCAAATTTTTAGAATAATGTGTGATATGACCTCAAGGATCTTTCAAGGGATTTTCGTTGGTAGGGAATTGAGGTACAGAAGGGTTACGACCGGGGAGTGTGGGAAATTCATCGTAGAATTTCCCTTTGGATTTTCCTACCCTGCTTTGGAGTAGGGCAGCAAAAGAACTTCAAACATAATTTGACACACCAGCAAAGTAAGGAGAGAATTCAAAATTTATCTTGAAACAATTTTAACCAAATAGGGCACTTGCTAGTGGGGAGTCATGGGCCAACTAGTGGAGAAATTCGAGACCCTGGTGGGGAATTTCCTCACTAGTTTGTACATTACAGATCCCCCTTCATGCACCTACTAGCTATCCATGCTGTGGCGTGTTTTGTAACAGAGCTGCATTTTCTAGTGAATACTATGATCTGTTCTTTCTGATAGCAATTGTTTAGTTCCCACGGTCCAAGGTCAATCAGTTAGATACACATATTGTAAAGTCATGTCTAGAACACTTTCATTACGAATTGATACTTTCATACCTTCTATTTAATTGTGATGCAGCCAATGAATAACATATCAAGGGGATGGGGTGCCACACTCCAAATATTAGCAAACGATTTTCAACCCCATTCTGTAAGTATCCCCTGATTTCCTGATTTGATGCCATCCCTTTCAAAAAATGCCCCTTACTTAAATCATGCAAGTATCGTAAAATCTCTCAAAAGTTTGCTCCAAGTTGCACTAGCCTTGTTATTATTCAATCCCGAAATACTCAAGTGAATGGGAAAAGACACATCACATTAGTTATATAAAAACTTTATCGTATGCTCAGTGGTGGACTGGCTAAAATAATAGCAACAGCTTGTGGTACCCAGTAATTGGGTAACTGCTCCGAAATGGAGAATTAGCTTCAATTATTTATTTATTTATTTAAGCGTATGGCCGCCAAGTGTTTGAGAGCTCTGACCAGGTCTATTTTCTCCTAATATAACTGACCATTCATCATCCAGAGTTCTGACCACTCACGCGTTCCACAGCTAGACACGAGAAACCCGACTTCCTTTACCCCTTCAGTTTCATTTCTCCTTGCAACGTCAACGGACTGGGATTTTGTGGCAGATGACGCTTCTGACCTCAAGACATATTCCCATCTATCATCTATATTTTGTAGGATTGGTAACTGCGTTGTTTGGCAGCATTGTGGAAAGAAATTTTCATGTTTTCTCGTAACAACACCGAGGTATGCTTGGGGTGATATACCACTATGAAATCATGAGCGATGCATTGGTTTGGATATTTTTCATATTGAAAACGTCACCAGTGAGGTTTCTGGTTTTGCATATTTGAATGTTCACGAGTATTTTGCCACATAATATGTGAATACGTTTCTTGCTGTCGCGTGACTTACCCCGTATTTGCTAACACTTTGTTTCTATGCAGTTTTACCCTCTTTAAATTGCTCTATCTGACCTGCAAGCCTCTGAAGCCCCAGAATTTTGAGGTCTTAAATGAAAGATCGAAAAACCTTCGAAATTTAGGCCGCAGTCCTTGAGACTTGTTACAAAATGTCAAAAATAAAGAACTCTATATAAATCTCCCACTTAAATGCCACCTTATGATAGTGTGTGCCTAAAAACAGTGACCGTAGCTTGCAGTATGTCTGTTAAACAAGAATACTGCTTTGCATTGTCATATTACTACCTGGGAATGCTGTAATAGTGTAAATAGTCACATGGCCTTTTAATCTGATCAATGTTGTTGTAGTTGTAATAAGTATGTAGATATCACTGATCTCAAAAAAAGAGATCAGTGGTAGATATGAGAGAGGGTTGAGTTCTGTTCTGTTGAAAAAGGCCATTTCCATGTCAGATATCTAAAGAACTAATGGAGATTTGACATTAAACTGAGTTTATCTCAAGTTACAAGGGGTAAGTTATGCTGAAACAAAATTGGCCATGATAGTTCTACTCAAATTATTGTACTCTGGTGCTTGGGGCTTAAATAGCTGCAAAACTGAGGGCGAGATTTTGCCAGGTTTGACATCTTTTTATGGTCAAAGTGAGACAGAAAGGACAATTGAACTTTAAGATTGATTTTGGGCTGAATGTTAATGATGCACGTTGTGTTTATAAGAAACCTAGTACAAGACGCCCTAAAATCTAAGAAACTTTTAGAACTACAAGAAATTAGTTAAAAAGCTTTAGACATTTATGAGCCATCTATCACAGTTTCGAAGACACGTTTTTCCTCCATGGATTTGGAAGTGTCCACTACAGTATGTTTTATGAGCTCAAAAGTCGATACGTATGGGCACCATAAAAGAAAGGGTTTTTTTGAGTTTTGTTTTCGTCTTCATTACTATTTTATTCAGTAAATTAAAAAACTTTTGGAACTAAAATGTGGCTAGAAACTAAGAAACTTTTGCTACTAGGCCTTGAACTAAGTTTCTTATAAACAAAACGCTTTGTTCTATTCATAGAGGGACTCATAAGGTTTTGAGGCTAGACCATGAGACCTTGAGATAGGATTTGAAACCGTGAGTTTCGTGGCCAAATCGTGAGAGTTGGAAGATCTGCCCTGGCTCTATTGATTGCACTTGATTAGTCAGAGTTAGCAGCCATGTCGAATATTGTAGCATTTTAAAGCTATCAATCTAGCTCTGGTCTTGATATTGTAAAATAGCCATCATAGAATCTCTGGCTATATTTCACCCTTGAATTACCTTGCATCAAATCAGTCGAGTGTAAGCGTATAAGTTGGGTACAACGTGATTAAAGGAAAATTATTCGGTTTTAGCAATAACAGGCTATGGAGGTCATCTCTTGTTGGTACTTCAATTTCCAAAAACCCATGACGACCACCCCCCGTCATAGAGAAGTCGTTAGTATTACTCTTTGACTGTTACACAAAGTTAATTTTAAAGACAATGACTTGGTGCATGTGTGGTTTAGGTGACTTAGAATACTATTGTTTTCCAGTGTCATGCAATGAGCTACACACCATGCTTTGATCGTTGAAGAGGCCTGTCAACCAAGAAAATAATCCCGCGCGAAATGTAGCATTCCGCGCGAAATATAGTATTCCGCGCGAAATGTATAATCCGAGATGAAGTTGGAGGAAAACGAACTTGTAACGTTGCTTGCCACAGCATAATAGGTATCTTTTTCTATCCTAGCCATCAACTTCGAAAAACTATACAAAGAAAGAAAGACGGCTGATTGCCTCAGATTGACAACGATATCAAAAGGTAGATGACTCATAACTTTTCTCTGGAATAATGCGTACTTTTCCTTAGGGCGCTCGTCTGACGTTGAAAATTGAAGTGATTACCGTATAGTAAACGGCAATATATATTTACATTTACTGTTCGGTAATACGTGATTTTTCTGCACTCGCAGTAGATGTATACTGTAGCATTTTAACTGCATTCACGGTCAACTGAACCGCATAGAGGAGTCATAATCTCATCCACATAAAGGAGTTGTAACCTCAGAATCTAATTTAGTTTTAGAGCAAATTACAAGTGCCCTACGAACTAATGCTTTGATAAGGTTCCTATAACACTTGTGATTTGCTCTAAAACTACATTAGATTCTGAGCTTGGCACAATAAAACAACTGCTTATTGACAATGGATAGCCAGAAGATGTCCTTAGTTATTGCATTAAGGAAAAGCTAGCCAACATTTCATCAGAGAAAAGCTTTGGTCCTGAAAAGTGCCCGGTTTACCTAAATTTGACCTGGTTTGAAAATGTCTCATCAAAATTTGAAAACCAAATCGACAAAGCCACTACATCTTGTGTCTATGCTGTGAAGCATCGTGTGGTCTACAATACTAAGGTCATGCTACCATCTGCTAGAAATTGGGCAGGCAAGGTCGTCCTTCATTCAAATGTTTTGGAATCAGTTTACAATAAGACTCAAAACCCAGTCTTGTGTAGACAAAAAGAGTTCATTTTCTCACTTGGACTCTTCAAGTAAACAATAGTGAAAAGGTGCTAAATGGCCCATCATAGGGCCAAATAGACGCATTTTTCATCATACCACGTGTACCCGCAACTGGCTATATACTTCGATTTACCTTTCGGTTGTTTCATACTCTGACGAGTGTCGGATGAAAAAGCTTTCAGTATGCTAAACGAATGCTCCCACCTTTTCGTGCTATAGTGAAGTTCTGTAGTACTAACAGACTTCACACACACACATACACACACACACACACACACATACACACACACACACACACACACACACATACACACACACACACACACACACACACACACACACATATATATATATATATATATATATATATATATATATAAGGTGCTAAAATCAGGAGAGTTAAAACAAGCCACTGTGGTCTAGTGGTTAAGACGATTGCCCGGAAAGCAAGAGATCCGTGGTTCGATTCCCGGTGGTGGCAAGTTTTAATTTTCTCCTAATTTTTCTGAGAATAATAATGTTTCTGTCAGCACTGAAAAAGGAGAAATCCTGGTTACTCGCAAGCTATTGAGTTCATATATATAAATATATATATATATATATATATATATATATATATATATATATATATATATATATATATATATATATATATATATATATATATATATATATATATATATATCTATATATATATATATAAATATATATATATATATATATATATATATATATATATATTTACTTTTATTTACTTTTATTTCGTTATATTTATATTGATAGAAACTCAGAAAATGACTAGTTTTTTCTGCGACTAGTTTCGTTCGTTCAAAGTGGATTCTTAAGGTTGAATGGCTCCTACTACTTTTTCTATATATACTGTTTCATTTATATTTATAAATTTGTTAGGTATTCTGTTTCTTTCTCTGTGAGATGGTCTTCGTACTTTCTGACTAATCTTTTAATCTTTACAATCTTTACAAGATTTTCTTTCTCTATATTTTCATTATTTATTTCTTTCTAAGTCGTGTCATCATTTTTTCTTTGTAGCAATGTCTGTCCATTACTACGCATGCTCTACCCTTGTCTCCTCTTTTATGGTGAGACTGTTGTCTTTTTTTTCAAAAAGCATTATAGCATTCCATTGTTCTTTGCATAAATTGAATTTTGGCTTACTCTTCTTCTCTTCTATTATTTCTTTTAAAGGGTATTTTGTTAAATAATCGATAAAATTATCAAGGATGGTGAATCCCTGCTTGGGTTTTTGACCAGGCTTGGATCAAAAATGCTTTCAATACTACTGTTGTCTGCCGAATACTCTATTACTCTTAATTTTCAATAGAATGTTTCAATATATGACTATAGTTCAGCTGCGTCCTCTATGGGAGAAGTAGTAAATTTTAGGCCATATTTTATTAATGTCTTCCTGGCTGTATTTCCGATACCTCTGTTTGTTAATATTATGGGCTTCGGTTTTATTGTTTCAGTTACCGCTAAAATCTTGGGGTTTGATTTTGGCCATTGCACAAAAAAGAGTTACTTCTCAGTGTGCGGAGTTGTTCCATTTCTCCATTTTCTTCCTTTCCATGGTGTGGGAAGTTGCTCTGGTTTCTCTCAATTTGGTTTCATTTTTCTCGATCCTTTTCTGTTCCGGTTTTAATTTCTATTATTTCTCTCGTCAATGCACCTGATGCCACAGATGCCACACAGACAAATATTTTTAGTTAATGAATTACGGTAAATAAATAATTTTCTATGAAATGCCTGAGAATATGTCACATCGCATGTGCTTCATGCAGACTGCGTGAGAGTTGAAGGGTAATAGGAAACACAAAAGATCCGTGAAAACAAAAGAACTTTCCCATTGCTCAGCATTTATTTAATTAAGTTTGGTTGCGATCAATGGCGGATATTAACTGTTTATTGCGGGTGAGACAAACAGGCCACGGGGGTCTAGTGTGAAGCTCCGAGCAAAACTTTTAACAGCTACATCCTAAACATTCTATTTCTCTTGAAAGTTATTGGTGTGACTGCTCGCATTTGCCTCCCCTAGTGTCTACCACCAGTATCGATTGACTCTCTGTACATTATGTAACAAATCCAATAAGATGCGACAGAGTTGTTAAATGATCTGAGCTTCTTGGGGATTGACTAAATGAACACTTGTTAAATGGCATTTGCTTTGCGTTTGAATGGAGCTTATTTCACTTGACCAATTTCTGAACCATTCTTTGCTTCACAACTGCTTGGCTTCTAATTGTTTAATGTTGCACAATGGGCTCTATAGTGATCTATGAGTGTCATTGAGTTCTTAATTTCAGTTTTTAATATGCTTAATTGTGATTTCAAAGCATTAGAATTAATACTTTTGCACGTTATTTTTTCTCTATTTGAATACAAACAATTGAAAAAATTTTTTGAAAATATAAAAATTAGATAACAGTTAACAAACTTCTCCAAGAAAAGCAAATATAGAAAAATCTAAAGAAATAAAATGAAATTAAAATATGAAAAATTCAAAAAGTTATAAAAAGTGAAGAGTAACAAAATAAAAAGAAGTTAAAAAATTTAGAAAATAGAAAAGTCAAAAGTTTAATTAGATGGGGGTTTGCACAGCCCCCCATAGGGAACAGTAGTATGGAAAGTGCGGTGCAACAGTTCCTCTACATGTATTACAAAAGACATTTGTTTGCAAAAGGCCCTTAACAGACTTAAGTCAATTCATCCCACACTATGTGCTTTTCACCAAGATACTTAGTTCTATCTTCCATTTCTAAAGGGACACTCCTCAATCATAAACAGAGAATGCATTAATTTTTGACGGATCTTTCTGAGATTTGGTGCTCATCCGATGAACACTGCCTGCGTCTTACCCACAGCTAGGGACAGTTTAGAGTCCTGAACTTTTCAATTCATTATTAGGTTTTGAAATGAGATCCTCAATGCAATTATAGGAAAGGATAAGCTGTCACTGTTTCATAAGTATACATGGTAACTTTTCAGTACTTTAGGCCAAGTGGCAGATCATTTCAATAGATAAGGAAGAGCTGTGGTCCTAAGCAAGATCTTTGAGGAACACAGGGGATTTTTTTCTTTTTTCGATTCCGCTCCATTAGCCTTAACTTGAGCCATTTAAGTCAAAGACATGAATTCCTTATTTAGATAGTTTTTCAATAAGTAAGGCATGGTCGACAGTATCAAAGTCGGTCGTTAGGTCAACGAAAATATTTACTGTAAATTTTTCTTTTTCGATATTGACACACTAGTTGTTAATGCCAGAGAGTAAGCAAGTCGCAAGGAACCTATGGAGTAAATAAATCTATTTACAAGAATTTTTTCAGCACTTTAATGCTTTCGCGAGACTTTTACTACCGTCAAGTCTGAAGATACGCTGAAAAATTGAGAACTTTTAATGATGGCGAAGCGAATTAATAATTCTTTCTTATATAATGATTAGATGTATTAGTTTTTTTATCATTTTTCTCAGTTTATATCAGCAAAAGTTGAATTGCAATCATGATTTTGTTACGCTTTATTTGGTACATTTCTTTCTGCATTCTTCAATTGTCTTGAAATTGTTGGCATTTCCACCGCAGCCACCATAAATGAAGTCTTTACAATCGCCAGATTCTGTGTCATAGACAGGTGCGGATCCAGAGTAAATTCTGACATTCGCAAAATCCTCACCGTTAGAAAAGACCACGCCCATATGACCACGCCCTAAATTTCACCCCATTAAAAATTCAACAACTCAAAATTTTTCCAATATATTTTACTTTTTTCTCTCAAAACAAACTTGCATTGCAAAGATAAACTAGCACTGCTAGTATGATTTAAATAGGCTTTTAACTCATATTAAGTCAATACACAAAAAACCATACCTTCAAACAAAAGGTGAAACCAAATTGATGATGGAATTTTTCAATTTACAGTGTAGTTTAAATAATACATTGTTTTCCTGCCATACAAGTCCAGCCACACATATCAAAGCTATCAATGTATCAAAAGTGTACATAAATGGAAAAAGTTTTAGGCCACTGAGGCCAATGAATAAAAACTACTAAGTGCCTGCCTACAACCCACTTGAGCTACCAAATCTCATGCTTTGGATATACTGACCACCATGGTTTGAGCACACTAGATCTGGCAAGCAGAGGCAAAAGAAATGTAAATTGCCAATGGATTACTTTATATCCAATGTGCCTTTTCATACACCTGGATTGATATTTCTATCTAGCTGTTCTTCTCTACTATAGCAAAGCCTCTATAAGTACTTACATGTAATCATCCACTTTCAGCAATATGTTATTCTATTCTTCAAAGATTCAGAAGAAATCTCACCTTCACAGGTCAATAATTTCATGAAATCATGTAATGATTCTACATAAAGCCTTGCTGATCAATTTGGCTATCTGCTCTACTGTTAATCAGAATATATTGACATAGAGGACAAAAGACACAAGGAAACTGTG
The DNA here is from genome assembly GCA_964019165.1 of Mastigias papua. Taxonomy (NCBI): domain Eukaryota; kingdom Metazoa; phylum Cnidaria; class Scyphozoa; order Rhizostomeae; family Mastigiidae; genus Mastigias; species Mastigias papua. The sequence continues at coordinate 2,776,230 of OZ025275.1, read as the reverse complement.
CACAGTGCTCAGAATTTGATAATGAGAGAATTTTGACACCCAATTGAACAAACACATGTGCATGTCTCCACCCATTCAGCAAATTGGCAAATCAGACTTGCAGCTGGGCATGACTTTTGGTTACCCATGCTTCAGAGAAACTCAACATCTATCCCAATATTTCAATATATAATCCATCTTCAATGTAATTTTGTTCATTTGACTCAACATACCTATCAAAGTTTAGGTAACAACTTCTAGTAAAGTCTTTAAGCAGTTTAAGGGTTTTGGAAATTGCACTTGGTTATGTGTTGTGATTTGAGGCATTGACAAGAAAGTCTAGTCTAAGAAACATTCAATTCAGGTTTGTACTTGGGTATATCCAATTAAGGTATAACTTGAACTATATGATTTGGTTTTAGAGATGTCAGTTTTGTGGAAGGCAGTCCTCAAGCAGACAAAAGCAATTGAGTAGTTATTTTGCAGCATGTTGCTGCATGAAAGAATAGGTACAATACATAAAAGCTAAAGGGATCACTGTTGTGTAAAAGGGAAAAAGAGATGTGATTCATAATCCTGATATAACAAATGCAGAAAAAGGAGGCAACAATCTTCCAATATAAAATTTCTGCATGTTTCATTTGTCAGAAATTGTGCATAATTTTTAGCTATTACTACCAATGCATCACCTGCACTACACTAAGGGTAAAACCTCTTAAAGATAATTTTTGGGAGGCTACTTGTCTCATCACTGATGCTAGACAGGTGAAGTGGATATATGGTGCATATCACTCTAGATAGGGGTAACTAAGAACAAAGCTGCAAGTACTAGTGTTGGGGCTTTTCGTTATCTAATAATATTTCCCACTGAAACTTCCCATTACAAGTTCTTGATAAGCAAATCTGACATATATAACGTTAAACCTTACACATTTGAACGCTGTTTAACAACTTCAACTAAAGCCAGACAACCGAAACGTACCAGACTGTACTGCAAAAGCGATTGTGCATACTACATGACACATACCATCGATAACTATAAAAATAGTAGTTAAATCCGGTAATTTAGCTGACTGAGTCACACAAATGGCATACCACTTTCAGATACTAATATCACATATTTTATAAATAAAACATAAGTACTAGACATCTAGCTGAATCAACAGGAATCTTCACCTTCTGTTACCAATAGGACCCATGCACCTAGGCCCTCAGTTGATCATGCAATACCAGCTTCCTGGAAAACTTCAAGAGGTTGCCAGTCTTACCCCTGTTCTCCATACACAATGATGATAGTTAAGCATCTATCAAAATCTCTATGATAACCAGTGTTTCTTCATTTAAACGTATCTCTCGTATAATTATTAGCTAATTTACTTGTCAGGTAGGCTCGATCTCACTCGCACGCATTGCCATTGTATCACGTGTATATGGTGTTCCTATGGCCCATTCCTTGGAGTACAAGTGCCAGTGTGCCAGCCCACGCCTCCTTCGTCTCAACATTCGCAACTCGCAACGTCCTTAATTATAACTAATTATAACTTATGGGCTATCTAACATCGTTTAAGGCAACTGCATATTGGAGTCATATTACGCTGTGAGGCCGCATGCCCTCTATTACAATCCCGGCGACCAAGATTCGCAAGAAGCTTCTTCCCCATACAAAACCAATAGGCTTTTTGATGTTGGCGTTGCGGAGTACATTCGCAAAAATGTGAAGGAACTTCGCAAAATGCTTGGCAACTGACAAGTAAACATTCGCAACTGCCTAGATACCGATAAAGGCTTGTCTGACGTTAGAAAGCGAAATTGCTTCGCAGAGGCAAACACATAAGAAACTATTTACGTAAAGTAACGAGCAAAATCACAGATTGAGGAGCCATAATAGGACTATCGTTGCAATAAGTTTTACCTATTCTATTAATTTTCTTATCAATTGCCATTTTCTTGTATGCAAAAAGTTCTCTGAAAATCTGACATTCGCATCTGCGAATGTTGCGAATGTCTGGATCCGCCACTGGTCATAGAAATACCTTGTGAACAGTCCACGACAGACTCCTGTCTCAGACTTTAGGCTGCACACATCTTTGGGCGACTTCTGATCTTGGCCTAAGATATCATGGAAGACGATATCACTTTGCTTATAGCCGAAATGCATCTTGGAACTCAATCTATGGGACGGATGGCACTGTTATGGGAGCCTAGAGCAAGGAGCCCTGAAGTTCCATCAGGTTCCTCTGTTGGGTCCGAAGGTAGGTAATTTGAAGTCGTATATTGATTTTCTTTCTGTGCACAATATAGTCTGCAGTGAAATTGAAAGGACTGATATGTCGGCATTTGACTTCTATATTCATTGTCTAATGGGTTATTCTTTCGTATTAACTTCAGTGTAATGTAAAAATTAGAGCAAAACAGCTACTTTAGACCCCTAATCAGTCGGATAAGTGTTTTTCTATTCTATTAAAATCAGTGTATTTAGCGAGATAGGCGGTTTACTCTATTGCTGACACTAATGAGGGCTTCACAGTTCAACTACAGTCTTTCTTTAAATAGCAAATGTAAAAAAATTAAAGGACAATACTAGGTATAGCATATTCTTTTATTAAATCACCTTAGGCATTAAGTATTGAACAGTGGCGGACATTTCAACATCGGTAAATTGGGCATCAGTGGTAAGTTTGGAGACTTTTTCAGAATAGATTTGCAAACAATCCATGTCTTGTGCACTAAACCAGACCAGGCAAAGCTTAGGTATTTGGGGAGAATTCTTTGGTTTAGGCCTTTTTCAAAACTTGAAACATTGCCGTCAAAAAAAGGAATTTGGCGTAACAAGATGCCAATGTCAAATATTGTATGAATTACGAATAAAATGATTAAATCATTAAACCCAAGGAACGCAGAATACGTTCGTAGCAAGGTAGGACTGTTTTACGGAGAAACATAAAAGAAAAGACTAAAGAGGATGCCCAGGTTTACTTCATTGGTTCTCAAGAGTGTCCAAGAGTCTGAAATTCTGACTTTTGCATGGAAATTTCCAATGGATATCCACGGAAGTTACCTTGTTTCATACCAAGTCCGCTAGGGATTTAACAAAATCCGGGAATTACTATGTCTGTAGCTGTGAAGTTCAAAGTTACAGCTAGGCAAGGGTTTATGCAGGTGATGGCCATCGAGTAGCATACCAACAAATTGACTGGTGATTCGAAACCGGCAAAATTCATGTCTTAGTCCTTACATATCTTCCAGTTTGTAAGAAGTGTCGATATTACCTAGCGAAAAAATTATGGTCCTGATATTTTTCTTTTGTTTTCAGCACCATGTCTACCTGTGATCTACTCACAAATACACTAACAAGACGTATATTTATAGTAACAGTATTTACCATTCACGTTTGCCGCCAAATGGACAGTAATAGTCAGCAGAAGAATGAACATGAACGAACGCGACATCTCTAGTCCGCACAAAGTGTCTTCAACGTACAGTTAGGTGTCTTCGATCAAGCTGCTTTGTAGTTTATAAAGGTTGGTTTGTTCAGCTTTATATTTAGCGTCGTGCACTGTCTATTGTTTTCCTACCCGACTGGTATCAATTTGCAACAGCTGAATAACTGTCGTAACTAAGATGCTCATAAGAGTTCACATATGCGAGCAAAGTCCACATTTTTGCTTCCATTTATTAAATGAGGTATTATTTTAAGGGTGATATCAAATCTTATTTTGTGTGAACTCAGTGTTAACCACGTAAGCGCATCCATGAGGGAGGCGCAGTGACCTAGTGACTATGCCGCTTTATTATGATGTAGTGGTTTGCAATGTTCAGTCACACACACAGCACAACACAACACAACACAAAAGCACACACACACACACACACACACACACACACACACACACACACACACACACACACACACACACACACACACACACACACACACACACACACACACACACACACACACACACACACACACACACACACACACACACACACACACACACACACACACACACACACACACACACACTGGACGCTCTGCCAAAGGCCGAATGATCTGTTTGGTTGCTTATTTATAGTACAATTCCCTTATATCTCCATTTTCTTTTAATGTGCCAATTTTTGCAAGTCTCATATATAAGTTGTTACACAAAGTAATTATTAGGCTTTGCATTACATGGTAATGCAATGCAAGGTCGCTTTAAAAGCATGCACACAGCAAGACCGCTGGAAACAACAAATGCACATAAATTTTGCCAAAATGCAACACTCAATATGTGCGACAAAGATGTTTTACATGGGTGCTAAGTTATATAGCGATTTACCTATATATGTAAGAACCAGGGACGCCTACACTGGGGGGCAGGGGGGGCAGCTGCCCCTCCTGCCCTTCCAAGGACTTAATTATTTTAGTACAAAAGTGTTTATAATGTGCCCTCAATAGGAACCTTGCCCCCCTGCCCTCGGTGCGGGCAGGCGTGCCTGGTAAGAGCTGCCGAAAATGGAAAGGATTTAAAGAAGAAACTGGAGTTGTTTTAAAAATGACATTGCTTTCATGCCCTAGTCTTTCTAACTTTTATTGCTTGACTTTTGAAGTGATAATTATTCATAGTATACAACTTTAAGTTAGGATTTGATTTCTTTTCTCTTCTTTTAAGCAGGAAAGGCAGTGACAACAGCAATTATATTTGTTGAAGCTTTTACCCTGTTAAAATATTACTATTATTATTATCATTATTATCAACACATCGTCTCCAGCTGTAAGTTGTACCTCGATCAAGGCAGATATACTTGGAGACGTGATTCGGTTCTTAACTTTATAGCCAACACATTATCAGTGATTGCAAGTTGATCCTTGTGTGCTGATTTTCCTACTACCTTTCTGTCCCCTTCTCTGGTTGCTGGTGATTCTTTTCGCCCCGACCTTATATTAATCACTAATAGCAGAACTCTCTATATCCTTGAACTTACCATGGTAAGGCTTTGAACCTACCGTGGTATACCATAGGATTTGAAACTAATATAAAGGTTAACAGCGAGCTCGCAAACCTCTAAAATATAATTCCCTTCATCATGATTTCCGTACTAACCTATCCCTGGGTGCTCTTGGCTCTGTAGGATCCACTTCAGACTCTTTCAGTGAATTACTTAAGGCAATTGACCATGACAGCAAAATGCAAAGGCTGTCCTGTCTAGGAACAGAAACATCACTATAAGATGCAGATTACATCTTTTGCTGCCGCAATAAACCATGGACAACTCTAAAATTACACGATACATGAAAATCGAACTTGCCAGTAATTTCACGCATACTTTCTCACCAGCTTGATTCTGTTCATTTTTTTTTGAACCACTGTGACAGCCAATTGTACATTGCCTTATAAAGAGATATGTATAGTTGCAATTAGTTGATGTATTGTTGATATGAAAGCTTAAAAAATCATTTTTATTATGCTATACATTTATACACTTCTTTGTGTTTATTTATCTTACTTTATTTTGCTTCTTTTTAATTTATGTTTTGTTTTAGCTACCATCTTTATACAGACAAGCCAATAATACACTGCCCATAATCTGGAAAATTCTAGATGATGTAGCTACAAAATTTTTTTAGATATTACCCATGTTTATTGTGGTCACACAATCATTCTGGCATACAATGAAGTGTTACTAAAAGGTCGTTGTAAGGAAGGATGGTCAAACAGGGTAAAAAAACTTCAGAGTTTCAGTATTATCAAAATAGTACAATTCATCTGAATTTCCTAGATCGCAATCTCATGTTCCAAGACCACTACGTGTATCCAAGAGCACTGCAAAACAGGCACTGCAATGTATTGAAAGACAGTTGTCGGACCCTAGAGCACTCTTTGCTCGTTCAACAAGTGAAGTTCAGTTCAGTTCATTTTATTTTAAATTCAATACATACAATTTAGTACTGCACAAACAAGATAGAAGCAATACATACTAACACAAGAAATTCAAATACTACATAGAAATAAACTAAACTGCATGTAGGGAACTATTTAGAGGAGGAACTCTCTCAATAGTTACAAAACTAATCAATGAGAGAACACCCCCTTACATGATTGCCATATCAGGGCCTAGATTAACAACAAATTCTGATAGATCCTTACTTTTTTAAAATGTTAAAAAAATTGACTTGCGACCATCTTGATAAGAATTAATAAAGCTTTTCAAAAGTAAGGCCGACGCTAGTAGCTCAATGTCCCAGTAGTATCAGTGGTGAAGGATGCCCTGGGGTCGTGAGACATAAATGAAGTACAAAAATTCTGACCCACAGGCCACCATAATGACAAATATCCTCGGCATCTTACAAACGAGGCTTGTGTAAGTTGGGGTATGGTGGTGCTAACGATTCCCAATGTTATATTTTGCCAATGACTTCATAAAAGCCCCTCAGGCTGCTAGTTTCTCCGCTCATAGCTAGTGGATTCTTTGCTTTAATCGAATCAGGTAAAACTCTTTTGGCCCTCCCAATGACTATTGATCACAACTTCGATCATTGTTCTGTTGTCAGGAACTCGGGCGGATTTTGCGATTAGAATGCGTTAAAAATATAACTGCTCGCCTCGATCTTTTTATTTGCAGCCGGTGGAAGCCAAATGTCTTAAGAAAATCGACCAGGAGAGAGCAATTCATATTGTGCAGTGGTCAACTGGTCGATCATATTTGCAAAGAAAGCTATTGCTGGGCACCCCGTTGAACGTAGTGGTGTGCGGAAGGACAGTCATTCATATTCGAAGGTCCTACTCAGCACATAAAATTTTCATGGGTTTGTTTACGTTGCGCAGTGACTGAGCTTTCCTATAAACTTGCCATTGACTGATTGGGACTTGCACCAGTTAAAAAGCAACAGGGATATAGAAATGGCAATCTGGGAGACGAATGCACAAAGCAAAGGCAATTCACGATATGAAAGGTTAGTACAAGCTGTTCTGTTGCGTAGTTTCACAGGCTTTGCTACAGGAGTTAAGATCCCAACACGAAGCTTTAAATCTGACGAATTCTTACGAAAACCTAGGTGCTCCAACTTGGATAACTTCTATAGATTTCACTCGAACTTTCTCTAAAACCCTAGGCAAAACGCTTTGACATTAATAGCTTTTGGCTGTTTGAAGATTGATTTTAACTATAGAGCTTTATATTTCACGAGTCTAGCGATATTTCTCTAAACAGGATGTCTCGCTAAGATACGCTCAAAGTTGTATAGACGAAGGTACTAGGTAAATGTATTATATCTATCAATAATATGATACATTTGACGAAGAGTGAGATCTCTACTATATACTACAAGCAGTATAATAGGGTTAAATATGTTAGAAGACACACTTGTTTAGCCCCTAAATACCGGATCGATGTTTGTATCACTTGCCATCATGAAATCAACAGTTTCTTGTTAAGGAGCGGTTGTGTTTCAATTTTCAATTGTTCGTATACCATGCAAGAAAGCGCTCGTATCTTCAAGCTCACAAGCTATTTCAAGCTTTCTCAGCAACAGCTGGAAAGTCATTTTACTTTTGGTTTAAAACGTTAAAATTTTAAAGATATTATGTAAACCACTGCGGTCTAAAGCCTACCTATCACTCACTAATAGATTGTATTCAATTGTTTAGCAATTTCTTTCAATCCAATCATACTTGCATGTCTTTCAATTTCCACTACCGTTACAGAAGCACAGTACATTCTTAGAGAATTTTGTCCATCCGAATAATTTAGCAATTGCACCTTGGGAAGAAAGTCAGAGGCATTTTGTGATGACTGTCTAATTTCCCAAAGGTACTTTGCCAAATAGCTATTAACTGCAAGAATTAAAAATGTGCTAGAAGTAAGGCACAAAGGTTTCTTGCATTATTCCCGCAAACAAGAGTGTTTGGCGTTTGAATTTTCCAGTAACAGGAAGAAAGGTATGTGTTCTGTTAAAAAGCAAAACTGAGAATCTAAAGAAAATGCTGTGATACATCGTATTTTTATGAATAATCTATTACTCTTTACCTGTCGGAGGGAACGATACAACAATTCTCTTTGAATAGCTCACAGTGACTGCCCACATTGCGCATATTATAGTGTGGCTGTTGTTTTGCCTTCGCACTAGTCGTAAGCATAATGTCAGTGGTGAGCTGCGAGGAGCAGATCTTATGTCGAATGTAGACATTAAAGAATACAGTGATTGAGAAAACCCAAGAATTACAAGCACAGATAAGTATGGAAATCTTGAGATTCTTTATAGTATGGCTCATAGCTTTATAAGAATCGACAATCTTTGCTTGACGGGACAAAATATACTCGTATTGATGGCCTACAGTTCTTTATGAGTTGAGTTCCCACCACACGCAGACCATCAGGGTTTGACTCCTCAATTCATGCGACCAAATAGGGCTACTTGTTTTGCCGCCATCATGATGTAACTTCCATCCTCGTTCTTATAATGCTGTGTGTGCCAAGAGAGTGTTTATGCAAAAGTTAAATGACTTTTGTTTCTTGAATATACACAGAAGCAATATTCTAATAGTGAACGAATACAAGCATTCTATATAAGAAGCAAAATTTCTGCTTTCAGACAGGACGCTTCTTCATATTTTGCCATATTCAGTCCTAAACTTTTTTTACAAATTCTTGAAATTTACACTAACAACAAAGTAACATTGAGACGAGAAATAGAGCGTATAGTTAAAAGCACTTGAGAGATGGATGTTGGTTCTATTTTGCATCCAGTTTGATAAAAAATTTCTTGTGCAAAAACAACTTCTTCAAGTTTACAGTTGAGGCTCAGCCTCCTTGTGCTTCTTAAATGTTTCTTATCTTCTGCCTGATTTCAGCCTCATGTTTCTTATATAGTTGTTTCTTATAAAAAACAACGTATATTCAAGAATATCTAACTTCACATGTGGTAATGAGTTCTTGCACAACTAGACACCAATTATGCTGATACGGTTCTCTATAAATTGCAATACTTTTCAAAGAATTAATATTCCACACTCAAACAGTCGTTTCCAAGAGGAATTACTCCACTGAAAAAAATCCATCTATTGTCAATGTTTTCCAGCTATCTCTTCTTTTTATATAATTTTCTTAAAGGTCTTACTCCATCATTGCTGAATCTTGATTTCTGCAAACAGTTGTATTCATTCCCTTCTTGACAAGAGTCTGATTGGAAAGAATCGACTTGGCCTCATTTTGTTACATATATTATGAAAGGGTGACAAACTATTTTGTGGAACGAAGTGCTTCCACTATTGGCACTTTCAGTCTATAGGTTTACGCGGTATTTTACTTAACTACAGAGAGAGACGCATCCTTAACTACGAGTCTAGTATTGTGGGAATCTAACAGTGTGCGCAATCCTGACAAAATCCTTTGGATCACCCTCTTCAATTTCCTGCAAATTCAAAAAAACCTTTCCGGAGTTTTTTTACCTACACCTTATTCACATCAGCTACGGTGCATAGAAAAAATATTCTAACCAGTGCTTAGAAGTTGTCACTGAGTCGGCTACACTCGATACACTGTTGTCCCAAAAGTTACTAGGCGTCCAACTAGGAGTTTTTAGGGCAAGGTTCTTATTTACAAGACAGAGCTCATTTAATAGTTTCTAAAGAGTTCGTGCCCTGAAATCATTTTTCCAGGTCTAGAAACAAAAGAAATCTGAAATCGTACATCGATGTTTCTGGATTTCGTTACTTCAATGTGCAACAGAAATTATCAGCAGGTCTACTTTACAACATACAGGAAACAGTTTCAATATACTCTAAGAAAATGGCACTTTTACCTTTTTGATGAAAAAGGCAGGGGTCTGTACCCCCATGACCCAACACGTTGTTTTGCGCCTGAGTTAATTGACAGAGCTACAGCCTGGCGCTGCTGACCCTGATGTTGACTGAAGGTACCTCACTGGACAGTTTGCCACAGGTCTTCAACACATGCCCCAATTCTGAAGCTCAGCGAGATGAATCGCTATCAACTTAAGGGCAGTATCTCTCTGTGCAAGCTCACCTCCACGAGGAGGTCTCAAATCATGGGTTAGCATCATCACCACCACCACCACCACCACCACCACCAAATCATCGTCATCATCATCATCATCATCATCATTTGTTTATTGTTGGCAATTTTCTACAATGGTGCACTTGTACCCATTTAGAGCAGCAGCTAAAACAACATAGCAACAACAGACAAAATCCTAGGTTGCAAGTGACTCACTAAAAAGTATTTGTCCTTGTGGCAGTCTACACAAGTCCTTAACTCTCAAATCATAGGCTTCCTCATTTTGGTCAAAGAATGCCCATGCCTAGGATGGACGTAAATATAAAGCTCTACATTAGAAACCAACAAATCTGATATACCGCTATGCGCACTCTCACTTCACGATAACCAATCAGTTAAGAATGTACGGTCATAGTAAGGACTAAGTCTTATATTATGCCAATCTTAAGCCCTACATTTAATTTCTCTAGCCCATCTGGAACCCTCTATACTACAACACATTACTTTATTTAAGCAACTTTCGCTTCTAGCCAGACACCGTGCAATTCTATACCTTTTCCACTCCACTTTTCCTGCTCAACTGGTATGGGTGTGAATTGAAATTCCGAACATTTAACTAATTTGGTTAGTTTCCACAAAGACCAGCATTTTTGACTTGGCACTACATAAAACGGTACATTGTCTACATTAATGCATGCTTTGTGCAAACTCCAAGGCAATCGCAGTCGACTTTAAGTGGAATTCAACTCGCATGATATCATTTTAAAAAGATTAAATTTTCACCTGCACGCAAAATGTACTGAGTTATTATGTGGCTGAAGCTTTATTTCAAACTTTCATTGTGTGCAACATACGGCAGGAACTGTTGTAACTCGTAGTAAGTTTTAAACAGGCTATTTTTGCGTCATATCGTGTCTTTGTTCAAGCCGCTGGGAAGTCTACGACTTCTTTACATCAATGAAATGCAGAAGCTGGCTTGTGCCCGGCGAAGGAGATATCATTAGCCAAATTTACTCAATTTTTATAAGAAACTAGCTTATAGCAAACGAGGCTACAAAGGCCGAACATCTAAGAAACCATAAGGCTACATAGCCCAAATCTATGACACCGGCTATGTTGCTCAAACTTAAAAGAAACCCATTGAATACTTGGACATTTTATTCAGTTTCTTGCACGTTCGATAGTGCCGAAGTCTATACATTGAGTTAATAGACAGATAAAAATGTTTTTGCCCTCCCTCGAGTTATAAAGTTATACATTAGAAAGTCATAAAAAAGTTATTAATCTTTGAGGTGCCCTCCCTTCCTGGTGGAGTATTTTCGTAACGGATGAATGATCCAGTCATTTACTTATTTATTTGTGTTCATTTGTATTCTTGTGTTTTTTGTAATGGCCACAGTGTTGCTATGCAATTCCGTGCTCCCTGTGGTATCGTTTTTGTAGTTGAGATAGTTTTTAGCATTGAATTAGCAAAAACATTTCGAAAACTTTTAGCCATGCACTTCCAAATAAGTTTCTTATCAAAAATGAACGTAGTTGCTAGGATAAGATAAAAATATTCAGACGATTGCTGGTTAGTCGGATCAGGATTACGAGTGAAAATTGGTGTGAGTTGTAAAACAACGGTATTAAAAGGAGTGTCCTATTAATCTTGTTATACGACAATGGCTTATAATTATAGCTTATCTTGCTAAGCAAATTTCCAGACTTCCATTTAATAAATACGCCAATGGGATTGTGGTGGAGTCTTTTGCTTGTATGCCTAAAAAAGTCCTCACTGACGTACAGTTAAGCGTAATTCTCAATTGTGTAGTTTATTTGTAATCAAAGCTAGGCGTTCCTAGACATGATGTGACCCTTGGGGTACACCGCTTTGTTCTCTACAGAGACCTTAAAAATATCTGCAGATTACAGCGAGAGAAGAGACTGAAGTGAAAATATAAAGCAATCTGAAGTTGGGCCCTACCTACCTCAGTATTGTTGAATAATCAACCTAGATATTTGCTGCACCTTTTTTTACCAGAATGCCTCACTGAGTCTCAATCTTTTTAATTTTTGTTTTGTTTTGAGCCTAAGAATATTCTTAAATGATTCTTAACTATTTGTGATTTTGAACATTAATACTCGTGTAGACTATGTTCTTATTATGAAAAGTGTGTATCTGACACTCCCCAAAGAGTTGTTGAATCGCACTATAGTGCAATGACTCACATACCCGATAAGTGAAGCTCATATCTATTTTGTTTTCTAAAGGAAACTCACAGTAGCAAAAAATCTCAGCCTTCATGAAGCTTGAGCCTTGCCTTATACTTAAATTTCAGCGATTCTGAGCCTTGGTATTTTTATAGACTATATTCTTAAGAAAAAGGCATTTATGACTCTTAGATTCTCTGTTTATGTGCTTCATAAAAAAGCTCCCTTTCCATATATTAGCCTAGTGAATGGTCATAGGATGAGCTTTACATTACGAAGCTAGGGAGCGAGATGATATAAGGAAGATCGTGGGTGAATCGCGCTTTTGTCAGTTTCCAAATTTCCCTTGGACAATAGAGGACCTGAAGGCACTGATAAAACATGCATAGATTTTCTAATAGAGCTATCGAATTGAAACGAGGGGGCAACAAATGGAAGTGAAATGAATGGTTATTTAATGAGATCTTTTTTAATAAATTCCTCAGAAACTGAGAAGCCGGGTTCTCTTCCAACTGTCACTATTAGAAAAGTCACTACATATTTCCAATCATCTTTGTCTCAGCTGTACCTTGCAGGTTTATAAGGCTTCGAATCATCTAACTTCTGAAACTTTTTATGAGATTCTTCGCCTTCCTCATATTATTATATCTTTAAAATACTTCATCTCGTGTATCAAGCAATGCACTGACTTTAATAAGTAATAATTCCGTCCCAGGATGCAGTTTAGCGTTGATGTTGTGTGTTCATTTCGCCTCTGTTTGCAAAAATTGCGTTCCCATGACAATTTGACGCCGACTTGAACTTTCAAACCGGTTTCAACAGCCGAATTGAAACTCAGGGTGGCGTGAGTTTCAGTTCACTTTACTTATGTGACCACTCAGGGATTTAACCACACACCGGATTGAACTCAGGCTTGCGGGAGTTTAAAACCGGTCTGAAATTTCTCTTGTGAAGGCTCTCTAAAAATGGAGCGTCCTGATACTTAAGATGTGACACGATTTAGTACCAACTGAAACGTCCTGATACTTAAGAACTGAAACGTTCAGATACAGTTGTTTGATATTATTAACCATGACATCACATGACATAGGTGATTTCACTGTATATTCTAATTCAAGACTTTCTTAGGCTATGTTCACCTTACTCCGTTTTCATTTTGATCCATTTTACTCTCATAAACGGAGCTGTTTTGCTTGTCTGTTCGCACTACCCCGTTTCAAATAAAAACGAATATTTATCAATTGGTGTTCACATTCATCCTCAAGAACGCATCTTCTTCATGGCTTCTTTTATATTCGCGTGGATGGTAACGCTTTGAAATTCCTCCGTTTTTGATTTTCACATTACACAGATGCGTTCTGGTTTAGCTACGTTGTCATTTAGCTCCGTTTTTGACATCATTTTCACTTAGCTCCATTTTTGGTGAGGAGTAGTGTGAAGGCAAAGGCAAAAACGAAAATAAACAGATTCGTTTTCCTTCAAAAACGGAGTAGTGTGAAAGGGGCCTTAGACTTACCAGAGCCCTACATGAGAACTCACTTGCGCTCTCTTTCGTCATAGGCCAAAGACCGGCTATTGGAAGATGTACGTCGAGAATACGCTGTTTGCCATATTTCTTACGCTACCCTGGCTAATTTGCTGCCAAACAGCCTCAACAAATGGCATTGCACGATTCTACTTGAAGACTCCCTCCTTAATGACGCAGCAAACAAATTTCACTGCATTATATCACCTGATACGAAGAGGTCAGAACTGGCCCGACCCCCGGGCGGAAGATCGAAAGGAGGCAAAACTAAAACGGATCCTGGGTACTTTTGCAGGAGAGTTTCTTTCCACTGAATTGCCGATAGATTTTGAAAGCACTACACAGAGAAACATGGTGACTGAAGAGGAATTGTTGAAAACAATGCCCCGGTCACTAAAATCTATAAGTTTTCATGTCCCGATGAAAAGGAAGAGGCATGCAAGATCAAAGACCAAGTCACTATTTCGTCTCTGGCTGTGGAACATGTCATACTGTCCAGTTCAGTACAAATGGATTGACATGGGAAAATATGTATGGCCGAGGTATATGAAAGTAGGCTACTGTCCAAAAAAGTCATGCTCCTTCCCAGCAGGCATGAGTTGCCAACCATCACGGAAAGATGTTATGGTGAAAGTATTGCTGTGGTTTTGCTCAAGGTCGCTGCGCTGCACATGGAAGGTGTTCAGCGAGCGGATTACATCTTCGTGCAGCTGTCGCTGTAATGGGTAACAAATACACCTTTCAAATTGCAAATGCTTCAAGAGGAATGGAGGCTATATCCAAAAAAAGTGCAAAGGAGAATATGCACAGTAGGAAATTACAGTTCAGTTCATTATTACAATTTAACCTGGCCTAGAATTTTAGATTATAGATACTTGACATTTATCAGGAAACACAAGCTATTGTTACCGATGGAAAGTTGGAAAGTTACCACTACGTCCAAATGCTCTTAGTATACGCGGTAACTGGAAGCTATGAAAAATTTAATTCCACCTAAGACAAGAAACTGGATAAGAGGTGCTGTGTGCTCGGAGACTTCTGTTTCAAAGCATCATTATGAATGAGATGAGAGCATCAACTCAATCATCTTGGTACTCCAAATTGTTCAAGCGAAGAGGGGGAGCTTCTGAAAAAGGGATAAATAATAAACAAGACATAAAGGATAATGAACAAGATTTTCCCATAAGTGAGATTCATAATGCAGTCATTTAAGAGAAACTGATTGAAATTGACTTCGATTTTCAAAGTATGGAAGAACTATGGTTGCAAAATATCATCAACCTAAATGCTAACTTGCGAAAGATTTCTGCAGCATCACCAAGCTATAAAAGCTCTGTTTCTCTTTAAACTGCGGATATTAATTCCGTTTATGTCAGCAGGCGAGTTTTAATACAAAAAAGCCAGCAGAAGAAGCATTCATAATGATGGGACATGAATTAAGCAAACTTCGACTGGTAAGGAAGTGTCTGGTAGCAATCAGTCTTGAAGTAATCGACTATTTTCAAATGAAGCGGTCGCCGAAAATCATTTCTCTTTCTGGTACTTGTTCTTAAATAAACAACGCAACGAAGAACGAGTTGAAACTGAGTTACTGCTGAGTGAGTTCAAAGTTGCCCCCTAGGGTTTAGAGCATGACTACGAGGAAGAAGTAGCTCTTAAGCCTAAATGTTATTTTTGATCGAGTAATCTGTTTCGTCGGGGAAAGTTTGTCAAATTCATATTTACTTGCAAATACAGGTTTTTAACCTTTTTATTTTTATCTCTCTCTCTCTCTCTCTCACCACACACACACACACACACACACACACACACACACACACACACACACACACACACACACACACACACACACACACACACACACACACACACACACACACACACACACACACACACACACACACACACACACACACACACACACACACACACACACACACACACACACACACACACACACACACACACACACACACACACACACACGAGCTTGCTTGAAAATTGGAATTTCAATTGTATACCAACTTAGCAAGTCTCTTAAAACCTCAAAGATCCAGCACTGAACTTTCGTAGCTTATTGAGGAGCCGAGAACTGCTTTCCTTCAAACCAATTTCTTGTGAAAAAACATCGTGTAATAAAATGTGGCCCTTGTCCTATAGTTCGTGTGGCCCTTGTCCTACAATTCGTGTGGCCCTTGTCCTACAAGATGTGGCCCCTGTCCTACAAGATGTGGCCCTTGTCCTACAATTCATCGTGTAATAAAATAGCCAATGCGGCAACTGATTTGGAAATGGAATAAAAAAATTTGCATTCGCAAGAATTAGCTCTGGTTGATTTTGATGGGGACAAAGTAGGGATCATTCTAAAAGTATGTAACGGGAAAAAATGTCGCTTTGAATCCTCCACCCCTTTATGTAACGGCTTGTCACACTCAAGCTGATACCCCTCTTTGTTATGTGACAGTCTAGCAAGGAATTCCCCCCCCCCTCACAACACCGTCATCATATTTCTTAATTAAAGGAATATATTCTATAAGAATATTGAATTCAGTCTCAAAATCGCTGGAATTTAAGAATGATTGGGGATAATGCAAGACTCAAGCTTTGTAAGGTTTTACCTCTTTCTGTATTTGAGTACTTTTCGAAAGCATTCATGAAGAAGTGGAAAAGTAATAACATTGCGCTTAACTTTTGGTGCTACGTAAGAAAAGTGATTTGACGCTCCACTTCTTGTGCTTTTCAACAGTTTGTCACAAAATTGGCATATACCCACCCACCCACCCACCCACCCACCTACTGTTACGTATTTGTTGAATGACTCCGTAAATGCAGTAAAAAGTATCCAAAAAATTTGGATCTAACAAATCTCGGAATGGAGAACCACTGTAACAAAATCGAGGCAGATTTAGTATGTCTGCAGATAGATATAATTGAAAGATGTATGGATTACAATATATTACATTGCTACTTTCGAATTTATATATGGACTTGATGAAGAATAAAATAATTTACAATGATCTCAAACACAGAATTTCCTTACGTTGACAATACTGGATTTACTGAAACTACTTTCATGGCATCGAAAAGCGTGCTTTTATAAGTGCCTTGTTGGATAGCCAGCCATGGGTGGACCAATCCAAGAATTAGGAATCGCCTACTTGGCCAGGTAGCTAGCGCGCGTTTGATTCTCTTTTCTTTCTCAGCTTTAGTTGCTAGATAGAATCTGTATTTTAGGCTGATATGTATCCTCATGAGAAACTACTAATGCGTAGATAGTGAGTGTTTCATTGCCTAAGGAGGGGTTACATATGTACATATACACGTCTATAAAAAGGGAGGCCCTATATAGCCGCAAAATCTCCTGTTTCAAGGAGTCAAAAAAGATTTTGAAAGAGGCAAATGAGTAGATTAGTTCTAGTGGGATAAAGATGTGAATTCCACTCTTGCTCTCGTTACGGACATTCTGCTCAGTTTGGCAATAGACACTGTATTGCCACAAGGACCTATTAAATATAAAACGAATCACATGCACTGAGGTTAAATTTCTTTTCAAAGCCAAGAACTTCTTTGCTAATCTATACCGCAATAGGATAGAGTTACGGCCAGTATCTTGAACTTTTTAAGCTTCATGATGGAAAATATATGCGGATAGTTAATTGATTACAGTAAGATAACAATGATTCTATCAATATTATCCGATTGATATCTGCTTCATTATAGCTTGTTTCAAAAGCTAATCAGGACTGTATAAGGATGAATGTACTAACTCTCACAATTTCTTTAAATGTTGAGAACAATAAATACAAAACAAGCTATAAGGGCATGGACGAGAACCAATTTGTGAGAAGCCCTTGAATGGAATATAGGTTGCATCATCTAGCAGCAGCAGTTTAGGGATGTTACCCAGATAGCCAAGATGGTCAATAACCAGGCTAGGACCACCATCTTCATATTTCTAACTCCCAGTTCATGTGTTCTTGAAAGCAAGGCTCTCAGATCATTTTAGATACTGGCCTAATAAATAACATTCCTATGAACAATGCAAATGAAAAAACAACAAAATTTTTCTAATGGGGTTTGATAAAAGTGCATAAGTCCTTTGATATTTTCCATTACTGCACTGTCATATTTACTTAGAGAATTATGCAGAGATCCTCATTTAAAGCTATACTAACACAGGAAGATAAAAATCACCTCATCTGAGCACTTCTGTCCCATTTTTAAAACTCTCGTTAATTACAATTATCACTAGAATCTAAACACAGGAAGCCCTAACTACGGAAACATTTTCGGAGGCTATCTGTAGACCTTCTAAGTTTCTTACCAAGGCAGTAAAGTTTGCTCTGGTCATATAAATAGCTACTAACAATAAGTACTTGCCATTTTATTTTGCTTTGGACTCCACAGTTTGCTAATATATACTAGGTATGCTCAAGAGAAAATAGCTATGTGTGGTATGTACGATGCTAACAGTTTCTTTTCTACCTGGCCTCTAAGCACATTGAAGCCCTTTTTGTGAACCTGTGCTAAGAGTGGAAATTGATAGGGCTTTCTATTTGAGTCATGAACATGGGCAGCAGAAGAATCATTAAGTGTTGAAAGCTGGCACATTCTGCTCAAGAACCTAATGTAGGATCCCCTCCATAGCTGTGCAGCCGCCTAGAGTGCATAAATATGGGACTTAACATGGACATTGCATTAACTAAATTAATTCGTGTTGCTTGATTACTCCTTACTTGTACTAATTTCTTGATCATAAATTTATACTCATGTATATATTCATGTAATATAGGTATATATATAAACATATATATATATTTATAGATATACATATATATTTATATATTTGCAAATATATAGACATACCTATATACACATATACATACACATATACATATACATATACATATACATATACATATACATATACATATACATATATATATATATATATATATACATATATATATATACATATACATATACATATGCATATACATATAGTCATATACATATATAAATATATATACATACATACATGCATATAATACATAAATATATATATATATATATATATATATATATATATATATATATATATATATATATATATATATATATATATATATATATATATATATATATATATATATATATATATATATATATATATATATATATATATATATATATAATATGTATGTTTATATGTGTCTATGTATGTATGCACTCAAATATTTATTAAGCTCTTCAAAGAAATCCACTTTCATTAATTATTGTTCCACTAGTGTTTGATTTTGCTCAAGTCATAGTCAATGCACCATATAAATAATGTATACAATCCAGTTTTGAGCAGAAATAAGGTCATGTGGACGTTCCATGTAACATGCCATACCGACCTCCGCGGTTGAAATTGGTGCTATGGTGCTCTATTGCCTGCCTGGAACGCTACTGGCACCTTAGAATGCTAAACAAAGCCTGTCTCACCTTCTGGAATGGAATGCTTGTCCTAAAGTCAGCATTGGTTCTTATGGAACTGTGTGGTCTTCACTATACACTGCCCTTTCTACAGGAGCATTGACAAGACTCGTTGACTGTCAATGAAAATGGATACCAAGTACACATAGAATTGGGTGGGCATATCCAAATCAGTAGACGAAGCTCTTTTGTACTCTTCGGTTGACAGTTCATCCCTCTTGGGAAGGAGCAAGGTTTCTCAATACATCTCCCATACCTGATATATCGAGGGAAGACTTTTACTCCGTGGTCAACCCATGAGTAGTTAATAGGACAACGAGAAAGTTCCCAAAGCCACTGTCTCAGTTTGGTGCTCGCTCGGTAGCCTAAGACTCTTGAGCGCTTCCTGTCCCCGCGCGTTATCTCAAACTGCAACTGGCGTATGCGTTGCGGCATTTTGGACATTGCAGAGTTCTTCCTTTCAATGGAAGCAGAGCGCATTGAGATGCTCATGCCATTTTTTCTTCGGCTACTTTTTGGGGGTTCAACAGACATGTAAAATGAGTCAAAGTGACTTCCAAGCCTCTCTAGCAATTGTGTTTTATTCAAATTGTGTTCGTCCGGATCTACCCAGGTCTTCGTCAGTTCAAAAATGGCTTGCACGCTATCCACGGTTGGTTTGGATTCAAAGATATCCGGGCCGGGCACAATAGGCCTATTCTGGCCCAGAAAAAAAGGGCGAGAGTCGACGCAGAACATCTCCATCCAAAAGGAGATAATGAAGAGGAGTTTCCAAGATACTGTTTGAACGGATGCTTTCATCTTGAATTCTTTGAATGAGACGAATCCTAAACGAACAAATGACAGATCTCTAATCATTTTACGAAACAATTCCGACTAATCATTGCTAATTCTTCAGTAAACAAATGATTGATTCGAATTTTTGTGGATTAATTGTGTAATATAAATAATTGTCTAGTTGAATAAAAGACCAATTAACAAAAGAAAAGTGAAACTGATGAATGAACAATGAGTAGATGCTCGATTGACTATGCTGTGAGCCAAAGAACTAACGAATGAATGAGCGAACGAATAAATGAATCAATCAGTAAATAAATGAAGTAGGCAACCAATGAGCGTACATCTAAACAAGGTATCACGAAACGGATGCTATGAATGAATGAATGAATGAATGAATGAATGAATGAATGAATGAATGAATGAGTGAATGAATGAATGAATGAGTGAATGAATGAGAGAATGAACAAATGAATGAATTAGTACAGTAAATGAATGAAATACATTAACAACTTAAATCAACAAAAAATCTAAGTCTTGATGAAACTTGAGCATTGTATTATTCCTAAATTGTTCTTAAATTGTTCTTAAATTATTCTTGAATTATTCTTAAATTGCAGAGAACTTGAGATTTCATATTCTTAAAAGACTATATTCTTGTAGAAAATGTGTGTAACATATCAGACAAGCAGCCAATTGGAATGCCTGCGGAAGTTAATCAAAATATGAGATGCATCAGGGGTATAATAAAGACGTCAAAGAAACCTACTCTGTTGCTAGAAGAGCAAAGATTACGAGAAGTGTCCTATGCGTATTAAATCCATAGGGGAAGCGCTTGTTATTTGCCGTACGCCTAACAGACTGCATGGGGATTACGTTATCCGAACGATATGCGAGTCGATCAACATAGACTTCTATTGACTAATTATATCGAATCAGCTGATAATATAAAAAAATGTGATGAAAATCGCTCGTGTTTGATTAGGTAGACAGCGTTCATCCTCCTCTGATATCTAAACTAAAACCAAAAGTCACACACTAATACTTTTCGTAACCATTTCAATTTGTACGATTATTTCACAGAGTCTATGCCTATTCTTTTCCGTCGAAGTATTTACCCGTTGCAAACTGATCGTCTTTCACCATTGATTACACAAGCGAATTTCTCCTTAGGCCTTCCCAAGCTTCGAGTCAAAACAATGTGAACTAGAACCTATGGTTCCACATACCAAGACTAAAAATATTGAAAATAGCAATTGTTAATGTTTTATGCCGTGAGCGAAATGGAATTGTCCATAGTGCCGACAACGTAGAATATTGCTGCTTATCAAAGACGACTTTCATTGGATTTGTCGGGGTTTGAACATTTAGAAGCGGCCCGTGCAATGAATCTCACTCCATGATTTGGCTGAAATATTTTCCCACAATACTAGGCATAGTGAATTCCTTTCTCTCCAAGGTCTGAGCACTGGAGACCTCGGCAGGACCCATTCAAGTAAGGGATTCTAGTCTGACATGAAATCGTTGGAAGATACGGGTGCTTATCAAAGGGAACCGCTTTGCGAGGAATCTGCATGAAGAAGGTCAAAAGTCTATAGAACTTGTACTACTAAGGGCAAAATCTCTTGGGAACCTTTCCAGTTTGTTTTTTATTTATATCACCGCGAACAATCGAGAACTGAGAAGCCAAACTCGCATACATTGTGTGTAATCCTTAGAGCAAGTGATTCGTAGGCAACATGGACAATCTCTATAGTACATAAATGTGCAGTTAAGATTAAAGAACTGTTAATTAACTTTTGGTACTAAGATGTGGTCTAAAGAGGACCTAACATAAGGAATGTTTGGAACTGGGGCTTGTCCGAGGTTCCCTGTCAGAAATACATGTTTATCATTCTTCTTTCATGACAGGGGATCTCTGCTGACAACAAATACCCATACGTTGTTGTAGACGACGAGCAACACACTTCTATTTACCACAATGCTACTATCCATCCTAACTCCATAAGGATCTCTCCTACCTTACTGCCGCCAAATGGAAACGAACATGTGTACCACACCGCGCGGTGTGTAGTCAGCTTTCTTCTCTCCATTTCAAGTACGGACTCTTTTCAATCCCCTATGCTACTGTCCTACAGAATTTTGTATTCCATTCTGGAAACTTTCAAATGGATTAATTTAGACTATGCTAAGCATCCATGATGTATATACGCATTCCTGATACCAATGAAAGAAGAAAATTTGCGCGGTACAGGAAACCTTTGATTCACCGTGCTGGATGTTAGCATGATTGTTTGGCGAGGAAAAGATCAAAATTGTTCATGTAAACACAAAGCACTATTGCTTTCTTGACTGGAATCTTGCATTGAAGTTCTCAGAATAAACAAGGATTCGCGGCCATCTTTGTATCATTTTATGGAAAGACTTGTGGTAAGAACACATTCTTTCATTCCATCCTTCCTCCTTCTAAAGCGTTGTCAAGGAGGGAAATGGAAAAAGGCCGTGTGTAGATGTTCAGATAGGACTAGGTCACGCTGAAATAACAGAGGTCTTTAATGAAATCGTCTATAGGCGATTACCTCATTTTGGTATCCATACTGTTTACAGCAACATGTTTAGAGCGTACAATGGGGTATTGGGGGTAATTGCCTGCCATATTTGGAGAAGGGTGATCCTTGGGATTACCCTAATTTAGTCACATTGAAGGGTTCCTCTTCTAAATTTTTTCCCCAAGCGCTCTGTTTTATAGAATACCTTTCACAAAATTATCAAAATTAGTTAAAGACAGTTTTCTAAAAGCAGTCATCAGATAGACCTCGAGAAAATGCAGCAATAGCTTCAAGTTTGCGATTCACTCCCTGATGTTTGCGATAAAGGTTGTAGAAGTCTACATTTTAAGTGTTAAGTACTAAGAAAGGAGATACTACAGGCACTAAATTTCAGCGCAAGGTCCGTCTACGAAACACCATCATATAGATTACGCAGACTTCATGGGACTTTGAGTGCGTTGAATGGAACTGGTTGCCTAACCTGTAAAATAATTTGCACAGAAAGCACAGTGACAAGGGATATTCATCAATAGATTGCTAACCAAACTCCGCCGTCTTACCTCTTACATCATTAAATCTGGTCTGCCTACAATCAAGATGAACACTTTCTGACCTGTAGCATTGTTTCTTGTAGCCAGTTCAAATGCATTCGGTGAAAACAGTATAGTTCAACGGAGGTTATGTGAAGACAAAAAATGATAATTTCGTTACCTTTTGGTTGAAATGAGAACCGTTTTGAAACTAAGAATGCAAAACCAGTGTAAAACCTTGGTTCGGCAATAAACTATCACTACAAACTTTCAATGATTTATAATAGCCACCTAACTGCCCAAAATGACTGTTGCAAACTTATTTCGCAACAACAACCACCGCCTAGCCTTCAGAAATAATGGCACCGTGTTACGCCCGTAATTAAAAACATGGATGAGCCCCTCTAAGCAATAAAACCAGTAACAGTTGCCGTAATAGAAAAAGACACGATTGCAACGTTGACTGTAAATCAAACAACTGTTGTTAGCATTTTTCGCGGTTTAGACAGATGTCGCACATTCCTTCGTATATTTAATTGCTCACCACTCACTGTACATTGGCTACCTTTCCATTTGTTACACAAAGTTGTTCTTAGAACTGAAAGGGAATTGAAGCCATAGGCATGTAGGTACGCTCAATTGAAGTAACAAGCCCTATGAGCATTAGCAAGAATGATACCCCCATGGTTTAATCAAAAATAGCATCCTGCCATTAAGGCGGGAAATTTTATTCCAAATTAGATTTCAGTATGTGATCTGGCGATTATAATCGAAACACAAATTCTATGCCTTATGTGAACAACGACAGAGACCTCCTCAGAAGGGGAACTTCTTGCCGTCCATCATACGTAATGATAAATGCTAGGGCCATTCCAAGGAATGCTTTTTGCGGTTCAGGACTTACATCTTGCAGATAAAAATCGGTATGGTTGCCATGATTGAAGAATGTCTGTTTGTAAGAGACGATCTCCTGAATATTTAATAATACACCTAATTGTTTTGGGTTCCTGTAATATAGGCAAAATTTGCGATTTTCCGACAGAATTCTTGTCTGGGTGGTGCGACTCTCTACAACATGGGCCAGATCAATCATTTCAAAAGTTGGGACTGATTGTTCTTCATTTCCCAGCTAGCATATCACTACGGCGACAGGAAAGCATGTCGAATTCTCGTTTTGGCAAACTATCTATATGTCACGTTATTTCCAGCGTGAGATAAGGGCTGTCTGGTAGAATTCCTAGAATTTCAAGTAGCAATAATTGGACGCCGTGTAATTAAATTTTTCCCTACTTATCGCAAAGGCACGTGAAATGATTGGATAATTAGCCACAACACGACCACTAAAGTACGTATAATGCTACGTCACAGCTGATCTTTTCCCACATCAGAGTTGACATGTCATTTTTGTGAGAAAAAACTGATAAAGCATTCAACTTGAGAGATAAGATACCATCGTTTTATCGTGCGCAGTCCAAAAATCAATAGGAACCAAAACAGCCCGCTCTCTTGACATTAGCCCTTAGCGTCGAGTATGTAATGTGAGCTTAAGGGTTTAAGAAAGGGCCTGAACACTAACGAATCGACCATTGACTATGTGGATTTAAGTTACTAGTGTTTGAAACCTAAGCTGATTGAAGGCAAAAATCCTGAAACGAGCAAACAAGACAACATCATGATGCGAGACGGATACGAGGAGCTTAAGTATGTTGCCATAAGGCCTTGTCGAATTTTCTTATACTTTATAGTAGTACTGAGAGCAAACTCAAAGGCAACCACGTAGCAACGCAATACATATCGCAAATCTCTTGAAACGTTGCGACGAGCAATTGATTGACATAGATAAGCTACATGAAACCTGCAGGGCACTGGAGAGAGTGAAAGCCATTTCTAATCTATGAAAGAGAAACCATGTCCATTATCTTAGCAAAAAATAACAAAAAGTCTGTCTTAGCTGTTAAAAACAAAAATAACTTGGCTGCTAGGAACCAAAACAACTTGGATGTTGATTCAACGTGATAAAACTTAACTAAACATGACCGCTACATGAACTGGGTTGGTACGTTTATACAGCTCATACGTGCACAGTGTCGATACGAACACAGGACTGCATACGTAAATAGCGCCCGGTGGATAATCCCTTGTGGAGGCAACTACAAGATTTTCAGTGCAAAGTAGCGCTTTTCGGACTCAGTAATTACCTGCACGTTTTTTATCAGAGAGTTTTTCCTCCCAGTACTAAAACTTTCCTAATATTTTCATGGTTTAAATGCTCAATCTTTCTAAGACTTTGTTGGCAAGAATATTCAATTTTGTATACCACTGCAGTGTTACCCAGACAGACACTGAGACGGGCACTACACAAAAATAAAATTTATATACGTAGATTTTCATGTGAAATCTGTGCAAAGTAAACAAACGAGATGACGGGCTTGGGTTGGAATTTCAAGTGTGTATCAACTTATCAACTTTCTTAGAAATCCAGTACTACACTTTAACTTTTTGAGCAGTCGAATACTAATTTCTTACAAACCACTTTCTTATCAGCATTATGTTTCTTTACTACGGCAACTTTCTTGGGATTGTTGTACGCATGCGGAAAGTGTATAACTCACGCATGCGCAGTTCAGAGTGAGAAATCAATTTACTACCAAGACTAGCATTCATTCTGTCTAAAAGAAGGTATTTATTTCCTCGTAACCATGATCTGGTGTTGAGTGCAATGTGCAGTTCTTCACGACTAACGTATGTTAGAGACTTGAAATTCTCTAAGTATAGTTGTCAAAGCAGGGGGCAAGTTTCTGCAATGAAATTCGATGGAATCACTTATTGCATGTGAGAATGCACTACCGTATTGCTAGCTGACTCATGCAAAATTGGACTAGAATAGTAGCAGTGCACTCCGTACACAAATACCATAAATCCTCAGATTGGCCCCCCTGTGCACTTCTTCATCTCTTATGTCTTTTAATAGGGCTCATTCGATGAGAGGGCTTTTTCGAAGGGGGCTTATGAAGGTATCTGATAGATGACAAGTGCAAGACTCATTTTCAAAACTCCTTTTCTCAAAGATATAAAAGTAAGGGTCTAAGTATACGTATTAGTGATGTCTTCATCATCATCTGTGATGGGGGCCTGAGTGAGGGGGCTAATTAACAATTTGGAATCCGCGCATGTGGACCTATTCGAGAGGGACTTTTCTGTTGGGGAAAAATTCGATAATTTACTGAAGGTAGCAAGTTGGAGAATGCACAAAATCACCGAAGAGAGCGGAGCCAAATGAAACCTCATATACACTGGTATTTTCTGAGATTTTACTTCAAATAAATAATAGGGCTGGTTCTACGCAGAAAACTGTATCTACCTCTTCTACAGCTGAGTGGTCCACTAGATTACTACGGATTGGTAAGAGAAAAATGAAGCTCTCTCTGACATAGATGTAACAAGAATTCTGACGGCTGTATATACTTATCGTGCGGCATAGTACATCAGCCTTATCTTGACACTTCCCATTAAGTACAGTACCTAGAAGACTTTCAAGTACCGTAAATTGAAAATAGCCTCAAAGGAATGGCAGGAATTCTATGCGAGGTACTAACTGAAGATAGATCGGCAAGATGTTTAGACATTGCCAAGGTATCTTATGACTTTTTTTCAGACGCGTTCTAAAATGCTATAGTGCAGTGATCCCAAGCTTCTCAAATTAGTTTACATGGCGGTCCCCTGCAAACTTTTCCAATTCAGGGTCCCCCGGAGGGATTATTATGTGTTACGATAAATATACAGTCACAGAGAACACGTATCAACAGTGATACAGACTAATAAACAGGTTGATACTACAGCGAATCGAACATGCTTAGAGATCTCCAGCGATCCCCCACGGACCACGGACCACGGACCACGGACCTAGTTGGGAACCATTTGTATAGCACCTACTTTTACCCATGAAATGTCGCTGGCTTTTAACACAAATGGTGAACTGCAAATAAACTGCAAATGTTTAGAAAAGGTGTAGTACATGCTTACTATGTGCGATTCCAAAACTCACTTTCAAAGACAACTAGCAAGAAGATTCTTCCAATTAGGAATATCAGAAAGCTTTCGCAATCTCTTCAAGCCGACAAGAGTTTTTATCGTACGCATTGTATAAATCTATTCTCGCACACCTAAGCGACAGAAAGAGAACTTCAGCCTTATAGCGCATTCATCTAGTCGTACACAGAGCACTAGAGTTTGGGTAGTGATGGTAACATGCCGCGCGAAAAAAGGTATAATTAATGTTCCGGGTGCCAATCAACACGAGCTGGCAATCTTTGCGAGCTCTTGCAGTGAATCCCTTTTCATTTGATTGTAAGTCACAGCCATGGAAAATCTTTACTACTTACGTATAATATTCTTCTCCCTAACCTCAACAATACGAATGGAAAACTCCAGGTAACAGCTAATGCACAGTCATAACTGATATAAGAGTGCTTACCCTAGCTCTGTAACTCTTCGGCACTTTACGGTACGATACGGAACTAACTTGGACGCCAGCAATATGATGTCATACCCACTGGAAATACAGCTAGATTTTGCGGTAACAAAACTCGATTGTAATCGTCCCTCATTTGACTATGAACTAATACAGATATTTGGTTCTCAAGAACACTCGAAACAGCGCAATGACGAACGTGATCTCGGATTTACGCTGCTACCGTCGCCCGTCCGAGTGTGTAATTCAATCTGGCAGTGATACATGCGAGGTCTGATGGCTTTATATGAATGAATTTCGCATAGAGGGAGAACAAAAACAGCGGTAATCCGAGCCGTGTTTCACCCCTTATCGTCCTCGTCATGATCAATGTAAATCTGCATACACGTTTAGCTTTCGATTAGCCAGAATTTATGTTCATAATCTCGCGGAGAGACTACGGCTTAACCTTCCATATAACCCGGGCTCAAATATGCCGGACAATAGCTCATGGGAGACATACAAAATCTCTGAGTTTAACTTACTAAACCCAAACTATTTCTGGTCCGCGCCTGCACAAAACCTGCGCATTCCACGGGCAAGAGAGCTAGCGTGAGACACCGTCAGCGGGATTACGATTGGATAAGATACGGCTAAAATGGCTGATTACATATTTATATAGCCCGGTTGGGCACAAACAGTATCTATTATGGTTATTGCAATTTTTTCCAAATAAATGCGCCCTTGTGGATCTTACCATTTAGCAGGCTGAACACTCTCGTGTAATATGGGATTAGCGCTGGGCTAGCCTCTAAAAATACGGCATCAAAATCAAGTTGCAACGGGCCCCCGTCTGAACCTATCTAGCGACTAGAAATTAGAACCCTGTAGATGGTGCAGCAGCCGGTCTCAGGTTTCGTATGAAAGACCTCTGGCGCTGATAATTCATAGCTACTAGCCGCTCAGTCTACCTGGTTCGTAAAAAAAGAATCCAGGCAAAGTTAAGGAGATAATAGGGTCTAAGGCAAGTATTTATAGTCAATAGCTTGCTTCCAGGTGGATTGGCGGAAGTACGGTATACATACTGGCAGAGTCCAGAAAAATGCCAAACCTTCCTCTGGCTATCAAATCTTCATTATAAACTTTCCCTTTTTTTAAGAAAATCAAAATTAGCCAACGTTCTTAAACTCTACATTGTGTGTCTCTAAAAATTGTGCCGTGGAAAGGCTATGCCTGTCACAGTCGATGTCACATTAACTGAAAACTTGGCTGAAGCTGGATTGTTGATAAAAATTACAAAGCCTTCCTCAAATGTAACATAAAGCGCAAAATCTTCCTCCGGCTCGCAGCCGTGGAGCCGTGACTTTTTCTGGACTCTGCATACTGGCATTTGAATATCTTTTAAGGAAATTTAGCAATAGCATGATGTTAAGTCGTAGAGCGCTGCCCTGAAAGTACGCAAGAAAGTACGTTGAGTAGAAGGTCGAATAAAGGGTAACATGCAAAATGAAGATCTCGTACAAGAACATCTCCTTTCCTGACGCCAAATGATTATGTCATTAGGTCTGAATTTTGCATTTGTTCTTTCTGTAGTAGACTTCACCGATGCTATAGTTAATCGGTGTTCAAGGCTGCATGTTTCGGTAGAAGGACTTTCTAACGAAATGATTGGGAACGAACTAAGGAGATTATGTGTATGAATAGTATATGCTACCACTGAAAGAGAGATGTCAGGGTACCTTCTTCATATCGCTTTCATTTCTGGGATTCACAAAAGCTGTCTGTGACATGTTTTTTCCCATACGTATTAAATTTCATGGTTGGATTTGATGAAGATGGTATGGGAACGTCTGGGTACATTTCCACGCAGAACAATTTCACTTTCAACGGCAGTTGACAACGAGCCAAAGGCGCAAAGGCCAGAATAACCATCGATTAGAATAAAGAATAGTAAAGACAGTTCACTTTCACTTATTTCAAAATGCCAGTAACTACAGTTCACTCAGAATGAACTTCACAACTGAGAATAAACACTGACCGAAGCATGACCTTTAACTCTTGGACTTTGACATTTCCAGACCTTTGGCATCCACAGAGTTCTTGCGCTACGAACAGTTCTAAAAGATCAGGCGATCAAGACTAGTGTATGAACGATAAAACTCTTACCTCGGATGTGCAACATGCAGAACGGGATTCAACGACAATTTATTCTCACAATCAAATTTCGTGATGTACAACTATGCACGCAGTCTTTTCACTACTGTTTACACGAGACCTTATCTTTATGCACAGAAATGTTTGCTTGGTCTAAGCAAAGACAGCTTTGGCGCGTAACTTCCCGCACAACTTGGTAGCTACTAGCAGTAATCGGTATACGAAAGGGAAATGAGGGACGGTAAATATATAGTAAATATACACCGTTGGTATGAGAGCCATCAATATAAAACAAGCTAATTTGCTATTTCGGTTGGACATTCTTTGATTAGCTATTTTTATTGGCGCCTAACGTAACGGAGCAATATCAAACTTTGTCAGCAATATGCTTTAAAATATTCCCACGATGGTAATAAATGTGGAAAATTGAGGTCAGGTAGAAAAGGAGTGCCATGGCAAATACCGCCCCAGAGAATTGCTCCCACCGCCTCCACTAAAGTCAGCAGACAGCTTTAGAACTCCAAAAGGTGCTAATGAACCACTTGGACTGTCCCAACTGGACTGGCTTTTCCGTTGGGACCGTCCCAGAGGTTTGTCAATACCTTTGACCTACAAATGTACTGCAGCGAAAGAGACTTTTTTGTAAATAACAGCTTCTAATTGTTTATAATTGTTTATAATTGGATGATAAGTATTCTATATACTATTGTAAATAGTTTTCTTTTTAAATTAGTATAAGTATGTTCTTTCTAACATCTTTAAAAATATTTTAATATGTTTTCTTCTTTTTAACACGTAATTCCCCTGAAAATCAGTCTTACTTCAGAGAATTAATAATTGTGTTTATTGTTTATGATGATGATGATGATGATGATGATGATGCTGATGATGCTGATGATGCTGATGATGATGAAGATGATAATGATGATAATGATGATGACGGGGATACCGTTTATAGATGATATTGAATGAAATGAAACATGAAATGAAAACCCATCATGTACTATGATGCGAACCGTCCTGGAACTCAGGGTTTCGTGCTGTGGTGGGCACATCAAATTTATGGAGTTTCTATGGACCAAGATATAATATTTAAGGAGTATTTTATGTGTGTTTCCCTGACAGAAAGCAAGTCATTTCCGAAACAAACCTGCCAATAATTCACATTCCACAGATTTTCAATTGGAGTCTTTCCGAAAGTGCACGAAATTAAGGAGTTTTTAACAGCCCCTAAAAACGTAAATGCAATCTATGGAGTTTTTATGGGATTTAAGGAGTAGTACGAACCCTGAAACTTCACCTTGTTGATTTCTTGCATTTACAGCTGGCAGCGCAAAGCAAAGTAAAGCAGAAAAGAAGGAATCCGAGTCGAGGCTACAAATTGATTTGCACTTAACAAATTAGCTACCACATAACTGCCAAAAAACAGCTAAAATGCATTTTCCAAGCTTTGACACCGAGCCTAGAGTATGAAATTTGTACAGATCCACATATATGCTTTAAAATGGACGTGGTTTTCCTTTGGAATCGCATGATGGGCGTGGTAGAAATGAAACATTAGCAAACTGCATAAAAAGGTAAAATGATTAATCTTTATGTTATCTTAAAGTTGGTAAATTTACGTATAAATGTATAAATTTATATCATGGACGTACATATTGGTCTGTGCTAATTTTGATGACCAATTTTCAATAGAGAGATATGCCTTGTATACCAGTTCACACTTTCCTCATTAGGAAATCTACAGTTTCCGTTTAAAACTCCACGAAGTGAGTCGGATTCACTCTTATTCTAGGCCTTGCTTCAAGAAGGATTTTCAGAAAACGTATAAAGGAGGAATCATTATGAGGATGTCAGAACGTCGTTAAATAACAGGAAGGAGAGAGGATTCAATTAATAAGGTAAAAACATAATTCAGCCTCAAAAAGTTCCAGGTAGTAAACGACAGGACAATAGTGTAATTGATGAATTATGGTATCATTAGAATCGGTACGTAGTGTCTTGAATCATTCGAATTGCGTCAGAAATTCTTGTGGTACAAAAGCGGTAAGCTTTCTGTACTGTAAAGGCCAAACAATTCTGGCCAACAACAAAATCCTTCCATTTGCATCAGAGAGTTTACTTAGAGGAGACACACACTCACAATACCCATGTTTCGCATTTCCGTAATGCGTGTTCAG
The DNA here is from genome assembly GCA_964019165.1 of Mastigias papua. NCBI lineage: Eukaryota > Metazoa > Cnidaria > Scyphozoa > Rhizostomeae > Mastigiidae > Mastigias > Mastigias papua. The sequence continues at coordinate 2,744,416 of OZ025275.1, read as the reverse complement.
CAGAGAGCCGTTCTTACTTACTTGGCCATTGGGAGAAGACAAGAAAGTTTCGGTGTAGAAAAGTAGCGGATTCATAAACCAAAACACTGTTGAATTCCCGAAGCAGATCGGATAACCCTGGTATTCTGGTGATCATCCCCGGGTGTACAAAACGGGAAGTCCAGAAAAATCTTCAGAAAGAGGATTTCCCTTGCGCTGGTCAGTTTAAGACTATTACCTTTTAATAACCTGGAATTGTTACTGCGACTGTTATATATAGCATATGTTCTTCTAGAGCTAATTGGGGATAACTCGTAAGCAAGTAGACTATGCTGTCGCACCGTACCTTTTGCTGAAGTTGGGAGATTCGTATGGGCCTTTGTTTAAAGTTGGCTCTTTTGTTATCTAGAGTGCCAATTCAAGCCAACCGAAGTTTGAATACGTGTTGCATATAATAAATTAGCCCTGCATCACAAGGGAGTATACCATTAAGAAAAACAGCTATAAAACCCTAAATTGTCGGCATACAATTTTACAGCTGTAGTCAAAATCATAGCATTTAATTTTCTTTTGAAATTCTTTTGAAATTGTGTGGCCTCCGTGACCCTTTTATAGAAGATTTCAATGAATGCTATATTCTGAATCCAAGAAAATGTGCACTTTTCAATGAGATACAGCGTTAGTTTTAATGGAACTTTTACTGCTTTGTCGGTAGGATTTTTTGCCTAATTGAGCTTCTTTTGCTGTGTTGAATATTCTCGTTAAAATACAGTGACAGCGCTTTAGCACTGCAGCACACTATTTATTCAAAATTTAGGCAGAAACGTCTTTTTGGTAATTCTAGAGGGTGGAATTAAAAACTTTTCGGTCACGTCGGACCAAACTATGATAGGCTCCTCTATGTCACTAAACGATTTCATCAGGTTCCTGGTATCGATTCATGGCAATGTCCCTGATTCTAGGGTATTCACATCAGACTTTGATATGACCGTGCCACAGTAGTATACAAAAAGGGTCCTCACAGGGAAAAACTGGTGCTCAGAGGTCCTATCAAGGTAAAAACATCTCTAACAGAGTAGGAAGTCCTGATATTTTGCTCACCTTGCCATATGATTAGTTATAGAGATGAGGCGTAAGAAGATGAGACGATGCAACAGCGCATAACCATAATGGCCATTTTTCAGAAGCATGAAGGAGAATTGTCGTATAATGGTTGCTTTTAGCTCCCCCAAATACCTCCCACTGAGCGAATGCATGTACACGAAACAAAACTGTAATGATTATCAGTGCAATTAGGGATTTACGATCGAATTTACAGCGAGTAAATTCTCAAATTGCTTTGAAATGGCAGGTGCAAGTTTGCATTAATTACGTATTTCATCCGACAATCCCAGTCTGACGTTATAAAACTCCAGAGCATTGCAAACTAGATGATACTGGTGATATTTCTCTTTCAACTGTACTGAATCTAAACAGTCCTTTAGATGAAAGAGAGTTACTTCAGTATTATGACATCATTATACTAGATTATCTGAAAATCTTTTACTGAAAAAAGCGATTCAAAACCGCCAGATCGGATTAAGATGCACGATCGATTCGAAACTACTGTCAAATAACAAATAAATCTGTTGATTAAAAAGACGATTCAAAATAACAAATAAATCGGATTCAAAACCGTCAAGGGCAGATCGGATTGAAATGCAAGGTCGATATGAGCCCCTATAGTCAACTAAAAAAATGTCTGGTGGTCAAACTGTCAACGCCAGATAGGGTTGAGATGCAAGATCGATTCGAGACTTTATTGTCAAATAACAAATTAATCTATTAGTCAAAAAGGCGATTCAAAACCGTTAAGGCCAGCCTGGATTGAGATGCAAGATCGATTGGGAACCATACCTTCACGTAACAAAACGTCTGCTACACACTTCTTCTTTACAAAGTGAAGAATACAGCTCTTGTTTTAACGAGTTTCTCTCCGACGATGACCTTTAAAGGTGTATATCGTGTGTGGCTGGCTCGAAACTGTGCAACTGTGTCTTGGCATCGTGTTATTATAAAGAACTCTACAACAATGTTTCCGTCTATTGAATACAAGAAATTGAATGGCGAGGCTCTTTGCAGGATGACACTTAGAGATCTATTGAAATTGAATCTAAAACTCATAATGACCGCTGCGATTTCAGCTATTTGCTTTTGCCAATGAAGCCAAAGCGGCGCGACAATGGGATGGTTTTGTGTTACGAAACATCAAGTGAAAAGTATTTCTAACTACACTAGATCTTCCTCATACATTGGAATGCCCTTAATGATAAAGTCAAAATAAAAAGTAGAAGTCGTTTTTCAATGATAGTGGTGACTGCTCTTTATGACATGTATTGCCACAAGCCTCATTGCAGGGTACATTGATAGTTATAGAGATCATCTCCTCCTTGTGATTCCTAGCGTGTCAAGAAATCATGTGAAAAATTATTTAAATCTATATAATGTAGGAATACCCAGGAACCCAAGCAACCAAAAAATCATTCTTAGCCTACAGAGACCAAGAATCTTCACATTGATATTATTACGCAATCAACACGGCTAGTGCGGATCGAAATGAGCTGGATCACAAAATGAGGAGAGTTTAGGTGGAGGAGCCCAGTCTCATTTCCATACGACGTATGCTTCTGTATAGCCTTATTCGTAGTTGAACTTTGAAAGTTTGCGTGAAACAGCGGGTGCGGCCAAGGACGTGTTCCGTAGGAAAAGTCTAGAGCACAGCCCCCTTCTTAGATATCTAGAAAGGCCTCCCTACTGTAAATCCCAGTCTAGATTTGACCTTCTCCTTTATATCAGACATTGTTCTCAACATAAATTAGAACTCAATAGCTTCTGCCAAAAGCTAGTATTATGTTCCTTTGATTTCGGGGCCTTTACTGTACAGGATTACATGAAATCTAGACCAGGTCGAGGGTCAACTCTCATTGTCACGATGGCGAACCCCATACTGCCACCAGCCAAGCTATGAAACAACAAGTCAGTGAACCCATAAAACAGTTGTCGATAATCCGACCGCTTCTCTTCAAAGAGGGCAGACGGGCATTCATTATGAAGAATGATAATAGAGATAATAAATAAACAGAGAATCAAGTACCAGAATCAAGAGTTATAAGTACCTTAGCAGGAACTTTTCTCTGGCTGTTTATCTACGACCCACTGGACAAAATCTGAACATTCAACACTACAATCTCTTCGATTCGAGTTAACAAATGATCTGCTTTTCCACGTGCCCGGAGAAGTACGTGCGAACTGTTTCAAGGCGTAATCAATGTGAAGATGAAGTCTAGTAGGCATCATCAAATAATTTCGCAAAATTCTTAATCAGGGGAAATTTGGAGGATAAGTCTTTCCTGTTCAATATTTTGCTTAAAATGAAAAGCATTAATTTATTTCGATCGGAAATTCGATCATGTCTAGAGTAATTTATTGGTGTGTATCATTAGAGATGTGGGACCTCAATTGTTCATTGAAGGGCCAGACTTTACTCAGCATTGTCTATAGGGAGATAATTCCTGTTGCAGCCAGTAAACAAACTACCCAAAGTAGCCCGGTAATGTAAAAATGGGGTCTATGTTTTGCAGGTAAGGAGCCATATTCTCTTATTTTTACTAGAGCCCATAGAGCAAGCTTACTTATCAAGTCGTAGGTGTGTATTCCCTATGTAGAACCTGCTATGCATACATGATGAGTCAGAATTTAATGAACGAAAAACTATCAAAATTGTACATAAAGATCCAACTAAAAATTCCAACGTAAACACAACTCGAAATAACTATGGGTCTTGCTACACAATTTTTAAGTTTCATTTCGTTTATTACCATTGCGGCAAATTTGTTAGTGATTGAGACTCTATCAAAATTATTCTTGATGTCTTATCCATTTTCGAAGTTGAAGCTTCAGTTGATCATATTTCACCCCTTAGAATGACATGTTTTCAATGTCTTGCTCTTAACCATATATCTGCTGTTCTATGCGTCCTCAGTGCATAATTGTGCATTGTCACTTGTCTCCAAAATCATTGGTAATAACCGACAATACAAGCTAATTGACATGGTAGTTAAAATTCATTGATAAGAGAATGCCCCCAATTGATAACCTAGAATGGCTAGATCAGGAAATAAAATTAGATAACAAATCTCCAGACGGCGACAAAATAGGATATTATTGCATTTTACAAAAATTAATTCTAGCTCATTAGTACTGCCACCAATGTGATCAAATTTGCTCTGCGAAGATTCACCTGCTTTGTGCACAGCACATCATGTGAAACGCCCATTTGAGCTAGTACCCTCATATCGGAGCAATGGCGTGCCGAAGGAGCTTTGTAAGAAAGTAGTACTCGATTGCTCAAAAAGTTAAGAAAGTTCAATACTGGATTTCTGAAACCTGAGAAAGTTGAGAAAGTTGATAGGTCATATACCTTTAAAAATCCCAATTTTTACGCAAGGCTATCATCTCTGTTGCGCAGTTTTTATAGGTTTCTTACGTTAATCTATGTGTTTGAGTGTCGTATTTGTGAAGTGCCTTACTCTCTTTGAAGCATACTTGATGGTGCACTGTATTGCTACACAAACTCGAGCGTTCTTAATCTTAAGATAGTTTTAGTCCTGGAATCGTGAGCAAGTTAAGGAAGTTTGAGCACTGGGGGAAAATGAGTGTGATAAAAAAGCGCGTGGTTGTTCATAACGATGATTAATAGCGCAGAAGGTTGAAGAATAGCTCAGAACGATGCAGAACGGCGCAGAACGATGCAGAATAGTGCAGAAGGAAGAATAGCCCAGAACGATGCAGAACGGCACGGAACGATGCAGAATAGCGCAGAAGGTTGAAGAACAGCTCAGAACGATGCAGAATGGCGCTGAACGATGCAGAATACCGCAGACGGTTGAAGAATAGCTCAGAGCGGTGCAGAACGGCGCAGAACGGCGCGGAACGATGCAGAATAGCGCAGACGATTGAAGAACAGCTCAGAACGATGCAGAACGGCGCAGAACGATGCAGAATAGCGCAGACGGTTGAAGAATAGCTCAGAGCGATGCAGAATGGCGCGGAACGATGCAGAATAGCGCAGATGATTGAAGAACAGCTCAGAACGATGCAGAACGGCGCAGAACGATGCAGAATAGCGCAGACGGTTGAAGAATAGCTTAGAGCGATGCAGAATGGCGCAGAACGATGCAGAATAGTGCAGGGTATAGGAGAATATTGAACAACGTACTCTCACTCTACGAAGTGAGTCGTCTCTCAAAAGAGCTTTCTTCATTGGACACGTCATTCCCATGTTGCAAGAAGAAGCAACCATCACTGTCATTATGGCGTAGGACCGGTCAGTCATGACAATCAAATTTGTATTAAATTCAAACGCAACAATAAATATTGTAGGGTGGCAAACTCAAAAGCTGTGCTTGACAATTTCTCCCAATTACGAAATCCGTCAATGCGGATATTCTTGCTGGCAAGTAGATACCACAATTTTGTTTTTGATTTGCTTAATTTTTGTCTAAGCCTTCACAATAGAGAGATATCACTTGCCTTCGCGGATTATCTGGGATCATGGAATATACTGGTTAACCGAGACCACCAGCATTATAAGGAAAGACTAAACAAGAACGAGAAATATCTATCAAAACAACTCAAATCCTGTTATAGATTCTCACGCTGCAATCTAGATGGTCTTGGTATGGAAATGGCTAGAAATATGTAGAATCGTCCATAAAAACATGATATGTATTTCAGAACGTTTTTTGAAACACGTATGACCATAGCTGGAAATTTGTAGTGTACTTTAAACCAAAATTGCTAAGCGGCAGGCAGATTGGTCAGAGCGCTTATCTACCGCGCGGAAAATTGATGGCTCGCGGCGAACTTTGACTATAGTTTCGTTACTCCCTTGCTGTCCATCCAGCAGTAAATAGGTAACTGATGGACGCACTGAAACACTTAGGAGATAAATGCAGCAAGGAAAGGAACTGGCCACCCTACCTCACTATGTCAATGGCCCAGGATAAGTGTCTTCTCCAACGGGCACTGCTAAACATATGGGACTAACCTATGTCTTTATCAACCAAATTCTTTCCCCCCATTCTCTACGCCACACCCCCAAAAACGCACTCTTATTTTTATACGCGCCAGAAAAATTGAGGTTTAGGCTGGCTGTTCTTAATTTTCCCAAAATTTTGAAGCTGAATTGTTCTTGATCTGTTCTTAATTTAGACAATGTAGGGAATTTAGACATTAGACAATATACCAGACAATATTGGATGTTTATGACACAGGCATTTTAATAACATTGGAAGAAGATAAAAGATATAAGTTCTTGCTGATGTGTAATCCTTGTTAAAAGTTTTGATACACATCGCTTTCTACGCACTGACGTTTACGGGTATTTCAAGGACCTTTGGCAAGCATTGTAGACATTAAAAAGTTTTTATATCATTTTCAAATCATTTTACGACAGTGCTTCAGCCTCAGCGTGTTCTTTATTTGTTCTTATTGTCCCATCAATTTGAGGCTCCTTTTCTTATGAAATTGTTCTTATAAAAAAAAGAGTGTAGATAGACAGAAGGGCCTAACTCACTTCTAGCACCTCAAAGAGGGCGGCAGTTAAATGTCATCCCAAGATTTGTGACGGTCACATCCTCTAGAAAGAAAGGCTGCACAATGTGATGAATTCTTCGTTGAAAATTGACTTGCCGCTCAAAAAGAACACACCCAACCTAATAAAGTTTTCTCACGCGCTATGTTATTCTACCTGCACCTCGTTGCCTTTCCGTATTTACTAAAAATTTAACTCTGCGCCACGCAATTTTGGCATGCTTGGGTATGGCTTTTAAAAATTCTTCTTGATTTGACTAGTTTCAGAGTACCTAGAGACGTCTGCTAGATGTTCAACAATAGGTAATTATCAGGAATAAATATTTGATCCGGTCAATTACGATCATATCTGGAAATTGGTCTACAGAAATGATAAATTGTGCACGATTCCACAGTATACTCCCCTTGTTGACGAAGCATACCATTCTTCAATGACCTTTAATTGTATGTAACCAGCTAAAGTAGCAACACGAAAGGGCTTTAGTAAATACGAAAAAGGAAAACACATAGTCAGACGTCGGTCATTGCATAATTGCAGATCGGATACATCTAGGAGAGACACGTTTTTCTTTATGAGAAAGTGGTTTATAGGAAACCAGCACTCGACAGCTCAAAAAGTTATGAAAGTTCAGTACTGGGTTTCTGAAGCCTAGGAAAGTTGATTAGTCGATGCATATGAAATCCCAATTTTTTACGCAAGCCTGCCATCTTTTTTTGTTCGGGCTGTTCTAGCACCATGTGAAAAGAAAGTACGATTTTATCACTGTGATGGAGGAATGCCTTTTGCTTAATTTCTACCAATGTGTCTACAAAGCATGACCACAAATTTTTTGCAATCTGTATAACCCTTTTGAGAACTGTTCCCAAGAGTGGAAATTCTTTAAGAAATCTCATGACATCGTACAGCAAGCGTCTTCCAGAAAGCCTCCTCCAGCAAGCTATATCTATTTACATGATTCATTATGTTGTGTAGGTAGGAGGATATCCAAATTGGAGAAAACCAGCCGGAAAATCGAGCACTTAATGCCCAGGGGATATGTGGTCTCTTACATGAAAGACCCTCAACTCATTAACTAACAAGCAGTCAAATAAAGATTTCATTAGATACCGCATGTAGGCCGGGCAATGCTTTCATTCAGGAACACACCTTATACTTGACTAGAAGGTAAAGTTGATGAGGTAAATACTTAACGCAGATAAGAGATAAGCTGAAATTAAGCAGGTGGTTTAACAAGGATAGATTTCCATTACGAGATTGAAGAATAGAATGACGACAGAGTTTCAATGTTGTCCCAATAAGGATGTGGATATTCTGTTATCCAGAACACCTCTTTATAATTTTTGCAACCACGTGTAGGTTATTCACGCGTAGGACCAAAATTTAACCTGTCTGATATACTGTGGAGGAGGATAATTGGCAATGATTATTTCTTGCCAGGGAAATGCCATATTCCTATGCCTACGGGAATGGCTAGTTTTCGCTAGTTGCCATTGAAAACTGAGGAATGCAGGGTCAACATTAAACTCCTCTCAGGGAAGATCGAGTTTAGCTACATGTTCTTTCTCTTACACGAAAGTGGTTTAATAGAAAACAGTACTAGACTGCAAAAAATGTTAAGAAAGTTCAGTACTTGATTTATGAGACGTAGGAAAGAGTTCACAAGCTGCTACAAAATTGGAATTCTGCTTTTCAAGTAGGACCACCATCCAAGTTGCTTAATTTATAGTGCTTTTCTATGAATTTCAGTGTTCTGCGTGTGCAAGCGCCTTTCTGGCACCGTTATGAAAGTTGTAAAACTGAGATCATGAAGAAGCTAAGAGAGGTTCAGTACTGAACGAAAAAACGTGTATTTCTTCTTTTTTTAAATTGCCCCCTCAAAACCCCCACTAGAATAAGTCTCCACCACAGAGCATCATGGAGACTTTGATTTTGACTGATGCTAACATTTAGAATGCTCTTTTAATATTATGGAGAAGAGGAGCTTTGACAATGAGCTTTTCAAGCAGCAAGTGTCAAATATGCATCTCTTCGCATAAGCCCCCCTCGAATGAGCCCCATCTAATAAGTACCCAAAATTGTGTGCGCCTATGAGCCCTGAATATACATGGCGCTTTATAAATTTCTTTGTTATTATTATAAGTATTATCAAAAGAAGCCCGGAGGGGGCTAATTCGAGAATTTACTGTAATACAAGTATATGATGGTCTTACTTAGAGCGCCTCTTCGAACAGCAGCATCACATCACACCAGTACGAACCAGCCAGTTGTGTTGCTCAGCTTTGGCCCCGGCAGAGAGGCACTTCATTAAGTGCGATAGGCTTTATACAAAGAGATTTTCAATTTAGAACTGCAAACTATAAGTGCATTTCTCTAACATCTGTCATAGATACCTCTGTCACGGGCAAGCTGTGGCTGGAAATTTTTTTAGAAATGAAAGTATTCCTTACAAGTTTAATAAGTTTTCTATTCTTCGGTGTTGCTTTAAGCATTTGGTCCAAATAAGCTTTTGTGTAATGACTATGTACAAGGAATACGAATTAAGAGAATTTAGCATTTTGGATCTATCATAGAACTGGCATTTAGTCAGCATAAAGTTTAAAGTCGAGATGAGGGTAAAGTCAAGAATACAAAAACGTGAAGAAATCTCCTCTGTCGGCCTTAACGAGCTGTGCCCTTGTACCCAGTTGTAAATTGGGTGACTTTTAGGACTCCACCACACATAACGTCATTTTGCAAATCACCTGAGTTTTGTGACAGGCCCTACCAGACCGTTAATCACATTTGCTGGCTTCTGATAGCACCAGTGATTAGCATTCAAGTATAAACGCCTCGGCAACTTGTCTCAAGGATCTCTCCTAATGAGGTTACAACCGTAGGTTAAAAGCGAGTGAATGATGAGCGAATTTGACTAACCACTCAGCGATTTAGTACAAGTTACATCTGAGACAAATAGGAAATACTACCTTCCATTCAGCTCAAGCGCAACCTCTGTCATTAAGCATTTGCACCATTAAGCTCTGATAGACGAGATATACGTTGCACACAAAGGTTTCTCTATTCACTAGGCACGAATCTAAGCGGGGCACTTTATGGCAATTTTAAGGAACTTCCACTAGTAGGGAGATTCCTCAAAAAGGGCAACGAAGAGGGGAGGAAGCTTTGTATTCACACCCTTTAGACATATTGACAGGAAGCAAGAAACACACATTTCATGCTTACAGGTGACCAGTGACCCACCAACCTATCAGACGAAAGCATGCTTTTTCCTCAGAACTTGGAAAAACTAAACAATTGTACGCAAGACAACCAGCAGCAGGGGATGCATTTGTGACTATCGTTTGATAACGTTGTGTTCGCGTGTACTTTTAAAAAGGAGAACCGCTAATAGGCTATCTAATAAGGCACTTTTACTTGGCTTTACCTCCTCGTACGTCTTTAGAGCTAGCCTCGTCCCTGATGCCCATGTGATATTTTATATTTTCAGTGCTGTGAAGTGTACAGGTTTATATGTGAATTGAGATTTATAACAGCAAACGGCTAAGCGTATTCGAACACGTACTAGCTACTGCTGTTACCTCATTGTCGAGCGCAAGCAACTCAGCTGTGGATGTAGGCCATACACTGTTTTGGGGGAGGGGGAGGGGGGAGGGGGGAGGGGGGAGAGGTGTAACTATAGTGTAGCCAATCTTTCTTGTAAATCGCCATGTGGATAATCATTTGGCCAGAAGAATGCTGCTGATTAGTGGATATTAGAAACTAAGTTAGTGAGTATGTAAGTAGTTAAACAATTAATTAGTCAATTAACTAAGTAAGTAACGAAAGTTTAGCCTCCTCAGGCACTCAATCCTAATGGTTGGCTGTTCTTTACCCTCCGACTGTCAAGTTAACGCACCGCTAGAGTTTAACGTACCGCTAGAGTTTAACGTACCACTAGAGTTTAACGTACCGCTAGAGTTTAACGCACCGCTAGAGTTGCGTATACCATTGCTTTAACTTGCCTGTCTGCCACTCAGACCATCGTGTAGTTAGCCGATAATTCCGAAAGGGCTATGTGTTGCTTTGAAAGCATATTGGAATGGGATTCGAACCGTATACACCCGGGTGCTAATCAGAGGTGCACACCACTATATTATCGCTGCACTACCCTGGGCGGCTGACGGCGATCATATGCCTTGCTCTGTTGTTTGCGTTTTAGTGTCAAATAATAAACTCGAATGGGAAGAAGGACAAGAAATCAGTTGGGCTTAGTTGGATAAACAGAATCAATATAAATATTTGAGGATGTTCTAAAATAGACCGATCTTAATGCGGCAGATAACGGTTTTTCTTGGGGAGAAAATTGGATTATCGTAGACATCAAATGAATGGTTCCGTAGTATACTATTATGGGAAGGAGAAAACGAAACTCTTCATTAGCAACTAAGTTCAAATTGTCTGCGAAGGAAAGGTGCCTGAGAACGAGAAGCTGCTTTGGAGGAGATATCTCGTCATTGAAAAGGCTGCTGTGTGATTGATGCTAACCAAAATAACTTGCCATGAGAACGATCGTTTAGTGTGTTTCTCTAATTTTCTTCATGGCGGGGCTGGGGTGGTACTGCTAATTGAGATGGAAGAATGACTAAAAGTATGTAAAAAGACGGGGAAAGGGAGGAATCACCAAAATTCTAAGGGGGTGAGGAAAAACTAGCCAGATTTCTTCAGGATTTCACTGAAATCACTACATTTGGGAAATGGAACATTAAGACCCCTGTTCCAGTCTGGGTCGGATCAAAGTCAAGCCGGTGATAGACCCGGAGCTAAAGCAGTACACGAAGAGCTACCTCTAGATGAGACGACCGGACAACAAAATAATCTCGAGGTTATCTTATCGCTTTGTGGGGAGGCAAAGGATGGATGAATGATGCTATTTCTACTGACTTTGATCAACCACGTGACACGTTTGGATTATCTTTGATGTATGGAGGAGAAAACGGCAACGAGTATGGATATCTTCATTGTTTGCAATCGACTTAAATGTCCCATGGTGCTCCACTTCATCTCTAACTCTCCGAGTATCCTTGTATAGCAGTATGCCACTCCCACAATAAACATTGAACTATCTGATTGCATAGTCGCCTCATGATTGGCTAATGGAAACTAAGGCTCTACTGCAGATGTGCTCAAACCTTTTGCAGGTAGAGCCAGATTTGGGGAGAAGAAAATACTCACAGGTTCCGAACATTGAACCTGAAATCCAACTAACTTTCTGCCTGACATTTATTAAACCATAGATTGCAATTTCAAATAAACTTCTACAAGTTTTTGTGAACTCCTTTAGTAAAAGAATTACTAATTAGTTATGTTGACAAGTTTATCATTATACTTCTAATTGACAAACCAGGATTTCCTAACTCGCTAATTGTTAGTGACTTTTGATACACTTCAACTTGTTACAACTTTCGTGTGTCAATAAATGAAAGTTATGGAAGCAAATGCTGATCTTACAGGAGTCGTGTTTTGATTAGTTTTCAGTCCATTCAATATGTTTTAAATTTCTTTTTTTAAGTGGTTCAGAGTGGGACGTTCCCTTACGTTAGGGGAATTCTATTCCAGATCCTAAGAGCTCAATATGAAGATCCCTTCTTGGCATACCCTACATTGCAGTCTAGATCAGTTGAATATAAATAAAAGAATGAAATCTTATAACAAAGTATCAGTTAAACTTCCGAACTAACAAGCATTGCTCTGGTCTGTTGGCACCACAGAATTTCACTACAAATTTTTCAACGTGGTTAACATGAAATCAGTACTTGGCTTCTCAATAAGTTCAGAAAGTTCAGTACTGGATTTATGAGACTCAAGACAGTATATAAGTTCATATATGTTTCAATTACAACTTTCCTATAGCAATGTATGCATTTCTGTGTTATGTTTGTGAACTGACTGTCTTTTGTGCAGTACTACATACATTCCACTATTCTTGCTAGGAAAGTTTTAAGAAAGTTTTAAGAAAGTTCTGGTACTGAAATCATGAAAAATGTGTCGTTTCAGTAGAGAGCGACAACATATTCATATAAAGAAGTATGTATCGCACCAATGGCCAGAAGCGTTCTTTAGTACATTGAAAGCGTTCTTGCGTCCATTACTCATGAGAGTATGAGATCTCAGACAGTAAGTTGCATATTCATGACAACCAAAGCCATTCAGATTTGGTATAGTCATGGAGAGGATGTTGCCCTGTTCGGCAATTTGAAAATAATCTAGGAACCACAATCTGCATTTGGCTTTTGCAAACCTCTAAAAGAATCTATCGGTGTATAGACGGGATCTTTGGAGCATGCATTCTTATATTATCTCCCCCCCCCCAAAGCCAGTCGTCACAAATGAATACTTAATAGCACATTTCCGTACAATGGCGCAATTTTGGTGGAGATAAGAAATGACACGAGCAAAGAGAATTACAAATGCTCGTTTTCATGACGGCTTGTTTGTCTGTGTACTATGATAATTTATATCATTACTCAACAATGTCGGGAATGGCCGTACAACATGAAGCGACAGGTGATCCGCTCCTTCCACTTCTCATTAAAACGCCGATACTGCCGAAAAGAGCCCGTAGAGAGGCTGTAAAGGGGCCGAAACGAGGCTGAACAGAGGCCGAACAGAAGCCGTAGAGGAGACAACAACGATAAGGGTTAGAGGAGCACACTACGGCTTACCATATGTTCTACATGAAAGTTGCTATTCGCTTCAAATAAAGAGCACGGCATTAAGTTCATAGGTGAAATTGAATCAAGCCCCGTCGACACAAACTCCGATAGCTAAATCATCCGCATGTACTCCACCAACTGGTCGCTGTCGGAGATGCACGCAATGAAGGTGCACTGCACGGAAGGAAGCTCGTATTCCGCAGTTGAGCTAACTGAGATTTGTAGTCGTTACTTGTTATGAAAACGTAGAATCTTGCTTTTCATAGTGTCAAGTGGATCGGGATGATAAATTACCCCGGATCAATAAGAATCTATAATAATATTTTCTCACAATCTCTACGTCGTACGCAACCGCAATAACCAGGAATAGATAATCTCGTACTAGACGTCTCTGCGAGCTTCAAATGAACACCAACCTTACGAATGGGAACCAGTCTATATTTAGCAGATCAACCGCAATTTGGCGGACTTCTCTTGGAAAAACTGAAATGAATTTTTCACATAGCATTAAGGAATTATAACTGAAGCTGAGTTAATGAAATTAGAGAGTAGATTGTCTGCCTCAGCCTGTCGGCCAAAACAACCATACACGTTTTTTTTATAAAACACCTAGCTCAAGGTTTAGTTCTTAAAATTCCTTACTTTTGGACCTCTTTTGATCACATTGCAAGAACCTCTTTTGACCACATTGCAGTACTAAAAAGCTGTTTAATAATTCCGAGTTTTTTAGTCAGATTAAAAAACGTGGCATCGGAGACGCATTCTCCATTAATATTCAGGAGCATGTAGAACGACTCTTGCTTTGGGGGTGAAGCGAAAGAAATTTACCGACACGCTTGAACAAGACACCTTCATTACGACAAGGAACCATAATTGCCCGTAAGCCATGATTGTTCTGCCAACTTCTACAAATATACCAAAGGATTACCGACAGCTTCTGCTAAAGTGGACGGTGTTACAAGTCATTCAATGCTTGGTATAACCAAGTTCATGTGTAAGCACAGTCCTTGTTTATAAGCACCAGATATTTGTTTGCCGAGGTTTGATGTTCTTAGATTTTCATAATGCAAGGCTCAAATATTCTTAAACTTGTTCTTATTTCAAGAGTGGCTTCCTTCCTAAAATTACTTGAGAAGCTACATGCAGTATACAGTTTTTAAGACATGGAATGGAACGTTGATGTTTGCTAACCTCATTAGAATACTTCTGCCAAAAGAATGTGCATAGTCGCGTTCTCGAGACAGTTCTCAGTTGAAGCTGAGTGTGTGTGTCCCAGCAGCGTTCTTTCTTCTTTGGCACATCGAGCCTCGGCCTTCTTATAAAGTGTGCCCTTATTAACAGACACCAGTTAAGTCGAGTTTGAGATCTCTGACTTAATTAAGGTAATCAACGGGGACGTGTCTAAATAAATGCAACAATATCTTGCAACATATGCAACATCTTGCAACATATGCAACATCTTGCAATATTGCTTCCGTGCCACAGTATTTTTGCATTCATCTATTGTGAGATAAGAAATACTCTGAAGGTTTAGAAACAGATACGTGCTATTCCAGAGCGGGTGATTGATAGAATTTTGTGTGAGGTTTTCGGACATACCGCAACATTCTCATTGTAAAATTCTCATGGCTCGAAAATGTAAACCTGACTTGACCTGCAAATAAGGCTGGCTTCAAAAACATGCTTCTGAGACATCATGTCTACCTATGTTTTGCTAATTAGTCGTACTGATTAAGTAGTTTGTCTTCCATATTTACTGTCAAGTATTACTACCAAGGAAACCTAGTGCTGCATTGTCACGATAAATTTATTATTATTATTATTCACTAGCCACTCACACGTTCTTTTTATAAGGAACCTAGCACAAGGCCTATGCTTAAAAGGTCTTTATTTTTGGGAATCTTTAACTGCACACTTAGTGTTAGAGACCATGCAGGTGTTCGATGTTGAGGCAAGGCACTGTGCATACTACAAGTTTCAACGGGTGAGCAACTTGCTATTAGAAGTTAAAAAGTCCTGAGGGATTTTGTCTATTGTAGTGCAAGTTCCCTAGATTTTTTGCCCCTCTCTATGTAACAAAGCCGCCAAATGTTTGAGAGCTCTAATCAGGTCTATTTTCTCCCAACCTAATATACCAATCATTATACAGGATGCTGACAACGCATGCGTTCCATAGCTAAGTGTAGGCCCATTCTGCACGATGATTGGCTAATTAGGTTGGGAGAAAATAAACCTGATCAAGGCTCTCAAACACTATACGGCTATGCTTCTACATATAGATTCCTTATAAAGCCGTTCCTTGTGAAGGAAATGTTTACCCTATTTTCATCATCAGCATTATTCGTACTTATCATACAGTCCCCTTCTTGATATCTTCAAAATTCATTTAAGCTTTGATATTCCCGATAAGTCTTTCTAATCAAAAGAAAGTTTACAGCCAGAAAGATTAGAAGCCCTGATGACGAATACACGTATCTCTTGTAAGAAGCAAACTTTCTCCCTTCAGCCTGGGTGTTTCTTAATATTTTGTCATATCCAGCTGAAATGTTTTATACATGTTTCTTGAAACTGTTGACATTTCCTATAACAACAAGGCAACTGTGAGAGGACAAATAGAATGTAGAGTCACCTTTTCGATTTACTATTCCATGAAATGTATCAGACTCGCACATTTCACACAGTTAGGCCCTAGTATTATCGCTAAAATCACTAGATCGGTGCCTACTATAAGGAAAGTTTGTAAAGACACACCCTACGCGAATTATGTATTGACCACACCCTGTGGCTCTCCAAATTTTCATATATTACCTTCTGTTGCTTGAATTTACATTAAATGGTTTTAAACATTCTCTCTGTAATGTCACAAAGCGTTACAACAGGTTGTCTTAAGGAATTGTGGCCAAAGAGAATCAAGGAAATTTCAGAATCTCGACACTATCACAAGTTGGATACACTGATAAATATGCTAGACCACACTATCGGTTTCCCATATCACAGAGTATCGCCAAGATCACACTGGAATAGCCAATTGACTGCAGACTCCAAAAAGTCCTCTTATTAGCTGAGTAATCCTGCCTCTGTCGATTTGAGATGTTCATCTCCCGTTCATGAGATTTTTGCAATGTCAAAACGCCCTTTGAAATGCTCGTAAATCTTCAAACAGTGTGACCATTAAGCTCGTATTGAATAATACCAACGTTGATATAAATATGCAGTCCGACATATTTCAACCTTTATTACTAAATAAGTTTCTTAACAGTTACACAACAAAGACCAGATAATACCTCAGGGCCTAGTCATATCTTTTCCATTCGATCAGTTTTTGAAACCCCCTAATAACTCTATGTGATTCTCTACATGAGGGTAAGCTAACCATTAGCTCCATTAGCTTTACAATCAGGCAACTCAGTCACTCGCTAGCTGCACATAGTTGTCTTTGGGGAATAGAGTATAGTTCACCCATAACAATGATACTTAAGGATATTTAAGTTATAACCGGCTTCAACTGTATCTTGAAAGACGAAGCTCATTACTCATGTAGATATCCTTAAAGGTTAGCTTGCATGGTTTACACTTTCTTTTTTTATAAGAACAAGTAGAATTGAGGTTCAGGCTAGCTGATCTTAATTTTTCCAAAAAGTTCTTAATTGTTCTTAATTTGGTCTTAAATTATTGGGGTGTAGGAAATTTAGAGGTTAGACAATATACAATACATCGTTGGATGTTTCACCAAGGACAGCTAGTTCACGAAAATAGAAGAAGAGAACTGACAAAACTGTCAATTTTCATCAGTCTAACAAGGAAGGGACATTACATCTGAATACATGTCATTGGAAAGCGTATGCATTTTTGTCCATTAGTACATTTTTACGATAGTGCTTCGGCCTCAGCTTGTTCTTAATTTCGCATCAACTTTGCGGCTGTTGCTCTAATATATTTATTCTTATAAAAAATTATAATCACCAATATATGCTCCAAATCCAAAAATAGACAAAGATATAGCGGAAAATAAGAGCCACTTGTGTTGTTCGTAATGGTTATATATATAAATATATGTATATATATATATATATATATATATATATATATATATATATATATATATATATATGTGTGTGTGTGTGTGTGTGTGTATATACTTGTTTATTTATATGTATTCAACAATTTGTATTTTTTATGTACAGTTACAATTTAAAGACTTGCATATTTATATGCAATTGGGTTTCCATACTTCATGCTGCATGTATTTAATCTCATGGTTTTACTAGACATATTAAAACAGCAACCACTGCAGACGTTACTTTTCGGTCGTCTTAGGTTTGTTGTGATTATATTTCAGTGGGCTGAGTTTGCACGAAGTCATTGTTGTTATAACCTTAGACCGTGGTCTTATAATCATAATGCGAGATTTAGCCAACAAATGCAATTACTAGATTGTGGCTTCTTCATCTACTGATGCATTTCATTGTGGCAAGGAACGCTTGATCGACCTAACTAGTTATGAAGAGTTTAAATGTCTGATCTCATTACTACCGCCTAGGTACTTAGATGGAGACACGATTAGGTTTTGTGTTATAACGTCTCCCACATATCATACAAGTCGCTAAGTGATACTATACATTTCACCGACACATATTCACAAATGTTGTCTTGACATGGTAAAGATGTGAATTTCTCGTAGTTCGTTGTGGCTGACGATATCTTCGGTTAAGAACAAAGTAGCATGGAGTGGGAAAAACTGGCTGTACTGCATAAGTTATTTGAAAATGAAAAATGAAAATTCTTATTCTTCTGTGCATCATAACTCATTGGCCTCATTCCCATTACCATTCGTTGCTGGGATTACCCTTTATTTCTTGTTTTACGTTTGATATTGTTTTAATCAAACATGCATAGACTTACCTTCAGTTATTAAAACTAAGTGAAGTCATAGCAGACAAAGCAGTAATTGAACCAAGAGGCTTCACACTGAAGCAAAGTTAAACTAGGAGAGTTACTGTCCTATCATATTCTGATGCAAACTGCACATTTTTATAAGAAACCTAGCTTAATGTCTAGTTTAAAAGTTCCTTAATTTCTGGCCACATGTTAGTGCTAACAGTTTCTTAAAAGTATCATCATTTACTGAAAAAAATAGTAGTGAAAACGAAACCAAAACGTAAAAATCCTGACTTTGGTAGTGCCCATAAGGCTTATTGCCTTGCACATAGAACATACCGTATTGGACACTTCTAAATTTGCGGAGGAAAAACGTGCTTCCGAACGTGTGAAAGATGGCACAGCAATTTCTAAAGTTTTTTTACTCTTTCCTTGTAGTTCTAAATGTTTCTTAAATTTTAGGCTGTTCAGTACTAGGTTTCATATTAACATGTTTCTTAGTAAAAATAGCACATGTACCACCAAAACCCCAAGGGTTCGCCTAGCCCTTGACAGTACTCGAGGCAGTACATGCCCGCTTTATCTGTAATCACACATAATCTCAAATTTGCATGTTTTTCTGATAACTTCGATAGGTTTAAGTTTTGCTTGACGTGATCTCTAACAAGATTTCTCATTTATTCTTCTGGAGGGCAACATATCTCGTGTTTTAGTGGATTGCCAGCATACCTCTATTTCCTAAAGTAGCCATCAAAAACAACGAGGATGCCGCACTAAGCGAAAGCAGAAACTGCAGATATCAACATAGGGACGTGAGATATTGTAAGGCTGCATAAGTCTATGTAGCGTTGAGCACTCTTGTAGACAAGGACAGAAAGTGCAGAAGACAGCAAAGGGATCGACGAGGGCAGAAAGTGCAGAAGACAGCAAAGGGATCTAGGTGGTACAAGTCTGTAGAATCTCTTTGTAGTAATCAGAGGAAAAGAATAAATGAGTAGATGATCTCTTCGGCGGTAAGAATTCTGGCCTACGGAGCTCTCATAACAGCTTAATTTGGAAGTATGCCTATCAACGTGGGAAGTTTGTCCAGATTTCAGCTTCCAGTCCACTCAACACAACTGATTTTCTCATATTGATAAATAGGCTATGTGAAAATAACGCTGAATGAATTAACCATGAATGATTCTTGCAAAAGAATGAAGAGATAAAAGCCTTGTCTCGTTTGTTAATGCATATCCTGGGTCCCACTACGCAAACCAAAACAGAGACAATAATCATCAATAAAGAAATTCCTTCTTTTAATGTAACACAGCCAGAACCATTTCACTTATTAGATTGAACACCGGAGTTTTGTCTACCATCTATCATATAGATCCCACACTCATTGGTGCTAGAAAGAGGGGAAAGGCAACCCCCTCCCTTCCGATATCTAAATATTTGGACAATCTGCACTTTTTTTTATAAGAAACCTAGGTCAAGGCCTAGTAGTGAGTTTCTTAATTTCGACCACATTTTAGTTCTAAAAGTTTATTAAAAGTTTTTTAAGTCAATGAAAAAAATTCATTCATAATAAAAGCAAAACGGAAAAACTGTCTATTCTAGTGCCAGGCTTTTAGCACATAAAATATACTGTAGTGGGAACTTATTCAATCTGTGGACTTATTCAGTCCAAAGGCGATAAGACTGTTAGAAATGGATGTTAAGCGACCTCATTCAACACTAAATTCCTACTTGTAGAGTACACTGGACAAATTTTATTTCCGAATTTCTTTCCTTTCTAGCTTAAAGAACTCAAAATTAAAAGTGATGATTGCTATGTTAACACAAAGGCAGTTGGGTATGACAGAAAGTCTACGATTGCAAAGAGCTAGATGGTATTTCCTTTTTATCAATCTCTTCTTGCCGTCATTCCTTTGTCAACTAACAAAAAGCTTGAGTCGGCATTGACTGAAATCTTAGCCATGCTGTAGGTAGAGAAAGGGTCACCGAAGCTGACGCAATCCCAGCTGTTATGTACAAACACACATACACTACACACTTTTTCATAAAAATATAGTTAATAAGAATATCAAGTATCAAAATCCCAGAAATTTAAGAATGAGTTAAGAATAATGTAAGGCTCAATATTCATCAAGGCTTAGATGCTTTGTTTATTTGAGTTTTCTTTATAAAACTAGATAAGTGTGAGCTTCACTTATTCTGGTCTTGGAGTCATTATGATATGATGAGATTCTTCGGGAAGTGTCTGTTACACACTTTTTATCATATGAATATAGTACGAGTATTTTTATACGAGTATTAATGCTCAAATTTTAAAAATAATTTAAGAATATTCTTAGGCTGAAAATCAAAAATTGTTAAAAATATCAAACCTCGGCAAATAATTAGGTATTCTTATGTAAACGTGTGCAGTTACCTGTCTACATGTTTTTTATGAGAGACTTGGATCTGTTATAATATTCTTAATTGGTTTCTTATTTTTGGGACCGAAAATCGCCTAATTGTTTCAGAGTCTAGCATTTCCGGATGGATAAAAACGTTGATCATCATGAAAAAGCCCAAGCAAATCAAATTCAATAGTTAGAATCTTTCGAAACAAAATCAAACAAATTAAAGCTTACAACTGTTGAGGGCTTACAACAACTGTTAACGAGAGTTCACCTTCTAGACAGTCTGTAGTTTAGTAGATGAATTTTTCTTGAGCATATTACTTGAGTTTGCTAAGTTTTTGGCTAGCCCAGTACTAGCTTTTATAAACCATTTTCCTATGGTTCTATTACTCTCTTTCTGTTTAATTTTATGTTACTTATTTCCGATCTTACGTTGTAGGGCAATTATATAAATAAGAGTCTCTCTGAAACTTAAGCAATATTTCAATGCATTTGTATCTCCTTTCTTCTAAATTAGTTATTCTGTTTTAGTTTTCTGCACAGCGCCGATTGTAAAACAGTTAATCAGAATTTGTACCCTGTATAAATATGTGAAAATGAATGAATGAAATAGTAAGAAAAAGCGTCTATTTGAACAATGTAGCACGAGTGGTTGGGTCTAAAAATCAGTGATCTTGACCACTAATAGAAGTCTTGAAAATGAAACTTAGGAGTTTAAGAGTTAGAGAGAGGGGTGCACGTTTTGTTTTTCTTCAAGAAACCTGGCTCAATATCGAAACTTTCTGCAAAGAGAACAGACCGTGAAGGTTAGTAAATAAAATGACATTTCTTGGAGGACATGGGAACACTGGTCTCGAAAATTTTAGGCCCTAATTAATGGCGCAAGTGGTATCGATGGGGTGTGTCCATCACCCCCATTGTTAACTATGTGTTCTAAATGAAATGGGATGACTAGGAAAAATCTCACCACTAAGCGGAAGGAAGGGCAGGACACCTACACAAATGGTGCATATGGAATGGGGAGAAACTGTAGAAATATTGAGACGGACAGGCTACTCCTTCCAGTCTTTTCATAATACTGTGTTCCTGTTTCTTGAGACTGAGATGACTTGGTGATAAGTGAAAATGTACATAAACAATAAACTTTGAAACATTCACTATTCTCAGACTCTTTTTCTAACCTCGTTGAAACCACTGTTCAACTAATTACCTCATACCCTGCTCCGCAAAGTTTCACAGCTAAACTAATTTCCCGACTCGCTGACGATCACAGGGGCTTCCAGCTATGGGAGACGACTTCACAGTTGAATGTATTAAATCGCTGTTGTTAGGCAATGAACATGTCGGATCCCCGACACAGGGAACCTTTGAAAGTATCTTCGCTGTCAACTGAGACTATTGTAGGATCTATGAATATAATATTAGAACTGCCTCGCACGAATCTCTCTCCTTATTACTATAATGATTTTTGGTGCTGAATTATCGCAATATGAGTCGCCAACGTAAGAGGCTTAAGCAGATAATCCAAGTGAGCCCGGGCCTAAGAGAAGAAATCTACGAAGATCTTCGTTTAGGTCTGCTGTCACCATGTGTTCCTTTTCTCAAAGTTTGAGCGGTCAAACTATACACTTTCAGTCTCTACATGCAAATCTACATTCTGCACCTCGCTAAAGCCAGATGCTTCATACACGTGACACTCGTAAGCTCTACGGTATTGTAAGTTTGAAGTGCCACGCTGCATAGAATGTTCCATTGCTACGCTAATCCACACGACTACATCGTCGCTTAGTTGAATTTAACTACCAACATGAATACGGTATGAATCGTAAGTTTTCCTTGGGATAGCCTAACTTAGAATCCACGTGTACAATTTAGCCGTAATGCTGGATCTCTATGGAAGTTCTTTTTTGGGTCTTTGGTGCCAGACAAAATCTCTAACAACATAGCCTATCCGAGAAATCCAAAAGTACACTTTCATAATTATTATATAAATCTTCAAATCAAGTACAAGAATTTCCTTTACACTCGACACTCAATACGTCTGAAATGAGCAAAGCAAGCATTTGAATGCATGCAGGATATCAGACAGTATCCACAGGACAGCAAGGGCCCTTACAGGCAAGCTATTTTTTTTGAATACCTTGAATGCGCTTAAAACTACGGGGAGGCTGCTGCTCTGAGTTCGATTTCTCTGTTATTAAACGCTATCAAACGGGCCCTGAAAAACTACTGCAGCAGTATCTACCTTGTTCAAAATCATTATACTTCTTTTAGTTTAGACTTGAGCACTAGCTTAGGTTAAGCCAAAAAAAACATCACAGCACTTTAAACTCATACGAGCGCTCCACGTACATCATCATGATAACATATAATGAAGTGTTTTGTAGATATTTGTCAGGGTAATTGGTTTTCTGGTTGCGTGATTTGGAAGTAATTTGAAACACATCATTCCTTAGTAATAATTAAATCTATAGTTCCATACCGGAATAATAAGGTTGGGATAGTGGAAGAGCAGTGAGAGGTGCCCAGCTATAGCAGTGTTCTTAAGCATTGTTGCACAGAGTAATGATTGATTAGAGCGCTGTGTGCGCGACCAGTTATTGAAAATGAGACATCATAAAGTTCTGGAAGTACTGTAATGATTGATTACAATGTTAGGTAACGCACAGAACTGTAATAAACCCATGAAGGTGCATAGAAGGGTCTTACACTATCGTTAGAATACTACGGTATAAAAGGAAAATTTGTTGTGCAACAGTCACTCACCGAGAAGAATTCGTCCGTTTTCCTGATACACTTCTTCCACCCAGAAAATTAGCGAAAAATTCTCCAGTCACTGCAACTGTATGGCTATGAAGACAGATGCTCAATTCAGCTGATCAACTTCGCGATACGACACTTGCTTACCGCTATGAAGTTCGGCAAAACTCCTTGTAGCTGACTTTGGAAATGTCACTAGAGTTTATACGTGTAGGTTTTGACTTCCACCCTCTACATTCCACGACAAGAAGTGACGGTCCAACATGTACTCGAAGCAAACCTACGATAAAATCCCAGACGACGTATCAACACTAAACGGCGCCAAATTAGCAACCACACTTGTCCAGCAACAATTTCGATGGTCAATGAAAAACTATTTGTCTGTCGAGATGTTTGTCTGTGGACACGAAAGTGCGCAGCTAAACGTCACTGACCTTTACATACTATTTCCTGATTGATTCTGCTCAGATTTCATACAAAACCCAGTTAAAACTCTGTTTCTACGACCGAGTGAAGTCCTCTCCTTGCGCGGAGTAAACTCTTATGATGAGTGCCCAGATATACCTACGCACTTATATTTTAACTGCTTGTATAAATAGGCGCACACCGCTATGGACTCCCTGCGCACGTGCATCCTCTCCCCTGTGGTGAGGAAGATGATCCCGGCGGTTGCTAAGTAGCAGCAAAACGTAGTATGGCTGCAAGTTGTGAGGGACGGGATTCAAATTACCTGCTAAAAGCCATTGAACAGCAATGGCTACCTATGCGCCGCAGCCAACTGCGGATGTTGTGAATTAACTGATGACATGTTGATTTTCCTGTACAAAATTTCTTTATGCTACCTCCCTCCCTTTAGTTAAGTTTTAGTCCGATAGTAGGCTTACATTGGGTACGAAATTTTTCGGTGGGTAAAAGCTCGGAAAATAAACGTCGGCGAAAAATTTTTGGACATTTTTAGGCACTTCGAACCAATGAATTTTTGGACAACTGTTGGTCAGAATTGCCAATAAAGAAGCAAAAACCATGAAAGGTTGTACAGGTTTTTTATTGTTATTGAACTTTTGAGAAACTTGTAAGAAACTCTGACCACTGAAAACCTGATTTTGAAATTTTCAACACCAAACTGGGTCAAATTCTTGGTCGCTTATAAAAATGTGTACATCTGCACATCGATTCAATGCATCCTATACAGTCAAGTCAAGATTTTTAAAATATACGAAAGAAGGACGAAAAAATTGCTAATTTCCTCGTTTACGATCATATTTCTGTTACTCGTTTACTACACGCAAGGGTAGATCAAGTAGGGTTTATTTGATGGAGTGCACTGGGGTCAGTTTCTGGTCTATCCCCATATATATATGGAGGTTCCATTTTATAGTTGTTGGTAAATGTGATTAGGATAACATATCTTATGAGCTTTCAGGCTTGATCTTGATTGTTTTATTGAAGTACTACTACCGAGCCAACCATCCAGTTCACCAAATAGAAGAGTGGTTTACCGACTGAGGGCAGGACTTTGGGGGGGAATGTGTTGCAGCTCACGCACCCCATACCCCCATCAATTTGTTCCTGACTACACGCTTACATCTTCAAAACTTTCATTTTGAAAGTCACTTCGCTTTCCGCATGCCCACTATAAGCAAGAATTTTCAGCGTTACATATATTTGGAAAGCACAAGCTGTTACAAATAAATTGTTGGGAAAATCTTTGCGTACGAATGTTTATCACCACGGATATTTCTGCGCTCACTGCAGAATGGGCTTTTCCTTCCATCTCAGATTAGGGGCAAATAAGGGGTAAATGTACTGGGTATTGATATACTTTCATGATCTGGTTCTTTTTGCAAGATATTTTGCAACTGTGATGCTTACTTGTTGTTGCAATGCTAATGTTCATGTTGAAGACCGCTATCTGATTTTTCAAGACTATTGTTGCTTAGGTCCTGCCTCGAACAACAGAAAATTCCGCAGCCAAATACAGGATAGGGTGTAGGCTGTGACGCGGAATATGAATATTATACGAGAAATTCTACATTTAAAGATTTTTACGAACTTCCTTGTACATTGAGTACGGTTTATATAATTAATATATATGGCGTCTTTATCAGTAATCAGCTGTTATAACTATCCATAGAGAATTGATGATATCATACTTATATGACGTAAAACAGCCCGCTGTCACACTTTGTCGCAGAGATCACAGAGTGGCTAACTTGGCTCATAATTGAAAGGCCCGACAGAATGAGGGTATTTAAGAAACAGTAAATGTTGTGCATAAAAGTAAGAAAAACGTACTTTATAAACAGTTACCCCCATGAATCTAGTTAGGTTGCTTTTGAAAGCTTTACAATGTATAAAACTTGTCATATGCTAAGTTCTAATTAAGATAGATGCAACAATAAATATATAACATGAATTGCAAAACAAAGAATTGTTTCGGCAAAAGTGAGCACTATAACGTGGAAAAATGTTCCACAACTGAGCATTAAAATACTTGTTTTCATGAGTGGAGTATTCAATTAGTATTTGCATTTAGTAGATTCAAGGTCCCCTTGAAGAATACAGACAGGAACTAAAACCAGGCATGTCTCGTTGTTAGTCTGATGGGAAGTTGATTTTAACTGTAATACATGATTTTGAAGGGAATCTACCCCCAAGTACATTTATGGTGTAACGTGCACAGGTCTTTCTTATAAACTGGGCAAATTATGTTGAGAACTGCACGTTAGAAGAACCCTGGGCTAGGTGATAGTCATCACTGTCCGTAGTTTATTTGTGCTTCAAGCAACATTGGGTGGCGTGCGGTGGGGGATTCTGTTCATGGAATCGAGGCAACTGGTTCAAGAGAGAAGTCTCCTGTAGTCTGTGAGAGAAACTGTTAGACACTTGCAGCCTACTAAATCTCCCATGAACTACCATTTATAAGTCTACATACGTGTTGTTTTCTATGTTGTTAAGACGGTAGTCGCTAGATTTTGCATAGTATCTCAAAAATATTATGCTATTAGAGATAACCTTTTGTCTCAGCCTCTGGTTTATCGAAGAAGTCTCGATAGTAGTTGGTCTGATGGGAACTAGCTTTTTTCGGCATTGACCGCAATGTACCAATGTACAATATTGTTTTTTGAAAGTTTCCTTCATTATGTAATCGTGAGAGTCTGCTTATTGATCATTATGCTAAGTTCCTGCTGGCGGCAGTCACATCTGTAAAGTCCCCTTGGAAAGTGTGGTAGTTGGTTTTTTGATGTACACGTTCTTCATAGGGAACATAGCTAAAGATCTGGTGCTTGAGGTGTAAACGGCCAGACTACTTGACGTACAATGTTGCCCTTACCTATTCATAGAGCTCCTTCTTTTGAGCCTCATTTGGCCACATTACCCGTCTTTTTGTTATAGGAAAGTTTGTTTGTATTGTATTGAAACGTCCTTAGTTTTCCAATGATGTGAGCACTGAAACTTTCTCAAGAATTTCTCAGCAAAAGTAGAAGAATTCACGCAGTACAACATTCCTGCACAGACAGTACTCAAACATAACACTCTAATATATAGGCTATCACAAGAAATCGATACAAATTAAATAAAATTAACGATTATCTTGCGTAAATATTGGAACTTTAGAGGTTTCTGTAGTACCAACAGACTTTTCAACTTTAGAGGTCTATGGCTTAACAACTCTCTTAGGTCTCAAACACCCAGTATTGAATTCTCTTAACTCTTTGAGCAATCGAGTACTGCCTTCTTGTCAACCACTTTCTTATAAAAAATCGTGCAAAAAGCTCCTTACTAATTCCTTAATTTTATCTTCACATTTAGTACTGTATAGACATTAAAAGTGTCAAATATTAAGGCAAAGACCTAAACCCATTGTAAGTGAAACCCCATATAGATTACCCTCTCAATTAATTGCAAAAAGTTTTAGGAAAAATCTTTTGAACCACATTGTAGAAAGTGGAGATCCAGACCCCCATTCCCCCGTCGGTACGCCATACTAGTTAAATGTGAAACTACACGTACTGTTGTAGACAAGAAATCTGCGAGATAGGGACACTACGTGCAGAGGCCTCAACGTTAGGAAACTTGTATTACTAAAGAAAACATCCATAAGGAATTCTTCAATTAAGAACAGTCCATCATTGCAAAAGTCGAAAATTAGGAGGCCAAATTCACCTGATTTGTGTATAATCCTTGAAGCGAGCGTTTCACGGAGGGTTTCTCGTTAAACTTATGATGTCTATTTCGCAGAATGTGCAAATCGTGTAGTTGAATAAAGTTACTTGGATAATTGGCCATTCTACATGTTGCTTTCTCCTTAAATTTACTTCAGGGCTTGGCTGTGATCTATACCAGCCAGGGTAGTGATGAACTTGGGGTTAAATCATGGATAAATTTAACGAGAGGATCAAGATCGTAAATCATCGCTGCATCGTAAATACCTATACCAAAGTTCTGAGATCGACAGTTTTTTATGATGTATTGTAGCTAGTAACGGGTTTTTTTTTGGGGGGGGGGCAGTTCCCCGAAATAGATTTGCACAGGTCGGTAGATTTGCCACTGATGTCCATCCTAAAGGTTTGCAAAAATCTGGTACTGGTTATAGTTGTACTAAACTGTATTCTACCAAGGCATGGAGAGGTTGACAATGTCTCCTGATGCACATGAAAGCGTATCTGCCTATAATTTATCCCATCGATGGCATATTGACCAGCGTATAAGAGAGCACTCTTATGCCTGTAACATTCCACGCAGTTGCCTTGCAATAGTATGTTCCGTATCATTACTTTATCTGGCATATGCACCAATACAATTAACAGCTTGACAAAACAACTTCTTCAACCAATAATCAATAAATTCCACATGATTTGTGAACAGTTTAATTTAGCATTTGTGAAGATGATTTTTTTATATTGCTGTGTTTTGGACCATTTCCCGATCAAATCCAAAACATAATTATACATTAGAGGGCTTTAATCTTCATTATTTGCAGAGACAGCGCTCTTTTAGATGTATACATTGACATATGTATGAATTACGCTGTCCACTGCCACAGGACATTATCCACAAATGTTATCTCGTTAATATTTCAATAATTTTGTTTCTGAAAAGGAATGGGATTGTCTCACATATAAATTCAATGCACGATCATCATTGAGCTTATATCCCTTCTGATATTTTTATCAGAAAGTTTTTCGCTTTCTTGTTTCCTGTACGCAGAACTTTCCTGTAAACAAGATAAAGAACTCTTTATACTTCAAAAACGGTTATAAATATCTCCTTTTTATTGCAGTGTAAGCAGCAGTGGGCAGCTTCAGGTTGTACCTTAGACAGTTCATTTCAGGTGATAAAATAACTGGAAGCTTGTAGGTAGAACCAAATCTAGCACAATATTCAGAGGTCACATCATATATAAAAGCAAGATGTGGTACAATTACCCATGTAATGCTACAAAGGGATATACTCTATAAGTGTATATATATATATATATATATATATATATATATATATATATATATATATATATATATATATATATATATATATATATATATATATATATATATATATATATATACATACACATATATATACACATATATATACACATATATATATATAAATAATTATATTTAAAAATTTTTATAGAGATTCAAGCAAATACAAATCTTGGTTGACGTGTCGCTTATGTATGTATATTTGTTTATGTATGCATATATTTATGTATGTTTGTATGTATTTTTGCGTATTTGCACATTCTGCATTTTTTATGGAACTGAACTGTGGCAGTGCCACTCACCAGATCATGAGCTTTCAAGTAATTTCCTGCTTTTCATAGATCCCACTGTACATAGTTAAATTGACGTAGCTGATTCTTATCGACGTACACTCATCATATTAGGCATAATGCAAAGAGATATCAGGCTTACATAGTCTTCTTTCATAACCAATGAGGATATTCATAATTGAAAGTACATTCACCAAATTATGCAGGTATGTTCAAGATCTCTAGATAATCGTAAGAGTTTATCACGTACAGAAGATCCTTTTAAGATAGTAAGGGTAGTCCGTCCTCGAAAATTGATTTGTCAACTGACAACGCTCTCGCATCCGAATTATTTGACTACTCTCAAAGCAGATTTCTATTAGAGAAACATCAATTCCGTCCTGGTTTAACTGGCGATAAATTTGCCGTCTGTACTTTAATTCAACATTTTTCAAAAGAACTTTAATCAGAGAGATAAAGTCGGTGTTCTTGTCACGTTTGGAGCAAACTCTTCTCTGATCAGTCAAATAATCTTGTTATCACCGAAAGCTCATATCTTATCTTGCTTCGCAAGTAGCACAGTTTGTCACCTGTCTCTTCATATCATCAATTTCAATTACTTTGTATAATGCAGATACCTGCATCAGTGAAGGCATGAAGACTTAACTGGAACATAAACTCATGTGGGGCTAATTTTCTCCAAATGGATGCCTCTAGAACTGGACTGGTGGCTGTGAAATTGTACAGGAAGTCCCAAACATTTTAAGGAACTTGTAGCACTAAAAGCGAAATCCCCAACGAACTTTCCAATTTCGAATATTGAACATTGCAAAATGTTAAGAATTGAGATGCTGAATTTGCTTGAATTTACCGACAGGATTGAGCAAAGCAACATACTTCCTGACAAGCCATGACCGTTCTGACAAACTTCAACGACGAACTACCAGAGATTTCTGCAAAACTGACACCCCATACACCTACTTTGGCAGGCTCCTGGGAACCCTAGAATGTCCTTTCAGAGTCTATGGCTTCACCTTCTTTCTATTGGTCTATCCTAAACTGCTGTTCTATTAGGCCTGAAATAGGGTGAATTGTATACCAGACCATTTAGTAGACAAGGAATTTATAGGCGAAGGCAGCACGTATATACTACAGGAAACACTGCTCTTTTGCAAGAATAAATGTACTACCCACTAATTCATAAACTACTATTTTTCCTGTCAAGACTGCTGTTTACATTTTCAAGGCCAGTGCTGGTAGACCAGTGTTAATATCATTTTTTTTAGATCCTTCGCTCTACTCTATTTCTATATTCTTAGCAAGAAGATCGTAAAGAGAAAAACAACTAGAAAGCTACATTACTGTCAGAATTCGATTGCTCGTGCAAAATCTAGCCCACCTTAAAACAAGACCTTCTCACGTAAATGAAAGCTTTGCTGGTATCGTAGGATAGCTTTGAAAGTGAAATAATGAGGAGGCCTAGATAAGCCCAGCCAATCCCATTTATAATTTCAACTTGTACAAGATTATTGAGCTTTCGAATGTTTGCTGTACAGAGACCCTGGTCATTATTTCAAGTCTGATTGATTCCATCACGTCTGCCAATGTTTCTACCACTGCATCCTTTCAGTAAGCTTGTTCACTCTAACTAGTATGATAATAGACTTATAGAGGGCTGATCGGTTCTTCTTTCATTGCTTCACGTCCAATAATGCTAGTCACAAGAAAGAATACTGTGCAATAATTGCAAAGATGACACATCGGTTTTTGATTACCCCGACTGTCCACATAATCTAATCTCGCATGTCACAATTCGAGAGGCGAATTTTTCAAATTTTGTGGTGTATTACGGGACAGCTATAGGCGCTATACTTGAGAGAGTGCTTGACTTTAAGGCCAGTGAAGAAAGCATTTAAGAACAATCTTAAAGGTCAAGGGCACTACTTGCATCGGGGCTTTAAAGCTCAAACATTCAGCTTTGATTGTTAAGTGCATTTGAAGATCAACAAGAAGATCTGTAGTGGCAAATTGTGGTACTAACAGAAAGTAATATAAAAAGCAATTTTTGTGGAGCATTAATGAAGACGAAAAGTACAAGCTGTGATCAAAGCATTTACAACCTACACATTTTTTATAAGAATGCAATATTTTGCTTCAAATTTAACACCAACAAACTGGATCTTATCTCCCTATCTACTTAATTTTCCTTTCTCTTCCTTCTTTTGTCAGGGTTTTTGTTATAGGCTCTATTGGCCTTTCCCGGACATTACGTACTAAAAAAAACAAAAATAATTTTTCGCTGAACCTCAATTTTCTTTAGAATTTTTTTTTGAGCTTAAGACTATTCTTAAAATATTCATAAATCTTAGTGATTTGGAGCATGAACACTCCTATAGACTATATTCTTATAATAAAAAGTATGTAACGGACACTTCCCGATGAGCAGCTGAGTCGCATCATCATATCATAATGACTCCAAGACCAGAATAAGTGAAGCTCACACTTATCTAGTTTTCTAAAGAAAACTCAAATAAACAAAGCATCTAAGCCTTGATGAATATTGAGCCTTGCATTATTCTTAATTCATTTTTAAATTTCAGGGATTTTGATACTTGATATTCTTTTTCACTTCTTATGAAAAGAAATTTACTGAACAACTATATTTCAGTTCAGAGTCGTTTGCATTTTTAAATACATATGTCAAAATACAATTCCTCTATGTTAAGTATATATGCAAGAGAATACATGACTTATAAGAAATACATTACAAGCGATAATTACGGTTGAAGATAAAACTAAAACATTACAGAAGCTTAGACTTCTTCTTTTATAGAATTGTATCACCTGATGATTAGATAATGTGCATTATCAAGCACCCAAAGTCGGCTGAAGATTCCTCATGGAAAGGATGAAACGCATTCAGCTCTTATAAACCCTTTTTTGTCTGTCTATCTTAAACTGTTTTTCGTATATTACTACTGCTCTTTGCGACATTATGCTTGAGAACTATATATATATATATATATATATATATATATATATATATATATATATATATATATATATATATATATATATATATATATATATATATATATATATATGTGTGTGTGTGTGTGTGTTATCATGAATATATATATTGTAATTTATCAGAAATATACATATATATAAATATATATATGTTTCTGATAAATTTTAGTTTCTCCTGATTTCTCTGATAATGATAATGCCCCTGTTTGCACCGAAAAAGGACTGAGTTCATATTTATATATACATTATACATATGTTATATAAGCTATCTTTGAAGTTGATTATCCCATGATTAAACATCGTTAGAGCGTAACGGAGTGTTAATCAGGTGATCCAATGTGAAGACCCACAGAATAACTCGGCCAGGCCCCGCTTTAGACTACCGGCTAACGAGATGTTTGAGTTCATCTATCACTTGACTGTGGTCTTGGGTAATAGCTCGTTAGCAAACATTTGAATTAGAAAGGATACCTCTTGCCCACATCCTGTATTGTAAATGTGTAGGTCGGCAGTTGATTTGTCAGTCTTTCATTCATTTCTGAATTTGCCTCTATAACATCCTTTAGGTGTCCGTTAGCGATGGTTAGCGCTATAACAGTCCATTTAGGAAGTCGGGGGGGCTGCAGTCAACAGATATTCTTATTTTTCGTCATCAATTCAACCAAGAATACCGTTAAGCCATTTTGAATACAGTTTGCATGGAAGGGAGGACCCTCCCTAGTGGTTGTCACAGTGATCCCAATGTCTTTTCTAGTGTATTGCTTTGTGTAGGAAATCTCCTTATAGGAAGAAGAAAAAGTCAAGAGAGATTAAGAATCTTCCAGAAATCTTTTCATTCAAATATCTTATTTATGTCATTGGAAACAATAAGAGATTCCGTTTAATGCGCTTAAATTGAATTCCTTTCCTCAGAATTAAAACTTACAAATTCACTTACATTCCCTTGGCCTTGCCTAAAAAGCACCTTTATTCATTTTTAAGCGCTGAACTTTCTTGCAAAGCTGGAAAAAGTTAATAGACGTATGTTATGTAATAAAGACAAGAAACTTTGTCTTACATGACCAGAGATTGGTTTCTTATAAAATGATGTTTATAATGGCTGTAGCTCTCAAGTGCACAACCCCCCTGAATGCTGTCTACTTCTACGTAGCAGAAACAGTGCTATTAAGTTCAGTCCACCTGGCAAATAGTATGGTCATGGACCAATCAAATCACAGATGCTTTACCCGGATCCTTATATCCTCCATATATGGCAATAAAAGGATAATATCTGAGCCGGTTTTGTGCCGTATGAGTGCATTACCCGTTAATACTATTCATGGGAAAGCACTTGAGAATTTGTAGTTTTGATTCTGCTCCTGTTAGATGTTTTTTTGTAGAGAACAAGCTCAGCGTATATTTCGTAAAGGGGTCATTCATTTAGTACGTACGCACGAAGGGGGGGAGGGGGGTCAAGCAAATGCGTACGAATGCGTACAAGGGGGGAGGGGGGGTTGACACATTTAAGTACGTACGCAAAGCAAAAACTTATCAGCTTTTTGCAGACATCTTGCAATATTTTCATTTGCAAAGGACCCTTCACAGCCATTTAATTAGTGTAGTACGTATTCAGTTGAAATCACTTCTAGTGCAGTGGTGTCAAACATACGGTCCGCAGGCCGAATCCGTCAATGTGGCCCCCTAGGAATTTTGAATAAACTGAAACCTAGCGATATTTTTCCCAATGTAATAGCGGCATTTACTAGTGGTATTTACATGGCCGAATACCCAGTTTTTCGCCGTTGTCCAGCGTGCCGGATAGGAAACATGCGATGAGTTGTGTATATTTGAAAGCCCCGATTACCGAGCCCTCTTGGGTTCCGTCAACCTACCCGGCCATCGTGGCGCCATATTATGCCCTATGTGGCCCTTGGGCCAAATGAATTTCACATCCCCTGTTCTAGTATAATACTGTTTTGTTTGAACAATATTATAGATTTTCCATGACATATATTTGTAGTGATCATTTTCATGTCTCGTGAATGCATAAAAAGTCCTTCTCCGTGGTTTTGGATGTCTAGAAAGTTTCTTTTAGAGATGGGGGGGGGGGTCAAACAGCCAAGAGTACGTACGCAAAGGGGAGGGGTGCGTATGAAGCGTACGTGTGCGTACGAGGGGGGAGGGGGGTCAAATTTTAGCCATTTTGGAGCGTACGTACTAATTGAATGACCCCAAAGTTCCTTATGCCTGAAAGATTGATGGTTCCAGGCGACCCTCCGGCCACAATTTGGATGTTCGTTCACTGTCCACCCAACAATAAATGGTTATCAGGTGGCAGCGCTTGAGAGATAAACTTCGGCGAGGAAAGGAACTGACTATCCTATTTCACTATACTGATGCCCCTGGGTAACTGTCCTCTCTTACAGGCACTCCTATCGCGCGGAACTGTACATGGGAACAGTTCCTTTACCTTTCGACACCAGTTCCTTAGTGTAATTTTTCTTTTATGAGAAACCTGGCTCAAAACCCAATAGTAAAAGTTCTTAATTTTGGCCACATTTTAGTTTTGAAAGTTTCTTAAATATTCTTGATTTAATAAAAGTAATTGCAGTGAAAACGAAAACAAAACTTGAAATGTTGTCTTTTATAGTGCCCATAAAGCTTAGTAAATAAAAATAGTGGAAACTTGTTAAACCCAGAGTAAAGGCGGGTTTTCTGAACCTCTGAAAAATGGCACAGAAAGTTCTAAAGTTTCTTAAACTCTTTCCTTGTAGTTCCTTGTAGTTTCTCAAATTTTAGGGCGTCTAGTACTAGGTTTCTTATAAACCGGTTTCTTATAAAAACATCTTTTGGGTTTTAACTGCAGGTGTAGAGCTCCTTTAAAAATGCATAAGCAAGGAAACATAACGTTCGTTAAATGTTAAAAGGAGGATACTCAAGTCTGAACAAGCACCCCTTTGTAAATCACTTGATACATAGATTGCAAACAATTGATACGACGAATTTCACTGTGCAATGAGCTGAACAAACTTCATAACTCTGAGCTTTTTACATATATAAAATTGTTTTTAAGTGAAAAGTTCTTTAGATCATCATGTCTGAAATAGTTTTATAAAGAGCAAGCACACGTCTATCCTACAAGGTTGAATAAAGGCCTTCTTACGGCTATACTATGAGCATTTCGCGATCAAAAACACGAAAGGCACTATAATACAGCAACTGAAACTTTTGGATCCTAGTCAAAAATACATGTAATGTTTCACATTTTATGTTTAACACATTCGCGAATTGAAGTAGCAGCACCAGCAGCCAAGGACACCTGCGCAGATGTAGGGCAAGGGAGACAAAAAGCTTTGTATAGAGGGCACTAAAGATACAGATTTTTTGTGTCATTGAGGCTCATAAAATCTTCCCTTATAAAAGTGTGCGCATTTCTGGTCCCGAACAAGAATTGCCACTAGCGAGAAAGTGCTCTCTATGCAAGAAGGGACTTTACTGACCACTGGCATGGCGCTTGCAAGGTGCATCATCCGCTATAGTTAATAAATTGCAGTGCGAATGATTGTCAAGTGTTCTAATGGCTGTACTAACCTCGTTTGCATAGCGTCGTGTCACGCGGTGCAATGACATATTTATCGTCTTCCTACGAGCATGGGTCACTGTGGTAATTGGCGATAGATTACAATAAGACATTTATTGTAGATGTTAGTCTAATGAATATGCTGCAAAATTAGGTACGATTGCGGACGATAATTTAGATGGTTAGGTACTTCTGGCACCCCGTGGGTTTTGCAGAAATGTGGCATTGGTGTTATTATGCTTACCGAGTATGGAAGCGCCTTATGCACGCAAAGTAGTCGGGTAATAAATTTGCTTTCACGTGTTGTTTCACAGTCGAAGCAGTATATACAACAGTAGGCACAAGTATTTCACCTTTCATATTCCTTGCAACATATCACGATATATTTATGTAAAAAGAACGATTGTTCTTCATTTTCCATTGCATTTTGGGATAGCCTTAACACTGGTTACACGTTTTTTTATCGGAAAACTACGTTTTTGTCCGAGCCTCAGTTTCCTTAACTTTTCCTGAAATTAAGGCTGAGATTTTCTTAACTTTTATTGAAGTAAACTGGGTAAAAGAGGGTACCATTATTTGTTAAACAAAGTTGGATCTTTACTGACCAGGATTATGAAAGAAAAGTTTCGATCTTTTTGCAAGAGCTTGCGAGCAATGAGCTTATATTGATTGGTGGCACGCAAAAAAGGTGAACTGTGAAACATGAGCCTCGTGAACTTTTTAAAATTTTCTTTAAGATTTTGGCATTTTTGAGCGTTATTTTCTTATAAGCTTTTTCATATAAAAAACCGTGTATTGGCGAAGTTCCACACGAGTGGATTTTTGTGCCCATTGTTGGACCGGTCGGATGAAGGGCATGTCTTATACTGATGTAGGATAAACATTGTGAAGAAAGGGATCTCGGGGGGGGGGGGTTGACTGAGTCTTTCTTCTACTTTTCGAAGAGGGGATGAGAGAGGGGATGAGCCTCCTTCTCTTTTTGCTTGGTAACGTCAATATGTATAACATGATGATAGAATGGGTCGCATCAGACTATATTAGCCTTTCTCATTATTACTAATATATATATATATATATATATATATATATATATATATATATATATATATATATATATATATATATATATATATATATATATATATATGTATATATAAAAACTAAACCTAAGCCGGATCCACAACGTATATAAATTACATAAATAGAATAAACCACAAATATACTTTCCTTTACGTTTCGATCAGAGTCTTCATCAGTACTCAGAGTACTGATGAAGATTCTGATCGAAACGTTTACTTAAAGCTTAAAGGATAGTATATTTGTGGTTTATTATATATATATATATATATATATATATATATATATATATATATATATATATATATATATATATATATATATATATATATATATATATATATATATATATATATATATATATATATATATATATATATATTACACATATACTGTATATATATTTATATATATATATCGTTGTTCTGCCTGTTCACGATGAAGCAAATGTGTTTCTACTAAACTTCTGAATAATGGTCATAGACTGTAAAGTGTAATCTCGTCGCCGTTTTGTTTTGCCACGCCCTACACACATGAAAGAGGTCCCCCCCTCCTGTTTCAAATCTGAGCTCTGCAGAATTGTACAACATTGTATAGCGATCTTCTTTCTCTCAGTTCCTTGCATAGATATCAATGTTGTCACTGTTTTAATACGACACCGCGACGTTGAAGCACAAATATCAGATAACTGTTTGCAGGATTTGTTTCCTGTTGTTCTCGCAGTGCTCAATAAGATAACTGGTACTGGTGCTGTTCTGGCATAAGTGGTTTAGCCACCCTATCACAGCTTGGGACAAGAGACATCTACTATTACCTCGTTGGAAAATTACTGTGGGCTTAATGTGACATTGTACAAGAAGGTTGCTGCGAGAATGAGTGCGTAATCACCATAGAAATGGTAATCACTCATTAGTAATGCTGATCAGACCAATATCATCGTGTTTGCCCATGGGTGGTCGTTTGTGTATGAAAGCAGAGGATTCTGGACCGTTTCAGAACTTAATTGTTATCCCACTTCTATTGTATTGCACGACAGTATATATGTTTCTGACTGACATGACAGATCATCGTATCGTATACATATACATACATACATACATACATACATACATACATACATACATACATATATATATATATATATATATATATATATATATATATATATATATATATATATATATATATATATATATATATATATATATATATATATATATATATATATATATATATATACATATAATAATACAGATAACCTAGGCCTGTATAAAGTGCTCAATACTTACGTAGAGCTTTGAATAAGAATAAAATAGTGATCACTATTTTATTCTTATATAAATATATATATATATATTTATTTATTTATTTATTTATTTATATACACGTAAATATTTACATGCATATATATATATATATATATATATATATATATATATATATATATATATATATATATATATATATATATATATATATATACATATATATATATATATATATATATATATATATATATATATATATATATATATATATATATATATATATATATATATATATATATATATATATTGATTTCTTTATTTGTATGAATATATGTTTGTGTGTATGTATGTTGCATGTATGTATGTATTTACCAGGTTGCTGGTCCAGAATTAGCGTATACATTTATACACTAATTCTGGAGAAACCTCCAAAGTATTTATAAATCTATACATATTTACGCAATTCCCAATCACAGACCTAATGTAAGGTCCTCGTTAAAGTGAGTTAACTTGACTTTGTGCACGGTATAAGCTTAGTACTTTTAAGGGATGTCTATTACCAAGACTCAGTCTAGCTAGGCACAAAATTGGACTATGGACCCACTCGAATAAGACTCAGCTCAACGTGAAATTCATAATCGAAGTTCAGACAGTTTTGTAGGCGTGAAATGGAAACGGAGGAATCTCTTACTGTAATAATGTATAGGCTTTTAGTGAATACTGATAGGCACCGACGTCTGGAGCATTGTCGATGACGATAAACAGTTTCTAATATGAGAGAATTTTATTCGCCTATATATAGGTCGGAGTTAGGCTTTTTTGTGTACCTTACAAGTCATTTTTTATAACGAAGTGTATTAAGCAGTTTCCATTGTAATCCAGGTTCGTCTTCCTGGCGATCTGAGGGTTAAGAATGTAATAACAAATGGCACCTGGAGGCTTAAACTTTAGTCTCACAGCTCGTATCTAAAGTAGATGGGTTGTATGGTTTGGTATTATATGATATATGATCAAAGTATTGAGCATGGTTATAATGCTGATGATGATAGTCAATGGACATGCCACTCGAGAAAGTCTCATAAGCTGTGAAGAATCCCAAAAACGCATGGTCATCAACATGATGATGATGATCTTGATGATGATGATTATGATGATTATGATGATGATGATGACGATGATGGCTAGCCCATGGTTGGAGACCTCCTCGTGGTGACAAGCGGGCACAGAGGGGCCATTTCGCGAAGATTCAGAGTTGGGGCAGATGTTGACGACCTGTGGCAAACTTTCCAACCAGGCCCCTTCAGTGAAAGTCAGGCACAGCAACTTCAGGCTGCAGCTCTGATAAGTAACTGTTGGGGTAACAGAGTGGATTGAGTGTAGCCGACTCAATCACCTCTTCTAAACAATTTGAAGGCGACATTGACCTCAGGGTCAGCCTAGGTCCCGTAAGGGGCGTACAGGAAAAGACAAGACAAAATTATGATGATGATGATGATGATGATGATGATGATGATGATGATGATGATGATGATGATGATGATGATGATGATGATGATAATGATGATGATCATGATGATGATGATCATGATGATGATGATGATGATGATGATGATGATGATGATGATGATGATGATGATGATGATGATGATCATGATCATGATGATGATGATCATGATGGCTAGCCCATGGTTGGAGACCTCCTCGTGGTGGCAAGCGGGCATAGAGAGACTCTGCCCTTAAGTTGATAGTGATTCACTTCGCGAAGATTCAGA
This sequence comes from Mastigias papua, assembly GCA_964019165.1. Lineage (NCBI taxonomy): Eukaryota > Metazoa > Cnidaria > Scyphozoa > Rhizostomeae > Mastigiidae > Mastigias > Mastigias papua. The sequence continues at coordinate 2,704,622 of OZ025275.1, read as the reverse complement.
ATTGGGGCAGATGTTGACGACCTGTGGCAAACTGTCCAACCAGGCCCCTTCAGTTAAAGTCAGGCACAGCAGCTTCAGGCTGCAGCTCTGATAAGTAACTGTTGGGGTAACAGAGTGGATTGAGTGTAGCCAACTCAATCACCTCTTCTAAACAATCTGAAGGCGACACTGACCTCAGGGTCAGCCTAGGCCCCGTAAGGGGCGTACAGGAAAAGAGGATGATGATGATGAGGATGAAGATGATGATGATAATAATGACAATGATGATGATAATGACAATGATGATGATAATGACAATGATGATGATAATGACAATGATGATGATAATGACAATGATGATGATAATGACGATGATGATAATGACAATGATGATGATCATCATCATCATCTTCATGACTGTTATTATTGTTGTTGTTGTTGTTGTAATTTTTTCTCTAGGAGCTGTTGGGACTGTTGGCTCTTCCTCTGAATATTTTTGTAAACTTCTCAAATCTTTGGGATTTAATGACAATTCACAAAAACTCATTGTGATCCCAGCTTATCAACATTGCTATTAGATGTACTTACTGCATATTCTGCTGCCGAATTATACCATGGACACACCCCGATTTATTAGAAATATATGATCCGTCATTATTGTGGTTTGTTATATTTTCGTATTATTATTATTATTATTATTGTCTCATTGTGGAAAAATACCAGTAGCAGCATGAACTTACAATATGACTCATATAAGAATACTAAACATGTCCTACAGGTTGTACGCCTAGAACACAAAGAAAAACTGAAGTCCCAGCTTCCATCCCAAGGTTTTATCATATCCTTCCTTTTAGATCACTCTCTGGTAACTCTCAACTCTTTGTGGTCCTCTACACAGAGTAAGCTGCCTAAAAATATTTTCAATTTCACTGTACGGTACCTCAATAACACGCTAGCTAATCGCACAAATCTCCACAAATGGAAACTTTCACCGTCACCTGACTGTTCTGTTTGCTTGCATCCTGAGTCTCTTCTTCATGTTGTATCAGGCTGTAAGTCTTATCTTGAAGATGGCCGCTACACTTGGAGACATAACTCAGCTCTACATTTTGTAGCATCAACACTACAATGTATTAAAAACTCCACTCTGTATGTTGACCTCCCAGGTTTTCTCTCACCTTGCATTTTGACAGGGGACCTGTTGCGTCCCGATTTGCTTCTCTGCATTGGAACGGCTACGATCTATATCGTCGAGCTTACAGTTGGATTTGAAACCAATATAACTACCAACGCAGACAGGAAGCGTAACAAATACCTGCAGCTCACTCGTGACCTCTCTTCAAAATACCGTAATACCAAATTTATCAACCTATCCATCAGCTCTATAGGAATTTTTGGGAAATCCTGCAAATCTTTTATTGAAATGTGCAATGATCTTGGTATTGAAAAACAGCACTTAAACTATATACTAAGCAAAATTACAGCCATCATCATTCGATCCACCTATTATATTTTCTGCATGAGAAACAAACCCTGGACTAACCCTGATCTTCTAACGTACTAAGAATTATAGTTACATCTAACTCACTGTGTATGGACTTGTATTCCTAAGTGCAATTTTTTTTTTTTGTATGAATTTGTTGACTATATGTGTCTGCCGGATACAAATTACCTATACTTAGAGAGATTTGTATTTGTATTAGTAATTTGAATATATACATGAGAAGTTTTAAAAAAAAAATTATACATTTGTGTCTGTTGTTTTGCAAATCTGACAGCCAGTTGTACGTTGCCTAAGTTATTGAGATGCATAATTGTATTTAGTTGACATATTAGAAAGATGTGAAGCTGAAAAAAATGAACAAGAGCCGTTGTTGATTATGTTCATTGTGATCAAAGTGGAACTAATGATTTTGTATACTGATGATTTTTTATATTGATTGTAGTGATTACTGATCAATGAAGATCACTGTTGTTAAGATGATCACTTATTGTTCAGCTGGGTGTTCATTTCCACTTAGTTTGGATTTGAACTCTTTGTTCTTAGTGCATATGCGAACGTTATTTGACCTGCGAACGCTCCTATGTGAACCGGGAACAATATGTTCACGTGCGAAATACGAAATCGGAGTTCAAATGGAAAGGGGCCTTTAGCGCATAGATGTCATGCTTCGACAATCGATGATTTCAAGTCTGGACTCCAGTTCAAGGCGGCACAGTTATCAGTAAGTTCTATTTGGCAATTTTTATTTACGGTTTATAGCTAATTCATAATTAAAAGCCAACGCAGTTAATTTCTCCACGACATTAGCATCAACTCATTTCGATAATAGAGCCTGTCTAGACGTTGACAACGGGAAAATGACAAGGAGTCTGGGAAAAGTTATAGAAAATAAACACATTAGTATTTCTGACGGCAGTTTCAACCGCGTAACCGTTTCCTGTTGCGACAACGATTTCATTAGTCCAGAAGGTAAATTATTGCGAGTAAATTATGTAAAAACTGCGATAATCCCTTTTATTCTGAATAATCATCTGACTTCAGACTTTTATCGAACTCATAGAAAAGTCCAAATTGAAAATTAGGATATTAAATGAATAATGAGTACGTGACTATTAAATATGTGTTGTTCTAACACTCTATTGTGTTGCCGTCGATAGTTTTTGCTGATAATAGCAACACCTCCATACGGGAAGACCACAATTTATTCGGGGCACAGATCAGTGATTCGAGCGGAAAATTTGTAGCACCCCTAAATTTAACCACCCCCCCCCATTCCCAGACTGCATGGAGAATGAAATAAAGTCTCAAAAAAGAACTCGTTGATAGGGTATCGTAACCTACCCGACATATATGACACACTATCGTCGTATATTGTAAGATTGTAAGATCTTCATTCAATGAGGTGACAGCTTTTGAGAGTAAATCAATTTTCATTGTAGACAAGTAGGTTCCCTGCATCCTTTTCTTGCAGATGGTTAGTTTGATTTAAAGTTACTTGCTGCCACAGTAGATCATCTTTTGCACTTTATGGACGATATAAATCGAGCTGTGAAAGCCATCTTTGTGATTTAGGGATGGTTCGTGTAGCTCATACAGGTGTACCGACACGTGCCCACTGCAGCTTAATGAGATGCTACCGGCGTCGATAAGACATTAGTTGGGTATTAGTCTCGAAGCCTCTACTGCTCCAATTTCATTACACATCCCAAATATCACTGCCATTTGGGGCCATTCAAAAAGTATGTACGCTCTGAAGGGGCACGGGGTACTCAAAAGGGTACAACAATTTACAAGGGGGGAGGGGCTCTTCAACGAGCTTACGTACGTTTCAAACACTAAGTACTCGCGAAGCATCCTTAAGAAATAAAATTATATTCTAGCAATAACGCACGATCGTTCTAGTCATGAAAAACCAAACCGATATATATTGCGTGAAAATTTGTTTTCAGATCAGGTCAATATGTCGTACCAATATTATTACACGCTTTTTTAGGTTCCTTAAAAATGGTTCCTTATAGAAAAAAGCGTGTATATTATTCATACATGCGAAAGGAAGCATTTAAAACAGAGTTTATCCATATTACCATGTCATTTGTACAGGCATAACTGAGAATGTCAACGACCCTTAAATGCAAGAAAGGTACTAGTTGTGGTGATAGATTCAAATAGTTAGGTGGGGATATGCTAAATATATATATATATATATATATATATATATATATATATATATATATATATATATATATATATATATATATATATATATATATATATATATATATATATTTCAAGGGTTTATTTTCATGTAGGTAGGTAGGGCTTCAATTTCGTGCCAAACCTAGGACATAGAAATCGGGAAAAGGGGTGCTCTTTCAAAAGCAAAAATCTAAGGATTTCGATATTTATAGTTCAACTCACTGTATTAGAAGTAATTCGTCTTCAGCAATCTGTTTTACAAAATATTCATTTAACAATGGCATACAGAGAGCCTCAGATGTGGGTACCAGTGATCCGTGCATGTGACAGGGCAGGGGGCAAGGTTTCCACTGAAGGCACATTGTGGAAGTTTTCTACTAAAATACAGGTGCTATGTAGAATATGGCTTGTATAGGTATGTGCTCCTACAGGGGGTGGTTTCTAGCCTTAGGATTAGAAAAGGAAAACTTTTACGAAACATATGCAAATGGCCCTATGTTAAAGGGCAAGCCTTACCCTTTTTGCCCCCCTGGATGAGAACAGGGGCAGCTGCCCCTCACTCATCCCCTTGGAGGGTGCTTGCACTTGACAGTGAGAATTGACTCGCCAGGATTTGGAGGAATTAAATAGCTTTGTCATTGCACAATTAAGCCGTCTATCATTGCACCAAACTATTCTACCACTACACTCCATTGTTAGGTATGCTTATTATTCTAGACTAGTGGCCCCCAAACTCTTCACATTAGTTTACATGGAGGCCCCCATAGCATACTTTTTCGAACCAGGGCCCCGTGGGGGGATAGATGTATGTTATGCCAGCTACACTTGTACGGAAAACAAATGCCAACTGTGATACAGGTTAATAAGCAATAAATCAAACGAGTGACTGCAATGTTCTCAGTCTCCTTTTTTTCTATCAAATATTAAAAAATTACAACTAACAACAACTACAATTATTTAATTCAACTGTGCCAATCATAGCGGAAAAAGACACAAGGTCATCAAGTTTCCACTATGACTGTCACAGAGTCTCCTTAAATCTTTGATGGCTCTCCTGAAAGCCCCCGATGTTCCCCCAAAAACCAAAGAACCCCGGGCCCCAGTTTGGGAACCGTTGCTGTAGACTTTCATCTTCCATCAACTGTTCCTAGAAGACTTCCAAATGCATCGCCCTTCAGAATTTCTTGCTGCTCCCTAGTGTAAGCTAAAAATCGCTTCGCAGGAAATGAATTTTGAGTCCAGTGCATATCCAGATATTGTAGGTTATGCAATGGGAAATCGCTGTGACTACTTCCTACACTCTCTACTTTATCGTTCAGAAAGCAAAGTTAATAGAAGAGCAAAAGCTATTCGTTGAAAAGAGAAGCCCAAAACCGTATCAGTACTTTGTGCAATGTACGTGTCTTATAATTTCTTGCATGTGCATCCAAAGACTGATCTTTGTAATAGAAACAGCTGCATGTTTGTAACCATTGGGACAGGAGGCGGGGGGCTGGGAAAGCTGTAGCCCCCAACCTAGGCAGAAATTTATTTCATTCGGGAAATTTCTTCAAAAAAAGTAATAGTTTTTCCTACAAAATTAGCTGCAGCATTCGCGTAAATTTAGAATGATTTGGGCCGGCAGTTTGCAGCCCCCTATATTTAAAGCCCCCTACGCCCATGTTTGTAATATGACAAAATCATTCACTTGTGCTCATGTGAGGATTCGTTGTGAATGTGATTGGCCTTTGTGGGCCTTTAATATGTACTTGGTTCTTTCATTCTGTGAAATGTTTACGTACGCTTCATTTTCATTTTATTTCGAAATTCATTTTATAAGATGCAGATAAAAAATGAAATGAAATGAAAGATTATTTAACATGAAACAATGGAAGAAGAACCGATCAGCCCTCTATAAGTCTATTATCATACTAGTTAGAGTGAACAAGCTTACTAAAACGATGCAGTGGTGGAAACATTGGCAGACGTGGTGGAATCAAATCAGGCTTGACATAATGAACTGGACCTCTGCACAGCAAATATTCGAACAGTGGTGATTCTATGGGGGCCAGGGGGCCCATGGCCCCCTCAGAAATTTTTCTGGCCCTCTATTAGCTCCCCAATTTTCAAAGAAGAGATAATTATTATTTTGGTGGGGTGGAGTGAGGGACCTCTATCAAGATGCATTGCTTCTGTACCTCACACCATTGGTATTTATCGCTCTTTCGAAACCTTTTATCACGTCGTTTATGCTCGCTGTTGTCTTAAATAGCAAGATAGTCGTTTACTTGCATTGAACTAGATGTGCCAATCAATGGACGTGGCAATTATAGGGCGTGGCCCCAAAGTTCCCTCCAGTCTGTGATGGCTGGCGCCGCCTCTGGCCCCTCCCCCAGTTCTTGTAGGCCAGATTCACCCCTGCATTCGAAAGCTCTATAATCTTATACAAGTTGGTTCTTTTGTACTTGTACAAGTTTGCTTCCCAGAACACTTTGAATGGTGCAGATGTTACACTCTTAAAACACCATAGCTACATGCAAGTGTATATGGTACACATCGTTATAAGTGACAAAGGAAAATGTATTGATTGTGAGTTGTTAACTATCCCTCATAAGTTTAATGGTAGAATTCGACAGCGAAATTGACCGAGAGCTAAGCTACGTTTGGTGCATTCAAATGTGGGCAGGAGGGGGTTACTTACAGGTGCATTATTCCCTTATTCCGAGGGACATATCATTCAATCAGAAATGTCTCGTGCACTCTGTGACAAAATCGAAAAGTTACAAAATGCAAAACAAAGTGCAAAAATCACAGAAGTCAATAGCAGAAAGTCAGAAATAATCACAAAAATCGCAGCAATCACAAACAATCACAAAAATCTCCTAAAGTTTTCTAAGTGCAATGCAACCCTTGCCTTGTGCAGTTTAGCAGGTGAACAGGTGAATAAGTAAACTAAGCTAGTTTACTACATAAATTGTACAAGAGTGAAGCATTTCCCTCAAGCAAAATCAATAAGATTGGTGCTAAGTGCAAGGAACTGCTGCCACATCCTCTAGTTATAAGTGAGCTTCAGCATAATAAATGATTATTTTTAACCTACAAGAAACTGTTTGATTCGTACTTTTAACTTACTCGCTTTTCCTGCATTCTAAACGCCTCGATTATTCATATTCAGCACCAATCGGTGGCTGCATGCAATGATATCGTGCTCTTCAGTACGCATTTCAGATTTAATTGAGCTAAATTTAGACTTGGACTATGTCCAAAGCATGCTCTAAAGTTAGGGAGAGCCATTTTCATCATGAAACATGGACTTAAGGTATATCAGCGTAAAGGCCCTACCTTGATCGGGCTGCATTTTCTCGACCGAATTTCATTGATAGAGTTTTTTCAATAGTAATTGTCATGCCCAGGGTAGGTGAAAAAATTTCTGCATTCGTACTTCACAATGGGATATAATTGCAATAGCACTAAGAGGAATTTACAGTTCTAAGCAACAGAGGCTCGTGTAATCCACCTTGAGATTTGTGCAGATTCGATGGGAAGGTCTTTGAGGTTTACATTTTCGTAATATTTAGAAGGTGATTTTGGTGTGCAGCTTAAGCCAGTCGAAATAACTAAATTTTAGGTAAAAAACAGGGGTGGCTAAAAAAATACCTACATTCAGTAAATTTGTCAAAAATGCCGTTTTAAAATGTTTCTTGTTTGAAGAAGCACTAGCGTAAATTTTACTTATTTTAATAATATGCAAAAAGAAGAAATATAAAAATCCATAGAACGTAAAGAAAAGCACCTCAGAAATTACATTGAAGTGTTGAGTCAGATAATCAACATCTGATCTTGTAAGGGCTCTTTAAGTCTCATTTTAGCAGTTTCCAGTAAATGCACAGTTTTTGTATACTGTATATGGCTCCAGGTGCGCAGCTAAGAATTTTTGAAAGCAGGGGTCTAGTCCACAAAAAGGGCAAACTATAACTCTTTAAAAAGATAACTTGAAGTGATATTTTTAAAATTTAGAAACAGATGATATTAATGGAAATTTGATGGTTTCATTACTTTCAAATAAACGGCAACTACCAGAAACATCGGCAATTGCTTTTATGACATAACACGTTTTCTTAGAATTGCAATCCTCAAAAGCATTAGAACATTGCGGATAGTATACCCCATAGAAGAAACCTTGCAACTGTAGCCAGGTAAAAATAACTATTGACTTTGAATAGAAATTTTCTATCACTCTCTGTGTCTGAACATTCTAGCCGCCTTCCTGTAAGCACTTGGATGATTTTAGGAGAAAATATTAGCTGTAATTCCCTCCCTATTGCATTTGGTATTGAAGTAGTTCTGAACTGAAATTCATCTAGTGTGTTCGATCTTAATTGTCAAATTCAGTATGATAATTTGGCCTAGAAATATCGAAGAATAACAGTCTTAAATCAATATGGCTGCAGATAGGCTACTTTCTAAGAGCTTTGTGTGCCCTCTTTATCGTGCCCAATGCCAGCTTCTTGTTTATCAGTTGAAAATGCGATATGGCAGCAATATTTGTGTGATAGTGTGGAAAAGAACCCTAATAAATAAAACATATTTCTTAGGTTGGCATTTTGCAGCCAATGAAGAATCTACGATGAAACTTATTGAAACCAAGCAAAAGTAA